>JAMPIV010015289.1:0-365000 GCA_024509875.1 Oreohelix idahoensis | reverse complement strand
GAGCTACTTTCGTCGTGGTCTTTTCTCTTTTGCTAGTTGTATGAGCTTACTTTCGTCGTGGTCGTTTCTCTTCTGCTTGTTGTATGAGCTTACTTTCGTCATGGTCTTTTCTCTTCTGCTTGTTGTATGAGCTTACTTTCGTCGTCGGCTTTTCTCTTCTGCTTATTGTATGATCTTACTTTCGTCCTCTTTCTTTGATCCTTAGCCGCCGACCGTCAAAGCTGTCAGTGGCCATCACGCCTAGTGGCGTCTTGTAGGGCAACAACAAATTGATTCCACTTTGCTCGGTCGGTGGCCATCCTTCGTACAGTGCCCCAACTCTGGTTCATTCTTTGCATCTCAGCCTCCACAGTCCTCCGCCAGGTTGTCTCCGGTCGGCCTCTCTCTCGCCCTCCCTCAGGGGTCCAAAGCATAGCTGTCCCCGCGATGGCATCGGGGTCTCCTCTGAGGACACGGCCAACCCAGCTCCAGCGTCTGCCAGCTATGATGGTGTGCATGTCCTCTTGCTTGCTACGAGTAAGGAGATCTTGGTTAGTGATGGCATTCGGCCAAAAGACTCGGTGAATTCCTCTTAGGCACGTTGTGCGAAAAGAGGACAATCTCGACATCTCTCTCTCTGCAACTCCCCAGCACCCCGCACCACAGAGAAGCACAGAAAGCACACAGCCCTGATACAATCTTAATTCCGTGCCCGTGCTGTATTGGGAGGACCCCCAGATGTTGCCCAGGCCAAAGAAGGTCGTTCCTGCCCTATTCATTCTGATGTTGATGTCTTTTCCTGCCCCGCCGTCTGGTGCCACTATGCTTCCTAGGTATGTGAAGGTATCTGTCTGCACCAGCCGCGGATTCCCCACCGACATGGGCCCAGGGTTGCCCACACCGAGCGCCATGACCTCAAACTTCTCTAAATTGATGCCCAAGCCCACCTGCTGGCCAAACTTACTAAGTCCATCCGTTTTTTCCTGGGTGTGTTGATGTGAATGTGCTAGTAGTGCAATGTCATCTGCACATTCCAGATCCCACAATGTAGAAAATTTTGTCCATCCACTCCTCCCGGACCGCCCTCCGCCGCCCGGCGCACCACCCAGCCCATGACTGTCTTTTCTCTTCTGCTTGTTGTATGAGCTTACTTTCGTCATGGTCTTTTCTCTTCTGCTTGTTGTATGAGCTTACTTTCGTCGTGGTCTTTTCTCTTCTGCTTGTTGTATGATCTTACTTTCGTCGTGGTCTTTTCTCTTCTGCTTGTTGTATGAGCTTACTATCGTCGTGGTCTTTTCTCTTCTGCTTGTTGTATGAGCTTACTTTCGTCGTGGTCTTTTCTCTTCTGCTTGTTGTATGAGCTTACTTTCGTCGTGGTCTTTTCTCTTCTGCTTGTTGTATGAGCTTACTTTCGTCGTGGTCTTTTCTCTTCTGCTTGTTGTATGAGCTTACTTTCGTCGTGGTCTTTTCTCTTCTGCTTGTTGTATGAGCTTATTTTCGTCGTGGTCTTTTCTCTTCTGCTAGTTGTTTGAGCTTACTTTCGTCGTGGTCTTTTCTCTTCTGCTTGTTGTATGAGCTTACTTTCGCCCAATATGAGGTGGCATCGTAGGGAGCATCTCCACGTGATGAGATCGGCTACTTCGTCCTCCCAGGCTTCTGGATTTATGCCCAGTGCCTTCATTTCTGTCTTGCTCATATTGTAACCGGGGATCACGGTAACAAATAAGTTCTATGTAACCGGGGATCACGGTACCAAATAAGTTCTACGTAACCGGGGATCACGGTATCAAATAAGTTCTACGTAACTGGGGATCACGGTACCAACTAAGTTCTATGTAACCGGGGATCACGGTACCAAATAAGTTCTACGTAACTGGGGATCACGGTAACAAATAAGTTCTATGTAACCGGGGATCACAGTACCACATAAGTTCTACGTAACCGGGGATCACGGTAACAAATAAGTTCTATGTAACCGGGGATCACGGTAACAAACACGTTCTATGTAACCGGAGATCACGGTAACAAATAAGTTCTATATAACCGGGGATCACGGTAACAAACAAGTTCTATGTAACCAGAGATCACGGTAACAAATAAATTCTATAAAACCGGGGATCACGGTAACAAATAAGTTCTATGTAACCGGTGATCATGGTAACAAATAAGTTCTATGTAACCGGGGATCACGGTAACAAATAAGTTCTATGTAACCTGGGATCACGGTAACAAATAAGCTCTATGTAACCGGGGATCACGGTAGCAAATAAGTTCTATGTAACCGGGGATCACGGTAACAAACAAGATCTATGTAACCGGGGATCACGGTAGCAAATAAGTTCTATGTAACCGGGAATCACGGTAACAAATAAGTTCTATGTAACCGGGGATCACGGTAACAAATAAGTTCTATGTAACCGGGGATCACGGTAACAAATAATTTCTATGTAACCGGGGATCACGGTAACAAATAAGTTCTATGTAACCGTGTATCACGGTACCACATAAGTTCTATGTAACCGGGGATCACGGTAAAAAATAAGTTCTATGTAACCGGGGATCACGGTAACAAATAAGTTCTATGTAACCGGGTATCACGGTAACAAACAAAATCTATGTAACCGGGGATCGCGGTAACAAATAAGTTCTATGTAACCGGGGATCACGGTAACAAATAAGTTCTTTGTAACCGGGGATCACGGTAACAAAATAGTTCTATGTAACCGGGGATCAGGATAACAAATAAGTTCTATGTAACCGGGGATCACGGTAACAAATAAGTTCTATGTAACCGGGGATCACGGTAACAAATAAGTTCTATGTAACCGTGTATCACGGGACTACATAAGTTCTATGTAACCGGGGATCACGGTAACAAATAAGTTCTATGTAACCTTTGATCACGGTAACAAATAAGTTCTATGTAACCGGGGATCACGGTACCAAATAAGTTCTATGTAACAGGGGGTCACGGTAACAAATAAGTTCTATGTAACCGGAGATCACGGTAACAAATAAGTTCTATGTAACCGGGGATCACGGTGTGGTGAAGTGGGATGTTATAAATACTTATAGGGAACTTAGTGTACTGACTGAGATCAGCTGTGAAGGTATCTATATCTATTAAGAGTAGTGTATTATAGATAACCTTACTTGCTACCACATATCTATATATCTCAGTCAGAATTATTCTGGAATAGTGTGATGCTACGTTATGTGTCTAGGGTATGAGTATGGGGAAGTGTAAGTCACAACAACAGACAGATAAACAATTTAATTTAATCCACTACTCTTGACAACACTGTGACACTCACATACATATAACACTCTACAAAGATATCTTAAAAGAGTCACTGATAAACTTTCAAATAACAATATGTATTCATTACTGGCATGAATGAATATGTGTCCTGATTCAACTACAAGGGAACCAGGAATCACAATCAATTTAAATTACAAGTTATGTACAGAATGTATTTAATATGAATATTGTAGTGTGACATATATTATTACAAATGTTCTATGTGTGTCAGTTGTGTAGTAGTAAAATGAGGTAATACTGGTTTTGTTTTGTTCAAGCTCTGTTGGTATTTGTCATCATGACTTCAATAGTTTGTCTTTAGGGACTAGTATTGGAGATGTTCACAGTTCCTGATTTTAAGACAAGTAAATTCCCCTCTTAATGTTAATTTTAAAAAATCAGTTCAAGATGAGGGGACATAATGTTGAGCTCAGCTGGCCAATTCGCTTATCTGGCGTGATGGCGGCAGGAAAGGACTCCTCTGCTCGAATTCTCCTCTGGGCTCAGGAGACACCTCACTGATAGCTAAAAAGACCAAGGAGTATGCTGTCCGACTCTGGATTCAGCAAAGCTCTGACCAGGTGCTGCTCAGTACCATCAAGACCACTGTCCCTGAAATCAAGAAGGATGTACCTTCTACTTCATAACTAATTTATATTTTCTTTTTACACTGATCACAATACATCACAAACATTGCGTTCAGAGCGTTAGGCCAACAGTCAGCTTCATCTGAAATACTTTATTCCAGTATTACCCTTCCTAATGGTTACTACGCCTCTGCACTTCCAGCATTATTTCTTTCTAGTCAATCATCCAGGTGTCAGTGTACTGTTTGGCCATTCCATGCCGTTTTACTTCTCTCCGACACCCTCTGTTCAGGCTGGAGCATTTTAGGCTTTACCTCACGTTTGCCACTGAACTACACATATATATACAGGCATAAATCAACAATTCACATTCAATTTTCATTAAAAGATATTAAATGGTTCAAGCTTACCACAATTCATACGAATAACACAGATACGTTGATTAGCAATGAATTCTGGCACAAACTGGCACAAATTTCCATCTGCTTATCTTCCAGGCTTTTATTGAGCAAAATTTTAGCTGGCTTCAACGCACTGATGCTTTATCAGGATCATTTAAACAAGTGGTCTCGAACTAACGCTCCCAAGTGTGTATATCAGCGAGACTGGCCAATGAGCCACGTTTCGATAAGTGTTTGAAAAAATGTTATCTTTTCCCGTCTCCCCTAACAACCAAGATAGTATTTATAGCCCGACCAATCGTGGTTAGGCTTTCATTTGTTGCGCTCCAATCAATTTGGAGTTTACATGGTAGGCTATTTCTGTAACGTAAATTTTTTTCAAACACGTTAAAAAAAAATCTTATGAGCAGAAATGATTTTATGCTGTCAGGCACCCCCAATATTTTATTTTGGGTATAATTTATTAATTCCTGGACTATTTGCGTAACGTTTTACATATTATTTGTCAGCAAGCCCTAAGGAACCCAAAAATACAAATTTAAAGGAGCTACGTGGCTGCGTTCAAAATATGCAATTTCTTCTACCTCCTGTTTCGAAGATGTGCTGTCTGGGTACTGTTATGTGTTCAAACGTAAACCCATCTATTGTTATCTTTTCTAATAAGAGTCTGTTATGATTTATAAACCTAACTCTGGGAAAGGGTAGTGTATTTTATCACTGTCCGTCTGAAAAAAAATTAGTGCATGTAGACTTACACGCGTGATGGCAGCATTTGCGTATCGCGCGAAGCGTGTTTAGTGTTCGGCTTTCTGCCTCTCCCTTCTCGCTATCCTTTTGTCCATCTGTTCGTTCGTTTTGGTAACGTAATATAATTAATGTTAGGATTAATTTAGGTCATTACGCAGGGCCTCTCAATGCTTTTCCAAGAAATACAGCACACGTTTCATTGAAGAAAGCGGGTAATAATACAGTAAGCTTTTATATCAACGTGAAAGCGTTACAATTTGCAGACGACGCAGAAAACAAGGGGGATTTCGAGTACATTCCTTGTGACAGCACTGTCATTTTACCATTGCTCTTCTCTTTATTAATTTTATTTGTTAGGCTTCATATTTACCTAATAATTTATATATGTGGATTAGAATATTTCATGACACACGGTAACAAATAAGTTCTATGTAACCGGTGATCACGGTAACAAATAAGTTCTATGTAACCGGGGGAGGTGATGACACTTGATGAGGATTCCTTCAAGTTGGTGCTGGCTTATCGCCAGCTGTAACCGGGGAGGTGATGACACTTGATGAGGATTCCTTCAAGTTGGTGCTGGCTTATCGCCAGAGATGGTAAACTACTTGAGGATAGGGCAACCCAGATTCTTAGTTACCGGACTTAGGTTGGATGGTGTGATCTTCATTAGTGGTGATACTGATTAATCGTATTACGTTCGATTAATCGATCAAAATACTTTTGTTCGATTAATACCGTTTTGTTCGATTAATAGGTTACATTCATTTTCTTCGATTAATCGCAGTGGTGGTTCAATAACACTGACACTTCTGCATGTATACCTGGAAGTACTTGACAAGCCTTAGTCTTTCAGTTAAAACGTTTAATAAATTGAAATAGTTCTCCAACAATCAGTACAGAAACAATTCTCAACTCTGTCAACTTCTATCTTGAAAGCCTAAGAAATCTAAGAGTTGTTCAAAAGCACTGTCTTCTTCATGTTTATGCCTTAGGATTATTCCTCTGAGAAATTCAGTTTCTGTTAATTCCGTTCCAGGTTCATATTCTAACTCTTCTGAGTGAAAATATATTGTTACCCATTCTTCTGCTGGGTTTATATCATTTTCATAAACCTCGTTCAATCCAATTATAACTTCTTCAGATAACTCAATTAAAGGTGCTCGAGGTTCAATGACTTGGTTTTTTCCTGCTTCTTTAATGATCCTGTCTAAGAGGATATGTGTAGTAGCGTTTGTTTTGGCCACCAGATTGTAGTAGTTACTTTTAGATGTAGTAATTACTTTTTGGACCTTTTGTCGATACGATAGTTATTTCTTGTAAATATTGGTTATGTCTATTACTAATAGTTCATCAGGCCACTGTCTAGGAATGCTGTCAGTTTGGTCGGGCTTACAGGTGGCCGACTAATATGGTATAATTGATGGACGCTGAATTCAGGGCTTGACTGACAGTTTATATATCACGTTTATTAGACGATACATAGACGACATCATCATGAAGACATACTGGAACATCAGGCATGGTAATACGAATTCTGCATGTAGACAATGTTTCAATGTCAAACTTGACTGACCTCAATGACCGTTGGACAACCCGCAAACGGCAAAGTATTGAGGTGAAGATTATTCACTTGTTTTCCATTTCCAATCTTTTATCAAAGATACTTATGTATTATTTTCTGGCCGGACATCTTGTCTTGAGACTTCATAAAATTATCGACTTGACTATTACTTCGCAAAAGGGATTCTGAACTCCCTAGCACAAGGTCATGATGCCTTACTCAAACCCTGTCAAAATCTTGTAAATCACTTACATCAAGTATCACATGGAGATACTGAAGAGTATGAGTCAAACTTGGCTGTGGCTAACGCTTCGCCTTGGAAGGTAGTTAAGATATCTAATCACAATTAATTATTCCCGCAATATGGGACTCAAAGACCAGAACAACGTCTGTCTTGTAAAACCGGCATCTTGTCTCTTCGCTCTCTGACGTGTCTCTGACGTCATCAGCGCTCTTAGGCAACCAACGAATATATCGCACCGAATTTGTGCACTTTGGTGCATAATAAATTTAAATTATTATCACAAACATAGATGCGTACCTAAGTACGTCTAACATAGTTAGATTTTGGCATCTGGTAATCTGTTAAGTCTCGCATCATAAATGGTTGTGCGAAAATGGACGTAACAATATGTTTGTCTTCGGCTTCTTCAATATCTTTACGCGTCTGTTTCATAAAACTGGTTCCTCCACAATTTCACTTCTTGTAACAATAAAATGTACAGATAGGAAACTCGATTGTCTACTAACCTGTAATTCCATTTTAAATAAAACACACTGAAATATAAAAGGTAAAGGATCCCGTTACACGCCCATTGAGGCATATTGGGAATAGGGTGTTAGGCCCATATTTTCTTGACCATCGGCACACTAGGGGTGATGTGGTCAGCATCACGCCGGCCGCCTTAACCTTCCCAGAGTTGCTCTGGTACCCAGTTGGGGCTGGGTTGACCCAGGAGCCGTTTGCGGCCCAAAAAAATCCAACCTCATCTGGGGATCGAACCATAGACCACTTAGCTAGGAAGCCAGTGCACTAGCCACTATGCTACTGCGAAATATAGTTATCAGTTATATTATGACTAGTAGCAAGTCTTCTCTCAATAGAAGGTAATCTATAGGCACGAGTTTACACGTCTGGTGCTGATGCTTCTCTCTACTAAGTACTTCTGGAACACTGTGAGGCTGGAAGCTCATTCTAACACTCCTAGAAAATTCGTTCGTTCGTTCATTTGTCTACTATGTTGCTGTTATACCCTGTTCAACCTGAAAGTTGGTTATAATTGGGGTATATTGTGCGTTTCTCCTAGAAAATGACGCTATCGTCTCCTTATAAACCCAAATAGTTGAGCGGTGCACGCCAGTAGTCTCTTTCCCATTGGTTCGGCTTTTCCAACGCGAAAGCTTACGATTTATTTTATTGGTCTGGCGTCACGCGTTGCACCACTACCTATTTAAATTAGTAACGGCGTCTTGCGACAAATTTGCATAAGCTTTATGTTAAATAGATACATTTGCATGAGCTTTATGTTAAGTAGTTAACCTGTTCGGACTTGTTTAAACTGTGGCGTGGTTTTTTTTTTTTTCTTCTATAGTCCGTTTCTACTGTAAAACGTTAACTTGTTTAAGCCACGGCTTGTATTTCTTATAGCCTGTTTCCTATAAAGTTCTTAACGTCAGTTATATCTTACGTTATTATACTTTCTTTTATTATCTTATAACCATTCATTCAAATCTAGGAATGTTATTATTTACTATCGTGTTTTTCCGATGACCATCCGGTCACAATATCTTTGAGCCTCAGATGCGGTCGACCGGCTGTTCTGTTGCCATTTACCAGTTGTACGTAGAATATATTTTTGGGGAGGCAACCTTCTTCCATGCGCGTATTCTGCACTGTCTAAATAGTGTATACATGCTTTGAAGGTCAGCGCGTGCCATCTCGAAATTTGTCACTTAGTCCTTCTTCAAATATCTAGGATGTGGCAAAGACACCGTAGATGGAAGGCATATAGCCTTTTTCCTTGCTTAGCATATGTTGTCCATTGTCGCGATTTTTATCAGATAATTTATATTGCCCAAATCGTTCAAATTTTTTCTTCCTCATTTTTCTATCATTTGCAGGGCCCACCCTTTTAAAATTCTGCACTTGTACGCTCTAGTGACCGTCTCCCCTCCCCCCTATCCCTTTCAATTCCCCAACGGCAACTTTGTATTTCTCTTTTCTTGTCTGCCAGTTCATTTCAGGTCGACAGCCAGTGGCCGAGCGAAAACAAAGAGATAGATCGCGCTCTTCTGATGTTGCGTCTACTGCTCATGATAAATTCTCCTGCGCTGTCCGCTAACCAGGTAGGATTAACATTACATAATCGTATCTGGTCAACGGAACGACGGCACTTCGTTCGTCTACGGGCCTCTGTACTCGAGATCAAACTAAACTGTTTTCTTTAATCGGGTAATTGTGAATTCTTTGTGGATCCACATGTGTACAAAACCGTGTGCAATAGTGGTTCATTTTTCACCAGTTCATCATGCCAGCTCATATGAGTATCTAATACCTCATCTAATGCAGGTTTGCTAGCACATATAACATCAGGTGCCTGTATGGTTTCTCGAAATAAACATCGTTCCACGCAGACAGAATAATAGTCACGTGTTCTTAGCTTGTCATTCAAACTTGCATAACGTTCAATCTTTTAGCGGCTCAGGAGAGCAGGTCTGTCTTGGGAGTAGTTATGTGTTTTTCTAGGCTCACGGATAGAGCACCGACCACTGGATTATTAACATACCTCCCAGGATTAAGAATAGACGTTGACCAGGTGTACAGTTTGTCATGGACTGACTTTGTGCTGTACAGACATTTTGTCTGTTGTGTGTCATTTCAATTGTACTCTGGTTGTATGAACTTAGTAATTGTTAACATGTTCAACCCATAATATTGATGTTGTGTGACATCGGATTGTCTTGGTATATTTACAACACACAGAGCTTTTTCTGTAATACATTTAATCTTATTGGTTAATGCGCTTGTTTAAGACCTTCATCCATATTTATTTTTAAGTGACTTCGTAAGCTCTTACTATTTCTCTGTCTACCAGTGAGACAGAAGAGAGAGCGGGTGATACTTAAGAATACATAAGTGAGTTGTGGGGCTTGGAAAGCGTGATAGGTTTAATAGATCTTCTTCCCGACTGTTTTAAGATCTCCCTAAACACGAAAATTATCTGTGTTTTCTACTATAAATCTTGCAGTCCTTTAGATTTGTCTAACTCACTAAGCTACTTTTAACCTCACGACATCCATGTCTCGCTGCCATATAGAAGCGTGCTATCGGATTGTAGAGAATCAATATACGTGCATTCTCTCTATTTTGTTAGCTTTGTAAGCGTTAAGTTTTGTCTTTATATCTTTCTTCTACTTAAACATTCAAAGCCCAGGTAGCACTCGCGGAGACTAGTCATGGATTATTGCCAGTTTCAGGTTATGAGAAACTAAATGAAACCAAGTCCAACATAAAAATACATAATCTTTTTGTCAAGGGTGTTTTATTGTTTGACTCTCAAACATAGAGAAAAAAATTCAAATAAGGAGTGTCCTCTTTTGTTCGGAGGCTCAGATATGGGGGTCCTAGTTGTCCCGTATTGCGAATTTTAACGCGTGGTTATTACAATATTTTCTCATACAAAAGGTCCTCCTAATTATCCGTGCGTCCCTATGTCAGTTATAGATGTTCATAATCGATTCTCTACTGTCCCTTCACGTGCTTACACAAACTATTAGGATTAGTGACCATTTGTGTCTTCACCTTCGAGTCCTGCCACCATTAATTCTACAAATCACGCACTTTCGGCCATTACGGTGACAACACGAGACAACACGAGTGTTCACGTTTTAACGTAAGTAGAAAACATCGTATTATTACTAAAACACTTAACATCAATATTTCGTGATACGGGATTGGTTACCGTCGGACCATTAAGAAGGTAAGACATCTCTGTGATCTCTAGTTCGCAGTCTAATGGGTGTAACTAATGTCTAATGGCGCGTTAATGTGAAGATAATATTCCCAACAGAACATTTCGGCTGTTATGTTCAATTATTTTTAAAGACAAATTATTCCGTTCAACCCATACTGGGTTGTAGTTAAGATTAGTAAATTTAAGATAATAAAATATGATTTCTGATATCTAAACATATAATCTTCCCCCCCCCCTCCCCCTCAGTCCCCTCAGTCAAAAATAAATATAGTAATGAATTAACAGGGAAATTCTTATTATTTGGCTCTATAGACGTAAATATAGATATATTAAAGATGCTGATTTATTCGTGTGCTTTTCTCTCTGTAATAACTAAATCAACTATGAATTTGTAAAAAGTAACATATAACAAATGTAAAGATCAATTACTTTGGAACTAATGTAAATAAATATGAACTGGTGATTACTAAAAAAACATAGGTTTCGTCATTGAAACTGGTATCGGCTTTAGGAAGCTTAGTTGTGGAATATAGATCAATAAGTTCTATTGTGTTGGCCTGCTAAACATGCCACTTAGCTTCCAAAGTGCTGGATTGTGGATGCTGCTGTTTCTGTCAATTCATCTGTGGTGAGAGCACGTCTCCTGGACAAGGCAGGTATCTTCACAACACGATGAATGTAGGTTTCAAGTGTCGATCGCAAGCTGTGAACCACAGAATAGTATTAAAGCTGGTATCGTAGAATCGTATCTGGGTTTACCTGTAACTCATCTCTGCGAGGATAGGCAAGCAAACATGATATATATGAATGGAAGAAGTGTAATTATTGACACGAACATACCAAATACTGTCGGAGGTAGGACAATAGAACGTGCCAACAATCGAATGGTTCACATAATTAATATGCACAATAAAGGTAGATAAATACTGCCGGAGAGGAAAAGATAGCGAACAAAATTATGTGACAAGACCAACAGCACAAGAAAGAAAAAAAAATATAGTTCTTTACGTTCAAGTATATTTACTCAAAACAATGTTCATTATCGCATTTTACATAATAAAAACATAATCAAAATCACGTATTTGTTCTTCAGGGCCATATGTCCCAGTTTCTCTCAGTTCATGACTATATTCTAATACTTTCTTCTGTGTAAAGTCCTCCCTAGAGATGAACAATTTCTAACCCGGATCTATTCGAGTGGTCATTGTGTTTTTCTGGAATTCATGAGAGCGCTACCACCTACTTTAATTGTATCATCTGTCTTTTCATTTACATAACTTAGATCTTTTTTCTGTCTCGTCTCTTAGGGTTTGTTTGTCCCTGAGAAAAATCTTGTCGCAGTATCTTATCTCTGAGGGGCATAGAGAGATTAGGACCATTGATGTCTCATTCATCTCACCCGAGGTTATTAATATGAGTTTGTGTACACCCTCATTTTGAAAAAAACAAGTAGCTACAGCAAGCACTTTAGCAAGACATGAAATGCTTTGTCGCGTTCATAATGCAGCATGTTAAACTGCAGCTGTGGTCCCATAATCACCAAAAGAACAAAACAATGCGACAGACAGGAGAAGAAAAACCAGAGTTCTAGAAAAGAGTGCAGCGTCCTAAAGGAAATTGATCTTCACGAGTTCTGATAAATCTCAGACAGCTTCAGACGGCCACTATCTTCGAGCTCCACGTCGAGCACAAGATCTACAACAAAATCATGCAACCCCTTTTGTCCTGTGTCATCCGATGAGGATGTTTACTTTATCCCTTTCCATATCTCCCTCCAGTTCTCTTCTCCGTGTATTTTTTTTTTCTGTTTGTTCTTGTGAAGAGGTTTCCAGAACATGGACTGACTTGTAATGCTATCAAATGGTTATCTTAATGTGTGCAATATCAAACGTCAGCGTCTTCTTTTGACCTTTTCCGCTGATATACGTCTACTTCTTGTCATCAGTTCTACATTTGTGAACTTGTCATCAGTTCCACATTAGTGATCTTGTCGTCAGTTCCACACTAGTGATCTTGTCATCAGTTCCACATTAGCGATCTTGTCATCACTTCCTCATTAGCGATCTTGTCATCAGTTCTACATTAGTGATCTTGTCATGAGTTCCACATTAGTTATCTTGTCATCGGTTCCATATTAGTGATCTTGTTATCGGTTCCACATTAATGATCTTGTCATCAGTTCCACATTAGTGATCTTGAAATCAGTTCCTCATTAGTGATCTTGTCATCAGTTCCATATTAGTGATCTTGTCATCAGTTTCACATACGTAATCTTGTCATACCAGAAGCACCCATTTATCAAGATCTGTAGCTTTCTGGTTGTCATGTTTGTTGTTCTCCATGTTTCAGAGCCATAAAACAGAACTGACTAGACATGTGAGTTGAAAATTGTGTTGGACATGACTTATTTTGATCTCCATAAATTTTTCAATGAAATAAAAGCTCCATTAGCCTTTTGTATTTTTAATTCAATATCATTGTCTGTCCCTCCAACTGTGTCCGTAAAGCTGTCAAATGCGGCCGTTGGCATATGCTAACTCTTAAAGTGATGATGATGTATACAGTGAGGTTTGTATCACGATCCCACAGTGGGCAATTAGGCATTGATGATGACTCACGTTAAAACACCACCTAGACCACCACTACATCACAACGACAGATTATGGGATGAGTAACATCTAGCAAAATACTGCACTAGGACAGCGGTAAATATTAAAGATGTTGTTTATTTACAGCTTTGGTCAGCAACCAGTTGAAAATCATGATTCATGCCCAGCCTTTCCTCTGAGGCAGGTCATTTCCCATAATAACAATGTTCATAGGCAACTTTTGAAAACAAATCTCTCGCTCCATCACTTTTCCCTCCTATATAGTCTGATGCTGTCTCTAAGATTTCTAGCTCGTCTAAGATTATGCTCTTCTGGTTTCTTAACTGATGATGAAGCACGTAAGTCTGGTGGAACTAGCTAATGTATATTTCTATATAAGACTGGTCTAATCACGAGGGCTGTTTATTTGTATCAATAGTCACTTGTTCCACGCTGCCCCTAGCTAATGTCTATTGTCTCTGCATCTAACACAACATACCTGTTCGTCTTGTAGTCTTGACAAATTTGTTAACACAATCTTGAACTGGCGACATTGTCTTTCTTGTCTTTATCTATCATCTATTAAAGGTGGCGTTTGAGCATCTTGTTGGTTCGGCAAAACAATATGATACAATACTGTGACCTTTTTTTTTCTTTTTTTTCCTCGCATGAGGTCGCATATTTTTTCCTCGCATGAGGTCGCATTGGCACACACCCCAAACCCGGCTCTGGTCAAGACCACATGTCCCAACACAAGAAGACCCAATGACAAACTGTGTCACTGTAGTGATCCTCTGTGTTCTCACACAAGGGACCTAATGACACATGAATGTCACTGTACCGGTCCCTGTGTCTAGACACATGATCCTAGCCAAAGGCCGGATATTAGGGCGTTGGGTTTCCACAGCGTTATTAATGCTGTAGACCACAGCAACCAACCACCTTTAGTGGCTTGTTCGCCAGAACAATCAACCATTGTTACGTACATTTATTACCTAAGGGGGTAGTCTTCGGTCCTGCCAAATGTACGCACCAGTCTTGATATAGTTATATTATTTGTGCGGTCGAATGATTCGCGCACTGACGTGCACGAAGCAGTGAGTGTTGCTTTGGGACGCACGGGTAACCTAGTTGAGTAGTTTCTGACGTCATGATTTGAAGGGCAACATGGAACTTGTTTATGTCCATGATTGTTATATTATATTTGTATTCAATGGCATGTTTATGGAAAGCCATTTATTCTAGTGATCTGTATTGGTCTTCAGGTCGAAACCAATAGCAGCAATGTCACGTAAGTTATCGCCCCACTTCTTATTTAAAGCTGTATTATAAGGCCGCTCTAATACTAGTCTAGCGGGAAGATGTTATTCCTAGAATGGATCTACAGAGTCGTTTGCCTTTAGGATTTATATCGTAGAAGAAGGATTCCTACGAGTGGAAGAAGTTATTGATTACCTTATGCACATGTTTTAATATGCTCTTACAACAATGCCAGAAGCGTGGCATAGAATGGGAGAGGTTAGCCAACTGGAATCTCTAACCTGTTCGTATTATCGTGTATGACTTTGTTTGAAACTATATGCTATCTCACGTTATGTTTTGGAGAACGTATGGGATTGTGAAGTATGATATGGAAGATTTTATCCTGGAGTATGAATACGTTACCATGATAGACGTCCTTGAGAGAAGGTCAATGGACTTGAATGAGAAGAATATTATACGGTAACAGTTTTGTGATCCTTAGTCACTTGAGTCAGAGGACTTTATGGTAGAGAATCTTCAGGAACTTTAAAAGTAATTACCATTATGCTGATGTATGATCTTGGCGCCTGTGACGATGTTAGTCTTGTCCACTCCGTCTGTGTCATGTTGAATAAAATCGATGTACAGTTATCACCGACTTATGTACTGCCAGTACTTGCCCAGTTCACTACTTGTTGAAGTTCGTTGGAAGAATATTGTTGACATTCGTTCATTTTAACCATTCGCGTTTGAAGCTACCTCTTCACCAGTATAAACTGTACTCAACCATAAAACGAACTCAACAACCATCCAACATCATTCGCCATTACACAACTTTTATACATAGCAAATTTGCAATCCACGCTAAGCGCGTTCCAAAATCAGACTCCCTTTATCTTCTCCCCGATTTAACATTTTCCCCGTTCTCTGCTAAAATGTGTTCACCCTCGCAACACTTTCTCGTGCGTGTTTATTTTTTATCGCTCACCAAAACCTTTCAAGGGACGTAAATTAAAGTCATCTCCCTTTGCTGATTAAACTCAAAACCCATACAATTTTCTTTAATCTTAATACTAAAACATTACTATGCAAATCAGTCACACCATAATTTAGAACTCACATGAATTACTAAACCAAAACACAAAGCTACATCTCCCAAAAGGGGATTTGCGGAGTTACCTCCCTTCCTCAAAACACTTAACAAAGACATCTAGTCTTTTAACAAGTCTATTCAACTTTCTTAAACCATTTTTCAGTACTCTCTTTCATTCTTAAAGTCCCAAGCTACCGGTCACAAGTTTTATTAATGTTTAACTATTCGTACTCTCTTCGTGATTTCTGTTTCACATCCGCCATCTTCTGTTACTACATTAAATGAGAAACTCAAGACTTGTTATAGTATCCTGCCATTTATTCCTATTTGTAAAGTTGATTTCTTATCTGTGTCTTCTTCGTCTTCTTTGATCCTTAGCCGCCGACCGTCAAAGCAGTCAGTGGCCATCACGCCTAGTGGCGTCTTGTAGGGCAACAACAAATTGATTCCACTTTGCTCGGTCGGCGGCCATCTGTTGCTGTCATTTTCGACGGAGTCATATGTCAAGTTATTTGCTTATATTTTTTCATAAGAATAATTGTGTCTTTACCTTGCGATGTCAGGTTGATTAGGGGTTGTCTTCCCTTGTTTGTTCGTTCATTGTGTTTGACCTTTTGGGTCAAAGGTAATACAGTTCTGGGCTATATGCGATGCGCAGTGGAGAGCGGGAGATTAGACTTCCGTCTTGTCGAGTTGGCTTCTGAGGACGTGGAGGTCCATTGTGTTTTCGGGGAATATCTTCGAAGTGACTGCGTTGGCAGGTCTCCCCAGTGAATCTCTGTGCGTCGGAATGGCGACAGAGTTCCTTATTGTGTTCTGAGGATTCGGTTCCAGGTAATACCGACCTTTTTCATTATTACGCTTTCGGTGGCAGAACATGTTGAAGGATTACCTAGTCTGTGAACTACAGCTCACCGGTCCTACGTTACAGAACTTGTACATTATGCTCGAGAGAGCTATGTAAGACTATTTGTCTTCAAACGAACAGAAGTCCAGTGACGAAGTTATATTGTGGAAACCGCAGATTGGCGGTATATTGATATCTACATAAGCATTACTGCAGGGTTGATGTTAACCTGCTTAGAAGAAGTACACAGATGACGCCATAACGAGGCCTGTGTTAAGGCTAATATATTACAGCCTGATAATGTGCAATTATCGGTTAATGCCAAGTTGCACCTGTATGTCAAAGTGATTAAGGTATCTGACGCGTTTAGTCAGAGATACCAAAGCGGCATTGAGAACTGTATATACATGAACATACTACTATTGACCATGAACGAATATTGGAATGTTTACCAGCTTTTTTGAATGCCTGATGTATACCTAACGATTTCCGGTCAGCATGACTTTGTGTACACTGACTGTTCCTGTTGATGCTACTATGTGTGTTATCGTCAATAAATGTTTTGAAACGTGCCCGCAGTGTCCAAGCATCTTTGACTACTGCATGTGAGTGTATGGGTTGCATGACACAACATATACGAGCCTAAACACATTCGCGCCTTCATGTGCACCCACACTCAGCTCCTCATTACAAGTACTACACATCTTAACAACATGTATACTGCCTTGTGCAAGTGATCACCTCAACAAGAGAAAAAGACAGTTACATTTCTGGTTGGCCAGCTGATGGGGCTATTTTCGTGAGAAGGACAAGTGCACATTACATTTTTGAACTGTGGGTCTAAGCTACACACTGGACAGCTGTAACACACATCTGTACATTTCTACATTTCCAAGTTTTGGCTACACAGGACAGAATAAACAGTGTTAGCATTTTTGTTATAATGCTACATAATCGACAACATGACAAGTCCTGAAGTTAGCATCGAGGCGTTTGTTACATGGACAACAGCTGCATACGAGCGTTCAAGTTACATGTTTTGAGGTCAAGTTCCTGTTTGTAAACAGTACGAATAAATTGTCAACATTCGATGTGCAAGACTCAAGATACGAGAAGGTCATAGTAACTTTATGTTCGTGAAGGCCACTTCATGCTACAGTGGATCTGTCAATCAGTGCGCGCTTGACATTTTGTTTCTGTGTTCGCAAGGAGCAAGAAATTTACTTTAGTTTCAGCTGTGACTGAACTTGTTCTGCAACACATTGAATTGATTGCTATATATATTTATGTTACCTTTACTGTTGTTGTGTATTTTTCTTGTGTTCTTTTGCGGGTTTAAGGTTGGGCGGCGACTATTATAAGAGATACCACGGTCTGTAAGATATAGTGGTCTTATAATAGCGTTCTGTAGGCGCAATTTTCTTAATTGAAAATTTGCTAGTGACAATTTGTTGCTTGCTATTCGTGTTAGCTGTGCCGAAACTGTACTTATCGTTGTTTTTGTAATATTTTTTTCTGTTTTTCAGTTTTGATTTCATTTGTTTGTATATGTAGGTCTCTCCTTTCTTTTGTTCAGTTCTTTACACCTTTTTCTTTATAACAGTGTTGTCATTTGTATTGTTTACTTTTCGAGGTCATCAGTACACATTTGTGTAACATTTTCTTTACTTTCTGCTTTATTGTTTATTTGACTTCCGCGAACGTTTTCGGTCATTGTTTTGTATCTTTGTCTTTGTATTTATGATTGTACCACATTATTGTCAAGCACAGTCTACATACATATACTTGGTCATGCATTATTATTATTATTAATAAGGTACACTCTTTATATAGAGATTGTTAATAAAATATTATTATATCAGATATTTATACAAGTTCTTTGCTAAAAGACTTGTTATCCACAAAGATTGAGACAAGGTGAAATACATATTCAAGTTCTTTATAAAAAAAAGACTTGTGCCCATAGTGAGTGGGATATAAAGGAATTATTTTCCACAGGTACTCAAGTGATTTTTTGTTACAAGATAACCATACAAGGTCTTTGTCTAAGACTAAGACAGTGAAATAAAGTGAATTGAGTATTCAAGTCTATTGTACAGACTTGTCTCCCATTGAAGTGGGATAAGGTAATTTATTTAATTTTTTCAGGTTTCTGATCTCATTAGACAGAATGTCTAATTTGGATTTCTTCATCCAGCAAGGGGTAACCCTTGGTAAGTCTGGTAAAGAATTGGAAGAATATGCATCTGCTCAATTCGCCATTGCATTAAAGTCAGAAGAAAAGAAACAAAAAGAGGAAAATAAATTGAAAGCAGAAGCTGAACAAAGGAAAGCAGAAGCTGAGCTAAAGAAGCTAGAAGCTGAGAATAGAAGATTAGAACTTGAAGAAAAAAGGTATCAAAGAGAAGCTGAGGAAAGAAAATTCCAGATGGAAATGGAGGAGAAAAAACTCCAAGCTCAAGCTGCTGCTGAGGAGAGAAAAGCTGCTGCTGAGGAGAGAAAAGTTCAAGCTGCTGCTGAGGAGAGAAAACTTCAAGCTGCTGCTGAGGAGAAAAAACTCCAACTTCAAGCTGCTGCTGAGGAGAAAAAACTCCAACTTCAAGCTGCTGCTGAGGAGAGAAAACTTCAAGCTGAGGCTGAAGAGAGAAAAGCAAAGATGGAACATGAGGAAAGAAAACAGAAAATGGAACTTGAGGAAAGACTCGCAACTGTGGAGTTGGAGAAATTAAAATTGGCGAGTACGGGTGCTCATCAAGCAACTTCGGATACAACAAAGGAGAGATCTAGTAAGATCAAATTGCCTCATTTCAATCCTTTAAAGGACGATATAACTGATTATCTTGATAGATTCGAATTTTTATGTGGTACGCATAAGATAAAACAGGAAAACTATGTTGAACAACTGATGGAATTTTTTACAGGTGAAACTGTGACTACTCTTATGACAATAGAAGAGCATAATAGAACTAATTATGATGTTGTCAGAGCAGCATTGCTAAAAAAAATATCAATTAGAAGAAGAAGACTATCGTCTTCGTTTTAGGACAATGTTGCCAGAAAATGGAGTAGATTTCTCTGATTTTGTTACAAAGATACGTCGTACATTTACACGATGGGTTGAGTTGTCTCAGACTGAGAAAACATATGAAGGTCTAATGGACTTATTACTTCGAGATAAGGTTTTGTCTTCTGTTAATGATTCTTTCCTTGCATTTCTTCATGAGCGTAAACCTAAAAACTTAAAAGACATGGAGGAATACTGTTGTCAGTACGCCACCGCGCACCCCCATGCTACAGTTAGCAATTCTAAAGTGAAAGAAGGGTTGCCAGTTGCTTCGGCAGCACCATATGGCTCTAATTTCAATAAAAAATTTCAGGGTGCTCAACAAAACTGGAATAGGAAAGGTAATCAGAATTACACACATAAGCAGAGTAATCCAACATATGATGGTTCTTCTTCTAAGAACTGGCGAGATGGTAGTTTTCGTAATTTTGGTGGTAATAATTTTAGACACTGTCGCAAAGGTTATCACAATAAAAGCTACCCAAGCTTTTCTGCTCGGGATAACCATTCTCGACGTCAAGAATATGACGATGGTAAATATACAAACCGGGATTCAAACCGGAATGATAATTACAATAGACAATATGATAACAATTACAGGGGAAATGATAATCGCGGTAGACCTTGATATAACAAAAGAAAAGATTTTCAACAGGCAAACTCTGCACAACAAGAGTTTGATGGAGCCTGTAATCAAGTAAATGATAGTGGTAACTCTAAGGCTATCACTGGTTGTGCTTTCGATTTTGGGAGAGCAACTGAATGCCCCCAATGCTTAACATTGTTCGACTCATCGACTGTATCTACCCTAAGTTGTGGTCACCCTCTTCCTGCTCTACCTGCTACAGTTGCGCATGATGGGAGAGGGTCTCTCATCTTGCATAACGGTTTAGTGAATGATAGGCGGGTCTCAGTACTTTTCGATTCGGGATGTACTACCGTCGGGGTTAGGGAGTCTCTGATAGATCCTTGTTGTGCCACTGGAAAAGCGATCAAATGTGTTACATTTGGTGGTACTATGGAAAGTTATCCTACTGCTATTATTAGGATTGACACTCCCTTCTTCACAGGAGATGTCAATGCGTGTCTTCTTCCTAATCCTATTTCGGATCTTATAATCGGTCGTATTCATGGGGATAAGGAATGCACCCCGCAACAAATTTCTATTTGGGAGGAACAAAACATCCATGCAGTTAATGCTCATAGTAACACTAAGCAATATGGGAACAAAAATTTTCGTGGAAACTACAGTTTCCCACGGAATAACAATACTGCCTCTAATGGGAGTTGGCGTCACGCCAACAAAGGTAAATCAAGTTTGCATCACGGTGAGGACTTTGATAAGTATCATGTTAAGATTCCTCAGGGAAACCGTGCATCGAATTCCCAGATTCCTGAAAAGTGGGTAGAAGAAAACAAAACTGTTAGTACCCATCGTACTCAGCTCAGTCAGTACGATGTACCTGTTAAGCATATTGGTGCATGGAAGTATGAAAGCAATTTTAGTAAGAGAAATAACCGTGATTGTGGACAGTACCAAACGCGTCCATCACGTGATGGTTCTTCTTCAAAGAACTGGAGGCAATTTAATTGTCCTCAACATGTTGATCCCAGTAACTATAGGAACTTTAATAAAAGTTATCAACCTGATAATAGTTTTTTTTGGAAACAACAAAATCCAGGTTTGTCTTACTTCCCTCAAGAGAGAACAGACTTCTCATTTCATGGAAAGGTCCATACACTATAGTCTCGAAAATTTCAGATGTCGACTATATCGTCGATGTGGATGGAAAGCATAAAACCTTTCATATAAATATGCTTACAGAGTTTATTGAACGTCCAGACTATTTGCAGCCTATTTTCCAGGCGACGGATGACTCTCCAGTCCAACATGGTCACATCTCATCCCTGTCTGTTACACAGGAGGAGGAAACTATTTTTTCTGACGTTAACTTACCTCTTCCTGTGATTCCACTTAATTCTACGGAATCATGGAAAAACGTTACCGTCTCTTCGAACTTGTCTTTTGAGGAGCAACGTCAAGTATCCTCTACGCTACAATCATATCAGGATGTCCTTACCGACATTCCTGGACACACAGATGTCATAGAACATGACATCATACTTACTGATCGTAATCCGATCAGAGTAAGACCATACCCAATACCTGTTCATTTTCAAGCACAAGTCGAGAAAGAATTGGATGAAATGATTCAACTGCAAATAATTGAACCATCCACTTCAGCTTATTCTTCGTCGATAGTTATTGTTCGAAAGAAAGACAATAACATACGTCTTTGCGTTGACTATCGCAAATTAAACCAAGTTACGAAGTTCGATGCTGAACCTATGCCTTTATTAGATGATCTACTTATTAGACTTTCTAAAGCTAAATTCTTTACTAAACTAGACTTGTCGAAAGGTTATTGGCAAGTCCCACTGACGGAACACGCCAAACCTCTGACTGCTTTTTCGACACCTAGGGGTCTGTTTCAATGGAATGTTATGCCTTTCGGGCTTATGAACGCCCCAGCGACTTTCGTGCGCATGATGCGACGAATTCTATCAGATCGTGCAGATGTCATCGCATATTTAGACGACATCTGTCTTTTCAGCGATACTTGGGAAGAACACTATTCGGGTTTAAACGAGTTACTATCTACTTTACGTGAGCATAGTTTGACTACAAAACCCTCTTAAGCCTTTGTTGGGTTTAGTGAAATCTCTTTCCTAGGTCATCGGGTTGGTCATGGTCTGTTTAAGACAGAGGACCAAAACATTTCGAAGATATTGAATATCTCGGTTCCGAAGACAAAAAAGCAGGTGCGTAGTCTCTTGGGATTGATACAACTCTATGGAAGATTCATTGAGAATCTGTCCTCCATTATGGCACCACTTTCATCGTTATTGAAAAAAGGTTCTCCTAATATGGTGCGTTGGTCCCAGGAATGCCAATCGTCATTGGATCAGGTTAAGAATTTGTTCTCATCTCATCCTATCTTTAGACTACCAACGATTGATAAGACTTTTGTTCTTCGTAGTGATGCCTCTTCCACTGGGATTGGGGCGGCACTAATGCAGGAGTATTCAGGAACTCTGCATCCTGTAATGTATATCTCTAGGAAGCTGAATGCGGCAGAAAGGAATTACTCGGTTTTAGACCGTGAATTGTTGGCTATGGTTTGGTCCATTCTTAAGCTACAAAGGTTCCTTCTGGGCGCGCATTTCTTTATGGAAACCGACCAAAAAGCTCTTACGGCTATGCAAAATAAGGATTTGAAGAGCTCGAGATCTACTCGTTATGCTATTGCACTTCAACCTTTCCATTTCACGGTGCTAGCTATCCGTGGTTCGGATAATGTGATGGCGGACATATCGTCTAGATGCCCACATGATTCCAATTAAATCTTGTGTCCTAGTTTTCCTGATACACTTTCAGACTTAGGTCTGTCCTTAATATCCTAATATATTGTAATACAAATGTTTTACTATTTGGATGATGTATAATGAAGTTAACAAATTTGATTTTGTCCATCCATTAGTGATATGTTGCTAATATAGCATTGTAATTGATGATATTTGTATATTGCTATAGTTATAGTATTTAATGATTTTTGATATCTATGATTGGTATTGCCAGCAACTTAGGTTTCTTTAATGGTACCCCCTGAGTTTGTTTGGTTTAGAGGAAATATTTTCTCTTATGTTGGGAGATGATTTGTATCCTCCTCAGACGCTTTATTTATGCGTCTATTGTACCTGATATTAGGTTCATTCTTTCATGAGCACATAATTGATGCTTGTGCTGTCTTGCTCATAGATATATTTTTTTTAAAAATGTATCATTTTTTTACAGGGGGGGGGGGGTAGTAATATGTTGCTGTCATTTATTCTGATCTGTCTATAGTCTCATTCCTTAGCTGACTAATCGCGTCAGCCAATAAATATTACTTAATAATGGCTCCTTATCAGACCCTCTTCTGCCTAAGTCTTACAAGCCAGCAAATGTTCATGATAACGATCTTAAACCACCAGTAGGGGTTTTATTTTCCTTATAGATAACAGATCTCTATCATCATCAGATAATAAGGTTGTCCCTGTTCTCGATAGATGATTTTATTAAACTGGCAATGAGATCCAAGGTGGCTTTATTTTTCAGTGAGCCTCGCTCACCCAAGGTGAAAATATGAAGCATAATTAAAGATGCTGTTCATACATAAATGTCCTGATTGGGCTCTGAATATTCTGCAATTAATAATGCTGGTCACCCGTGTGTTACCGGGGCCCGAAAGGGGAGCAAAGAATAGTAACACTGCACCCTACCACGCATGTCGTAAAAAGCGACTAAGGAGGATATGGGCATGGGGCTGTTTACCCCATCCCGTAAAAACTTCGCACAGTGGGGTGATCACCTGCTTGCCAACCAATCTGATTACGGAAACAATGATAGATTGTTTGGTCTGTTTTTGTTCCACAAAGACGCCACTAGGCGTGGTGGAAACAGCGATAGATTGATCAATTTGTTGTTGCCCTAAGACGCCACTAGGCGTACTGGCCACATACTGCTTTGCCGGTTGATGGCTAAGGATTTAAGAAGAAGAAGAATAATGCTGGTCATATCAAATAACATAGGACTGCTAGGTAGCATATCATCTTCCTCTGTAGTCAATAATAATCTAGGCATGACGAAACGTCTGCCCATCTAGGCATTGCAGAAGGGTACATAAACTGGCTTCGTTACCTTGTTTTGGAAATACACTGGCGAATAGCTCACACCATCTTTTGGCATTAGGAAAAAACACTGGGGAGGATTACCGACATAACAGTCATATAGAGAAACTATCTCCTTTCCCCAAATAAACCACGGAAAGATCCCATTTTCGGACTTCCCTGGTACAGACCAGCCATCGCAGAAAAAACATAACGGAAGACCATTTTCAAAACACACCCGGTCTGGGCATGCGTTAAAGATAACCTCTGAACTCTATATTCAAGTGGGACAACTATATATTACATTCATACGAAGCAAATACAGAGTATTCGCCCTTTGTCTAGAGTTCTAATCTCAGACTCAAAATATTATCACAAATATTTCCAAACATAACGAGTATACAAACAAATAAATATCTTCCTATATATATATACATCTCTATCTTCATTGTCCCCAGTAATCTGTTGGTAACAGACTACCGCACCCCCCGGGAAAAAAATGAAATTGTTTTTTTATCTGAGAGCAACATACAATAGGCTCACATCGCACGAATAATGCGCAGATGACTAATAAGAGTAATTTATAATGTCAAATTAAGGTAAAGTCATAGATCGACTCGTGAGAATATATCTTAACATCTCAGAGAAAGCATTTCTCTTACGTATAAATATTTCCAGGGAGGTGCCACCAACGTATACCACAATGCTGGTAACAACACAATGCATATAACAATTTCATATTTAAGCACTATAAGTACATGATTGACAAAGAAGAAAAATCATCAAAGAACAGCGGTGAATATATATCAATGAGCGTAGTGATAGTAGTGATACAATCACTATATTACAAATTACAATGTGTATCTATCTTGATATAGAGAAAGAACTGTTATAGACTTAGATGTGTTTAGAAATCCAAGACCTAACAGTTAGGTGGAATCATGTGGGCATCTAGACAAAATGTCTGCCATCACATTATCTGATCCACTGATAGCTCGTACTGAGAAATGAAAAGGTTGAAGAGCAATTGCATATCGAGTAGACCACGAGCTCTTCAAATTCTTACTCTGTATAGCCGTAAGAGCGTTCTGGTCGGTTTCTATTATGAAATGTGCGCCTAGATGGAATCTTTGTAGTTTGAGAATTTACCATACCATAACCAATAGTTCACGGTCTAAAACCGAATAATTCCTTTCTGCAGCATTAAGTTTTCTGGAGATATACATTACAGGATGCAGAGTTCCAGAGTACTCTTGCATTAGTGCCGCTCCAATCCCAGTGGATGAAGCGTCACTACGAAGAACAAATGTCTTATCTGTAGTAGGTAACACTAAAATAGGTGGTGTTGAAAACAAATTTTTAATCTTATCCAAAGAGGATTGGCATTTCTGTGACCAGTGGACCATATTAGGCGACCCTTTCTTTAGTAGTGTAGAAAGAGGTGCCATGATAGAGGATAGATTCGGAATGAATCTTCCATAAAATTGAATAAGACCTAAGAGACTTCGCACTTGCTTTTTAGTATTAGGAATAGAGATGTTAAGTATCTTTGTTATATTATGGTCCTCTGTCTTTAGGAAACCATGACCAACTCGATGGCCTAGGAAAGAAATTTCGCTAAAACCAATGCAGGCTTTAGAGGGTTTCGCTGTCAAGTTATACTCGCGTAGAGTAGATAGTAATTCAACTAACCCTGAATAGTGATCTTCCCAAGTATCGCTGAAAAGACAGATGTCGTCTAGGTACGCAATGACATCTGACCGATAAGATAGGATTCGACGCATCATGCGTACGAATGTAGCTGGTGCGTTCATAAGGCCGAAAGGCATGAAATTCCATTGAAAAAGGCCTCTAGATGTAGAAAAAGCCGTAATTGGTTTGGCGCGTTCAGATAAAGGAACTTGCCAATATCCTTTAGACAAATCAAGTTTAGTGAAAAAATGAGATTTAGAAAGCCTAGTAAGTAGCTCTTCTAGTAAAGGCATAGGTTCAGCATCAAACTTCGTAACTTGATTCAATTTGCAATAGTCAACGCAAAGACGTATGTTATTGTCTTTTTTCCGAACAATAACCATCGGCGAAGAATATGCAGAAGTGGATGGTTCAATTATTTTTAAATCTATCATCTCATCCAACTCCTTCTCAACCTGTGCTTGAAAATGTATAGGGATAGGACAAGGTCTGACCCTAATAGAATTATGGTCAGTTAGAATAATGTCATGTTCAATGACATGAGTTTGTCCAGGAATGTCAGTAAGGACATCCTGAAATGTTTGTAACATAACCGAAACTTGTCGCTGTTCTCCTAGAGATAAATCCGGAGAAACAGTAACATTTTTCCATGATTCGCTAGAATGAAGTGGAATCATCGGAAGCGGAAGATTAACATCCGAAAAACTTGTTTCCTCATCCTGTATTACGGACAGTGATGAGTAATGACCATGTTGGACTGGAGAATCGTCCGTTGCCTGGAAAATAGGCTGTAAATAATCTGGACGTTAATGGAATTCCGTAAGCATATTGATGTGGAAGGTTTTATGCTTTCCATCAATATCAACAATGTAGTCAACATCGGAAATTTTCGAGATTATATCGTACGGACCTTTCCAAGAAATAAGAAGTCTGTTTTCCCTACAAGGTAGCAAAACAAATGCTTTGTCACCAGGACAAAGTTGTCGTAAGGTTCTTTTCTTATTGGCAAACTGTCTTGCCTTCTGTTTAGCAAATTCAGAAGAAGAAGTTGCCAATTTGCATGCTTCGATAATCTTTTGTCTCAGCGCGATGACATATTCGTCAGAAGATTTTGTGTCATCGGTAATATTATCAGCGGTTATGAGATCATGAAGTAAAGACAAAGGGCCGCGCGGTCGCGCGCCAAAGACAAGTTCAAAGGGAGAAAATCATGTATGTTCATTGGGGACCTCTCTGTAAGCGAAGAGGGCCGCGGGTAAAACCCTGTCCCAATCTTGAGGATGATCCTCAGTTATCTTCCCTAGTAAGATTTGAGTGTTCTATTTCGCCGTTCGACCATCCCATTGGACATAGGATGATAGATACTACTCAAAGATCTCTCTATCTGCAGAGTAGACATTACTTGAGACATGGTATCCGATATTAGTTGGGTGCCATGATCTGATAATATCTCTCCGGGGAATCCCAGACGAGAAAATATAAGTCAAAGAGCATCTGCAATGTCAGCAGTAGTAATGCTCTTCAGAGGAATAGCCTCTGGCCAACGTGTGCACATATCAACACACGTCAAGATAAACTGATGTCCTCTAGCAGATTTGATCTTAAATGGACCAATGATGTCTATCGCCATTTTCTGAAATGGTCGAATAGGGATGTCTGCAGCCTGAATAGGTGCAGCATGGCGTGGACCTTTGGATTTGACCTCTTGACATACTTTACAAGATCGACAATAAATCCGTATGTCCTTGTTCACAAAAGGCAAAAAAAAGCCGCAAGAACTCTTGGCTTTGTATGGGAAAAACCCATATGTCCAGCACACTGAGAGCCGTGAGCGTGCTGCAAAATTTTAACTCTCAAATTCTTGGGCACAAGAATCTGAGAGTGACTTGACTTAGCGGAGTCTTGCACCATACGTACAAGTACGCCATTCTTCATTGTAATCCAAGATTTACGCTTTGTATCTTTATTCGGATCACCTTTTGTTGCAAGAGTGAAGAATTTCTTTAGAGTCGGATCATCTTCTTGCTGTTTTATAAACGAGTCACGATAAATTACCAAGGGATCATCTTGGTTATGCACTTCATTATCTTCAGTAGATGAAGTTTGAGGCATATTAAGAGCTTGAGCTCTAGTGACTACAGCATTAGTAGTTTGCATATTTTGTTTTTCCCAAACGGAAATTTGTTGTGGAGTGCATTCTTTGACTCCGTGAATACGACCGATGATAAGATCAGCGATCGGATTCGGCAGAAGACATGCGTGTACATCTCCTGTAAAGAAAGGGGTAGCAATCTTAATGATAGCAGTAGAGTATTTCTCTAAGGTGCCGCCAAATGTTACACATTTGACTACTTTTCCGGTGGCACGAGAAGGATCTACAAGTGATTGCCTAACACCAATTGTGGTGCATCCAGAATAAAAAAGAACTGAGACTGGATTGTCATTTACCAAACCTTTATGTAAGACAAGAGAACCTCTTCCATCATGCGCGACTGACGCAGGAAGAGCAGGAAGAGGATGGCCACAACTTAAAGTGGATACCGTGGTTGGTTCAAATAATGTTTTGCATTGGGGGCACTGAGATGCTCTCCCAAAATCAAAAGCGGAACATGCCATATTATTAGCGTCATTATTATCTTTATTCTGTTTATAGGCTTCATGTGACTCTTGCTGTGCAGAGTTTTCCAGATAATGTGATTTATGTTTTTTGTATTGTGATCTACCTCGATTATTATTGCCTCTGTAATCATTATTATTTTCTCTATTGTAACCCCTATTTGGGTTTGAGTCATAGTTCTCATGGTTACCATTATCATATTCATTATAATGAGTATCTCTATAACTATGATCTTGTTGTCTCCATGATGGATGACTTGGATAGTTCCTATAATGACTTCCTCTGCGGAAATTCCTATAATTATGACCACCTCTGTATCGAGGGCTGTCGGCTCGTCTCCAGTTCTTCGCAGAAGAACCCTGAAATGATTGGTTACCTTGGTTTTAATAACTATTATGGTTACCCTTTTTATCAAACTTGTTTTGTGGTCCCTGAAATTGTGAGTAATTAGGGTTGTATGGTGTTGCTGAAGCAACTGGCATACCTTCCTTAACCTTAGCATTGCTAAAAGCTACGTCCGGATGTGCCGTGACGTATTGGGTACAATATTCTTCCATTTCTTTTAGTGTCTTGGGTTTACGCTCATGTTGGAATTGAAGGAATGGTTTATTTACACTTGACATAATCTTGTCTCTGAGCAACAAGTCCATAAGGGCTTCATATGTCTTTTCTGTTTTGGACAGCTCAATCCAACGATTAAATGTAAGACGTGTCCTTGGAATGAATTCTGAGAATTCTACCCCTGATTCAGGTACCATTTTCTTAAATAAAATACGGTAACCTTCCTCTGTTAATTGATATTTTCTCAATAAAGCTGCCCTAATAACATCATAATTATCCTTATCATGTCTCTTCAACCAAACTTAAACTAGTCAGAGAATCACCTTTCAAATTTTCTGATAACTGGTTAGCGTATTGTGATTTATCCACATTATGAGCTCGACAAGAGCGTTCAAATCTATCCAGCCAGAATGTTATGTCATCACTGGAAGGATTGAACGCTGGTACCTTGACCTTGTAAGTAAAGGGTTTACCACTATTACCATTTGACTGATTAGCAATACCCATATTTGTCAATTTTAATTTTTCCAACTCAAATGCCAACAGTTTTTCCTCATGTTCCCTTTTTGCTTTTCTCTCCTCGGCTTCAGCTTCTCTGTCTAATCTCTTTTGTTCAGCCTCAGCTTCTAATCTTTTATTTTCAGATTCTCTCTGTAATCTTTTTTCTTGAGCCTCAGCTTCTAATCTCTTTTGTTCAGCCTCAGCTTCTTTATTTTGTTTTTCCATTTCCATTTGGAATCTCCTTTCGTCTACTTGCGTCTGCAATTTCTTTTGCTCAAATTCTTATTCCATTTTTTTTATCCTCGGCTTTTTGTTTTCTCTCTTCCGACTTTTGTGCTTTTTCATATTGACTGGTAGCATACTCCTCTAACTTATCACCAGTCTTGCCTAGGGATTTCCCTAACTCAATGAAGTAATCTAAAGTCGACATAATGTATACCAATATGTGACTAGATACCTGAAATAGCAATAATGAAATCTATCTCCAAATAAATGGAATAATCAGCTCCCTTTATCACAATCTCTGTGGGCAACAAACCTTTAAATAAGGTCTTGTATAATCAACTGTGTACCTCTAATAATAGCAATTAATCATCAGTTGATTATTTCTCATAAGTTCACTACACAGCTAGTAGTGTATGATCAAGTATATTTTATAGTATATGTCAACCAACAACATAAACAAAAGACAATCAAGAAAGACAATACGAAAACATTCGTAGAAATCAAATAAGTTAAATAGAAAACTGAAGAAAATAATCACAGAACCTGTGATGATAACCGCGAGGAAATAAACAACACAAATGACGTCACAGTGTATAAATATCAAGTTGTATAGAACTAAAAGACAGGAAAGATGAGATCAACAAATACACACAAATCAAAACAAAACTAAAGAACAGGACAATATCCCAAAAACGACGAAGAAAAAAAAACGCGTCTTCACAACTAACAGAGATAGCAACAAATTGTCGCTAGCAAATTTTCAATTAAGAAAATTCGCAGCTACTGAACGCTATTATAAAACCTCTATGACGTGGTATCCTTTATAATAGTCACCTTACCCAACCTCCCACAGACATATAAACAAATATCACATATAAACATGTAAACATTTAAACATAAATACATATATATCATATAAATGCAATGTAATGTGTTGCAGATAGAATGTGTTGCGGAGAAGGCTCAGTTATACAGAATAATGGTACAGTTTCTATCAAAATTAACTACCACTTTAATCAATAATTGATTCTGGCCTTAAATATTACAAAGTTCAACACAATCTAGAGAAGTGCAGGAAAATCCACCGTTTACTGTTCCTAAGAATAACTAGTAGGACTTCTCGCTTCAGTTGCACTGTACTTGTCGCAAACACAGTCAAATATACGCTCCAACACTGATGTGTGATGCTGTTTCTTCCAAATAAACACAGTCTGTTCAATGCTGTCTGTACTATGACAAATGTCAACAAGCGCTGACCTAGTTACTGCATACGCTCGATAGGACAGGTCACGCTGACATCGACTGTAGAGTTGTACTGCAAACTTGTACACTGGTGTTCATGTGTGTCGTATGTGGCCACAGGAAACCGTCTGGTATCAGTAGTTGACTTCTGTACAATGTCCACTGTGCAGGTTGACCCAGAAAGCTGGCCTACCACGTTGATAAAACTCCTTTTTCAGATCACCACGTTAATAAGAGTATAATTGATGTTCTTATCGTAGGTGCAGGTTAATGGTGTTATGATTGTCAACTCGCTAACCGACACAGGGTTGTACGTACAGGTCACCTGGTCCATAAAGTAGTGAGGCCCTGGACAGGTGATGTTGACAATGAGTGAAAGTATAAATGTCAATTGCGCGAATGTGTGGAATGTTCTGAAGTTGACATGTTCGTTAGAATACAATCATACACTCGTATGCAAGTCAATGATGTCCTGAACTGCTATTGACGTTTTCATATATTTATTGTGACACATACTCTGACATTACGGTTGACAGTCACTGGAACAAGTTGACACACACATTGTTGTATACGTGAAGAAATACATAGCATCTGGATATAATGGAATGGTCGTAGGCAAGCACATAGTATTCTGATCTGTCTATAGTCTCATTCCTTAGCTAACTAATCGCGTCAGCCAATATTACTTAATAATGGCTCCTTATCAGACCCTCTTCTGCCTAAGTCTTACAAGCCTTAAATCCAGCAAATGTTCATGATAACGATCTTAAACCACCAGTAGGGGGTTTTATTTTCCTTATAGATAACAGATCTCTATCATCATCAGATAATAAGGTTGTCCCTGTTCTCGATAGATGATTTTATTAAACTGGCAATGAGATCCAAGGTGGCTTTATTTTTCAGTGAGCCTCGCTCACCCAAGGTGAAAATATGAAGCATAATTAAAGATGCTGTTCATACATAAATGTCCTGATTGGGCTCTGAATATTCTGCAATTAATAATGCTGGTCACATCAAATAACATAGGACTGCTAGGTAGCATATCATCTTCCTCTGTAGTCAATAATAATCTAGGCACGACGAAACGTCTGCCCATCTAGGCATTGCAGAAGGGTACATAAACTGGCTTCGTTACCTTGTTATGGAAATACACTGGCGAATAGCTCACACCATCTTTTGGCGTTAGGAAAAAACACTGGGGAGGATTACCGACATAACAGTCATATAGAGAAACTATCTCCTTTCCCCAAATAAACTACGGAAAGATCCCATCTTCGGACTTCCCTGGTACAGACCAGCCATCGCAGAAAAAACATAACGGAAGACCCTTTTCAAAACACACCCGGTTTGGCATGCGTTAAAGATAACCTCTGAACTCTATATTCAAGTGGGACAACTATATATTACATTCATACGAAGCAAATACAGAGTATTCGCCCTTTGTCTAGAGTTCTAATCTCAGACTCAAAATATTATCATCAAATATTTCCAAACATAACGAGTATACAAACAAATAAATATCTTCCTATATATATATACATCTCTATCTTCATTGTCCCCAGTAATCTGTTGGTAACACAGGGGTGTCAGGCCTATGCTAAAACCCCCAACCTGGAGGACTAGTATTATAGTTTTCGATTTCTTAATGTTAATGGCCATTCTAGTACTAGCAATACCTGATTGCTTTTAGTCTGAACACAGAATACTTACGACAGAAAACTTTCTCCTACCAAAGAACTAGATTAAAGTTTATTTTTTTAAGAAATGAAAGGAGAGCGGATTAGCATAATATGAGCTTTATTTGCATCCGCTGCGCCACCATCTCTAGAGAGTCTATCCTAATCAACCGAATCTTCGGTTACAATTAGGTATTCAGTGTAGTTTTATTTTCATTTTTGTAGGACATTTATCTCATGAAGTTATTTATAAATGATAGTACATTATTGTTCAAGTTTCTGACCGTAAGCGCGAAACATACCGCCTGGGACTAAAGCTTGACATGGGAGTATAGAGGAGTAACATTGTACCCGATATGTCATAGGAGGCAATGAAGGAAGGTTGGACATTGGGCAGGTTATCTCACTATGTAGAAACTTTAAAGTCAGGAAAAAAAACCTCGGCATGAAGAAGTCATAGACCTATCTTGGCTGCCACGTAGACAAAAGTCGGAGGGACAGACAATGATATCAAAATAAGAATATAAAAGGCTTGATAAGCTTTTATTGATCTGGGGAAAATATGGAGATCAAATTTACAGTCGTGCCTCATTAACCCATAATGGCCACTTTTCAAAATGTGCTGATCCCTACTAAGTCCCTCTATCAACATGACCCTGCCGCGGTCCCTACTGGAAATAGTTACAAATTCCGACATTCTAGCTACCACCTATCCAATTTTGTCCCTATCTTCTTCGTTGCGTACCTTTCCTCAATCCGACTTTTACTTTTTCCATCGTCCATTCCCACGTGTGTGTGCCTATGCTCCTTCCTAGTCATAGATCCCTTTTAAACCCATTTCCTACATTTTCCTCTCCTCTTCGTTCCTATTGTCTCCTCTTTATAGACTTGGTTTATCTCTCCCTATTCCATCTTCCACGTAAGTTCCCTTCTCTAGAACCTTTCTTCTACACTCTCTATCTTTAATGTCTCCACATCACTTCTTGTTGTCCCCTTGGACGTATATAACTTCTTATCGTCACTTCTTTCTCATATAAGTCTTTATACCTCTGCCTTATGGCTTCTTCTTTTCTTTCCCTCTATTATTTCTCTGCCATTTCTCCACGGCTTGTCCTCCTCCTTATACTTCTTATCTCTGCCATGTTGTCTACGGCTTATCATTTTCTATTTCTTAAATCCTTTATCTCACAGCCATCCTCCTCTATGGCTTCTTTCAACTGTATTTAATGTTGCTCTCTATTTATCTCTTATTTCTCTTTTGCCATTACTTCTATGGCTCCTCAATATTTTTCCTACTTGTTATCTCTGGAACTTTCCATTCCCTATTACTTTCTATGTATTCGGAGAAGACTAGCTTCTCACAAAGTCTTTTCAAGACTTTGGCGACCGCCGAAACATCTCTGTCCTCCTCTACTCCATTACCTCCTCCGTTCTCTGTAGAACTACGCCTCTATATCCTCCATTTCTCCATATTCTCGCCATTTCCCCCATGGCTCTCATCCGCTTCATCTCTGCCATTTTCCCTATAGCCTCTCCAAAATTTATATATTTCCTCCATCTTCTCTATAGTTTCTCAATATATACGCTTATAATCTCTATTTCTCATGTTCGCCCCTTCTCTGTGACTTCTTAAATTCTCTAATCAACCCCGTCATCTTCCGTATGCCTTCTGTCTCCTATGTCTCTCTTTGCCATTATCCCCATCGCTTCTAAATTCCATTTTCTCCTCTCCGCTCCACTGCAGTAGTCTATCGTTCAGTTTTTTTTTTTAAATACAAATTTTCCTCGTTTTGGCGAGAGGCGTCCCGTTCAACCTAGCCGGTTATATTAGGGCGCATGTCCAAATATAAAAGATCTTTAGGCCTGGAGAATTAGTTATGTGTTAGTTATGATCGTTCAGATCTACTCAGTTCGTTTATATACTCAGTGTAGAACGATTGCCTCTAGTTTCCACACAACTAGACTACCGCTGCAATATTCTACTTTTGTTCCCAGGTGTACATTTGTTTGTTACACTGATGTACACTTGTGTGTTACACTAGTGTATATTTGTTTGTTACACTGGTGTAGATTTGTTTGTTACACTGGTGTACACTTGTGTGTTACACTGTGGTACATTTGCTTGTTATACTGGTGTACATTTGTGTGTTACACTGGTGTACATTCGTTTAATACACTGGTGTACATTTGTTTGTTATAATAAATAAATCAATCAATACCCTTTAGTTCCCCGAGGAGCATAGGCCTTCAACAAACACATGCCAAGTCTTCCTGTCCTGTACCATCCGCTCAAGTTCTTTCCATGTTTTCCTCATAATTTTCAACTCTGTATCCAGTTCTCGTCTCCATGTGTTTTTTTGGTCTACTTCTGCTTCTCTTTCCCTGTGGATTCCACAAAAAGGATTGCCTTGTAAAGCTGTCAACAGGTTTCCTCAATCTTTGTCTTTTCCATGTGTATTTTCAGACCCACTTGTTGTGACCTCTCATCGAGGATTTTCATTTTCTCTTGCATCTGATTATGGTTATGGGATCGACGAGCCAAGTCATCTGCAAAATCCAGATCATCAAGCTGTTTAGTCAGATTCCACTGGATTCCATTTCTGTTGTGTGATGTCGATGTTTTCATAACCTAATCTATTGATAGTAAGAAAAGAAATGGAGACAAGATGTATCCCTGTCTCAATCCCGTTCTCATCCTAAACGGTTTTGTAATTTGTCCTTCATGAAGAACTCTGCATGTCATGTCTTCATATGTCTTCCTTATTAAGTTAATGATCTTCATGGTAACTCCATAATGCCTCATCAATTTCCAAAATAATTATGTCTACACTGTCAAATGCCTTATCATAGTCCACGAATCCGATGTATTCCATTGTAGTAAAATCTGCGAGAATAATCGCTCATTTCAGTAAGAGTTTAGTTATAAAATGATAATAAATAAACCCGCCCTATTGTGTCTGACGGTGATCCTCTCACACGCCAGCATAGCGCTGAAATTTGTGCAGTGCTAAAGCCTATAGAACGATCCCACGGTCAAAATCTAACACGAGTTTTAGTTTCGGTTTCGAAAACGTACTACCAATATTTAACATTTTGCCAGATCTGCTGCATACACACTGCAGCCAAGACTTATAATTAACGATTTTGCGGAAGTATGCCGCCAAACTGCTATCTGAATTAACGTATTCTGTCAACTTTAACGCTGGTAAAAAGTAATAATCCTTACAAATTTGGTAGTGTAACACGAGACACTCCAAATATTTAACGCCTATTCTTAACCCGCCATGCAAAACCCCGCTTCGCTTGACACATTCTGCCATGCATATATATACGCTGCGACAAAGCCAACAGAGGCAAACACGCAGACAATTTTATTGCCTCCTCGCGGTAATGTTTCTGACGTCACAAAAACAAGTTACTTATTTGAAAATACATGCTGGCGAGATGAAAGAGAGGGAAAGATGGCGGTCTTGTGTAAAAAATTTATTTGACGATTGCCGGTGAGAAAATTAAAAATCCAAACCATCATGAATCTGACCATAAAAATCATATGGTAGTATAGCTTAGAGTCCACTGAGCAAGATTGTGTTTTAAATAATATGATAGTCCCAGTATTTGCCAAGTTATTGAGAAAATACTAAATGTCTACGGACGCACGACCAGACAGACTGTTGTTCCTGCTTGTTTTTCATAACGTTAGTGGGGACACCGGCTTAGAAGGGAGGCAGTGAGGTAAATTCAAATTCGCTTGGGTAACAAGAGTATAGGAGGAGAGGGGAGCGGTAGGAAAATTGTTACCAAAAACTAACATCGTTTTGTATTGGCATAACTAAAGCAGACTGGCCAATCGACTACCAGACGCAGAGTATGTTTGGAATTGTTTTTGTTTTTCAAAAACTGCTTTTGAATTCTGGTAGTCGCAAGCTTTCGATTGGCCAGTGCTACTAAATATTAGCAAAAAGCTTTCATTATTCATTGCCAGTTGAACAAAACTTTTATTCAGATACGCTGAGAACAGCTGTGATAAATTTAAAAGTAAATTAAATAACTATATAAGTATTTCACAGTCTGGACGGAGCAGAAGAAACGGAGGCAATTTCTTTGCAAGTCATTTGTTTATATTTCTTGATTTGTGGTAAGAATGCTTTATGAATTCATATGTTTAATCCCACTGCCAAAGTTAGATACTGCTATTGGGGGAAAGTGAAGGACATGTCGGGAGCAGACATTGTTGAATCCTCTCATTGAAATGTATCTAACTAATGTATGTTGTCATGATTATGTTTGAATATTATTGTATTAGAGTATATTAGTAAGCCTCCGTGTTCCATGAACACTGTTCAACATGCCTGAAGCATTTATATTTAAAAAGAAAAAGAAGAGAAAAATATATAAAAGGAAATGTGGTTACCCCACATTATATAATTGAGGAAAACTATGTAAATGTACAGTGGCGTATCTGCCATAGGAACCTGAGGTGTGGTCACAGCAAGGTGGGAGTCATGTAAAATTAGGGGCGAGTGCACCTGTAATGCACGCGAGGCTGACCCCATATCTCCGTAGGAAAATAAATAATACCAAAAGTGATCAGATATAAAAGGCCAGGGTGTCCTTTTGTTGCAGAGGTTTTGTTTCCTGTTGCCAGCTGGTAACAGGAAACCTGAGGAGTGACGATAACGCCAAGAAGACTCCGAAAATTCAGTTATGCTGTCAAGAGATAACAGCAGGAGCTTGGGCGTGTGATGTGATATTGATATTTCTGCAACTACACACTATCTAATCATCCAACAAGAAACCCCAGGTGATATATTAAGGACTTGGGTATATCTGACAGTTTCGTTTTTAAATAAAAACTGGTATTTCAAATCATACTCAGGAAGTTGATGGGGTATGATGATAATACAGCCCCTCATACACAGTGACTCTCCCTCTTAGATGAATAAAGTGTAAGCTGTGAACATTCCAACAGGAAAGACAGATATTAACTTTATAGTTATTGGGCAGATTGTCCACACATTTTTAGTTAATCTTTTCTGTAAACTATCTTGTCCTCATTTTCAAAGACCTGTCCAAAGATATGACTGGACAGGCAAAATAAATTTTACAAAAAAATTATCAAATTTAAAGAAAAACTTAACCACAGGTTTTTATTCACTTTCTCATAGAAACTTAAAGTGTTTTTGTGTTGTGTACCATCATTTCATTTCTCCCCTAGACACTAGGTACATCATACACCAGACACTAGAGCCAAAATAGTGACCGTGTGAGATCTAGGGGGCTAGCGTTAGGTTCCCTGCACATAATTCATCATCATCATTTATAGAGTCAGGGGCCTACATGTGCTTGACCTCACACGGTTAATACATACACGGATTTCATTCTTTTAGGATACCATCATAACCTCCCCAGCAAAATCTAACTTTGCTACATCCATTCCAGATGGTATTTCCTCTCTCTACCAGACTTTGCCAAGTAGTTTGTATAATTTCTATGTAGAGGAATCAATATCTGTTTTGATGGCTTCTGCTGGAATGCCATCTGGACCAGCTGTTTTTCCATCTTTCAGAAGCTTTATGGCTTTCTATATTTCTTCTCTATTTGGTCGTTCACAGCTGATTTGTAGCTCCTCTTCTGCTGGCTGGATGTCTGTGTGATTAGTTGGTGCTGGTCTATTGAGAAGATCCTCAAAATGTTCTGTCCATCTCTTCATTTGTTCTTGTATTTTACTAAGCAATTTTCCATTCTTATCTTTTATGAGGCCATTTGCTTGTTTATATTTTCCTGTTAACTTCTTAGTTTTGTTGTACCAAGTCCCTCATATTTCCTATTGCTGCAGCTTCCTCTGCTTCCCTTGCCAACTCTTCAAAATACTTCCTCTTGTCTCTTTTGATGTTTCTTCTTATTTCTTTGTTTGCTTTTATGTACACTTCATGAGCCTTGGCTTTGGAGCTTCTGGTTTTGCTTCTGTTTAAATCTGCTTTCTTGTTTTTCCTGTCTTCTATCTTGCTAATGGTTTCTGTTGTTATCCATGCTTTGTGCTGATGTTCTCTTTTTCCCAGTACTTCTTCACTTGTGTCGTTCCATATATTTTTTACTTGTTGCCAGTAGTCTTCCGTATCTGCTTCATCTTCCAACTGTTGCAGTTCTTGGTATTTGTTGGATGCTGTGATTGAAAATTGTTCTCTTAATTCCTGATTTCTTAGATATCCCACATTGTACTGTTGTCTATAGCTACGTACTGTTGTAAATTTCTTGAGTTTTAATTTTGTTTTAGCCAACAGAAGATGGTGGTCTGATACCACATCTGCTCCTCTACATACTTTAACATCATGCAATAATGACTGTGACAGAATTATATAAATATATATCATGAATCCACACGGTTTTGCTTCCACCTGTTTTCCACCTTGGCTTGCTTATTAATATTCACGTTTTGTTAACGCAGAAGGCATGCACTTCGATGTCTGTCGAACTCATAATTTAGCCACGCCTATTTTCGTTTCTCTATGTCTTACAGGCACTAGGAATGTTTACAAACAGACCTATTAGCTAGTCCAGAGCCGTTAACTGAATTATCACGCAAGCGATTGGGCAATCGTTGAAATAGTGACAGAAAAGAGAACGGGACGTCTATTTGTTAAATCAAGGGGACTTAGTTAAGCGAATGAAGAAAATCAAAGGGCGATAACCACAGTTACCTATCTCAGCCGTCTGTTCGTGAGTTCCAGAGAATGTAATTAGCTACGGAACGAGCGGAGATCAAAAGACTGTTTGCTCGTTGCCAAAGTCTATCGGTCGGCAGAAGTGAGAAATAAAGCTTTCATTCAGAAATCGATCGCAGATTTCTCCAAAAATACGGGCAAGGCGTGATATCTCGCAAGAGCTAGCGAATTAAGACCAATTTCATATATATATCCCAGCTTTTAAAATCATTTATTTAGTAGCCACATAATTTTCAGAACATCTAGCTTCGATTTCTAGACCATTGTACTAGTGGAATTACTTAGTATTTCGATTGGAGATAGTGAATTTCTGTGTTGCGGTAAATATTATACTAGCATTTTTGAGTGATTTAATTGTTAAAGTTCGTCATTTTATATTTCACTAGGATTTACGGTTTTAAGTGGCTAGCAGATTAAAAAATATATATCTAATTCTTCCAGCTGTAACGTAATCTTGATTAATTGCTATTAACCAGAAAGAGATATTTTAATTGACTAGTAAATGCACTAGGCGATGTCGTACTGACGAAATATATATTTATCTCTAATCCATTCTGTGTAATTTTTGTAAATGACTAGAATTTATTTCACGGGTTAATAAGAACGATAAGATAAGCTTTACACTTGTGTTTTCTAATCAAATCTAATAACCGAGTGGATAAAAAATTATACCTTTACGCGGGTTAGGATAGATACTGATACTGTGATTAAATGTTTTGTATTTTCTTCCTAAAAATCCAGTACGGGTCACAAACCAAAACCTACCAGCAGCCTGAATCTGAGAAAACTGGTCTAAGTCCAACAGTGCCAAAAAACATTCTTATATAAATATCGGGTCTTCGAGGTTGACCTGTTTGGCCCTCTTGTTTCACCCAGAAAGATAGAGAGTACCAACAAAAGACTATAAGAATAATTGTAACTGGACCTATAGCTATCCCGATTCTTTTTCCATGTTCATGTACATTCAGCCCGATGTGGCAAAATTATCAAACTTAACAATACCAGACTACCGACCACTGTGTTGTGGCGAGGATTTTTATCCCGAGAGATTTACATACCTGACTGTGGCAGAGATTTATGATTAATAAATTTCTATATCTTTTCTTTATTCTACACTTGTCTTTTACCTTTCTTTCGCTCTTTTACCCTTCTTTTCGCATATGCTCGATTGTTAAGATAAACTCTCCGATTCTAACCGTTGTCTTTTCCTTTCTAAATCTGGACGTAGGTGCTAACATCTGGCAAATGAGTCGGTTCGGGTTATAGACGTAACCATCCTTTGATTTCGGAGAGATATATACTCCAGAATTCTAACTTAATTCATCCAGTACAGCCAGAAAGATTAGAACCATCTACCTTTTGATTCCTAAGATCTCTGTTAATAGAAGTATCATTTAGTTGGTCGATTTGAGATAGTTTTACTTCTGCGCTAGTGGTAAATATATATATCTAGTAATGTTGAGTGATTTAAGTGGTAGATCTCCTATTTCATTTTCACTAGTTTATTTCTACGCAGAGTAATTAAATGATAAGTCAATTAATTCTCTAAAGTTTACTGTGGTACAGTGGATAGCAAAGTAAACTATAATTTCTAACTAAAACTCATACAGCTGTAAATAAATTTAATTAAATTGCTAGTAACCAGTCCAAGAATATTTTAACTAACTAGTAAATGCACTGATTCATCATTGAGTATTGCCGAGATACGTACATATTTCTAATTCATGATGATTGATTCTTTTAATGACTAGAATTTATTTCACGGTAGTTTTAAACGATGAGACAAGCTCTAAGCTTATAGTTTCTGAATTAAGTTAAATAACCGAAGTGAATATTATATTTTACGCGAGGGTAGGATAGGATGTGTGTAAATATTATGATTAAGTATTCGGTATGTTTCTTTTTCTTTATACAGTATCTGGGTCAGCCCAAAATCTACCAGCGGTTTCAGTATTTATGAGAATAACCTAGAAGAAACATTTTGTACGTAAATAAGTGAGTTTCCAAGTTACAATCTGTCTGGCATTGTTTTTGCATCCAGAAAGAGACAGAGTACACATCTCACGAACTTTAAAACTAAATGCAGTAACTGGGCCTATCGAGCCAGATTATAACTCTTCTCTAAATCTTATTGTACATTCAGCCCCTGTGGCGAGAAAAATTACAAACGGTAACATTTCCGACGTTTTTAATAATTGTGGTGTGACCAAGAATTTTACATTTGATAGAATTTACCAAGCTGTCATTTTCCTAAGTAGTGGAAACCTCGTGATTCTGACACTGTGAGCCCGTTTAAAATTTCTTACCTAGACTGATTCAAGCGACATTAACAGTAAATCTGAAAATATAATTATAAAGTGAACGCTCCCCGGAACATTGGATGAAACCTGTATCTGCAGAGCTGGGATTCTCTTTATCAAAAGAATACAGATTCACTGTAGAGGTGTGTCCTGAAGTTTGCGCCAGACAGTTAAAAACATCACGTTTGTAGGTAAGAAAGTACGTCAGGGTCCCCTGCTGAATGAACAGAGAGAAAGCAGAACGAGTGATTCTTTCATTTTTTTTATTCATGCACCCACTTTGAAATTTCTTTATGAAATTTTTGTTGCTAATGCTGATTTCCTCTTAGGATAGACTAATATATCAACTCTGTTCTTAACTATAGAGCGAAATCTTAGACCATAGCGTATAAATCTGAGTCTCTTTGGGGCTATAACTTTTCTTCTAACAGAATCGTGGGCTAAACAGAGGGGGAAAGGATTACACCTATGAGTCTATTATTCTTTTAGTAATTCTTTATCCTGTGTGTATTTATATGTGATTGATATTCAAATTTATGTTTGTGGTGAATTTTCTTATGATAAATAAAATTTACATAAACTTATTCAAGTGTGTCGGTCAGCTCGTCCCAAAATATTTATGTTCCATTGTTATAGTTTTCACGTCTGTGTGGGGCTTACTTTGCCAAAACACAACCCAACACTGGATTTGCTGTTTGTACCACGGAGATATGTTCCAGATGTTGTTAATCAACAATTAGGTAAGCGCGACTGAAAGTGGCCACTGGTTTGTCTGAAGCGAGAGAAAGAAGGAGTGAATAATTCTTCTATTATATTATCATTGTACTCATTTTGTTGTGCCTTTCTTTTGTTTGCTAATACTGTTAATTTTCTGAATAGATTAATTAGGAACTCTGTTCTTTACAGTATAGTCAAATTCTATACCATAGTGCTAATCTTTTGACCTTTTGGGGGTTAACTTGTGGGATCTTGTCTCAACAGAGGGGATTGCACTTATGGGGTTTATTTCTTTATGATTTCTGTAACCTATGATTTTGTCTATTGCTATTGATACTAGATGTTGTTAAGTTTTGTCTATGGTAAATAAACTTAACATAAAACTTAATTACCTGTGTTGGTCAGCTCGGCCGAATATCCCTACTCCATTAATATAGTTTCATGTTTGTGCGTCAAGTTGTCGTCACTTATCTGTGTGTGTGTATGTGATTGGTTATAGTGTATATGTTAATATATACAGAAAGGTAAACTGTCTGATAAACAAGTTTCATTCGTAGACATAGGCTGGACTAGAGTATCTTCTCAATCCAGGGACAGACTCTACCTTTTCACTATTTCACTCGTGAAATCTATTTCTTTACCTTATCTCTCACTGAGTTACCACCTTTTCCAGTTCTATTCAGACGGGACCAAAATCTATTTTAATCACCTATCAAATATCTACGACAATGACCTAAACTTCTTACTTATGCATATGTGATCAATTTAATTCTCAGTTCTGTGGTCTGGTGATATCCATGTTGCTTTATGTATTCTTTTATGTGGAAATATGCTTCCTCCTATAGCTAGTTGATTTGAAGTACAGATGTTAGCTAATAGTTCCCCATTCTCGTTCATCATACCTAATCCATGCTTTCCCATTTCTTCAAAGCCAGTGTTGTCTGTTCCTATTTTCGCGTTTAGGTCCCCCATTAAAATTGTGATGTCCTTTCTTTTCTTTTTTATCAAAAGTCTTCTTTCTTAGATTCTTCTTTACATTTGTTGGTGCATAACATTGGATGATGTTTATATTTACTTTCTTATTGGCTGATTTAAACATTGTTGTTATAATTCGGGGTCCCATTGCTTCCCATTCTATAACTGCCTTCTGTGCTTCCTTGGACAGCATTAGAGCCACTCCTTCACTGTGGTGGGCTCTTTCCTCCTCATGTCCTGAGGACAACACCATTTCTCCTGTGATCAATCTCCTGCTCTCTATTCCCTTCCACCGTGTCTCGCAGAGACCCAGGATATCAATCCAGTAATTTGGCATTTCCGCTGCTATCTGTGCATTTTTCTCTTGTTTACATAGAGTGTGAACATTCTAGTGCCAATCCTGGAGATTTTCCTAGACGAAAAAAAGGTTAGTCGGCAACCCAGACTCCTTTCGGCTTTCTCTGGGTTGCTTCATACGCCTCCTTTCCAGAGGACCTTCTTCTGTCTTGGGCGGCTGAGTTGATTTATATTCTTTATTTGACTTGTCCATGTTTGTTTAAGTTTTTAGGGGTTTTTTTTTTCTCTCTCTAACCAGCGGCACTCGAGCTATCCAGCTCTTTTGGGCCCAATGACATGTCATTGCGAGGCTGGGGGGTCAGTGGACTTTCCTTCCAACCCGGTCAGGAGCTTCGCTCCTTGACATCCACACGGGATTTATGTGCAGGAGCCGTTCAGGTTATTCAGTCAAATTTCCGGTCGTAAACATTCCTTCAAACGCTGACGCCTGGGTTTGAACCACGAAAACCTGGTCGCCAGTACAACGCCGTAGCCATTACACCAGCGCGGCTCCCAGATGTTTTTAGGTAAAAGGTTCTTAGCGGGATGGGGTAATCAGCCCCGTGCCCAACCCTCCTTAGTCGCTTTTTACGACATGCATGGTAGGGTACAGTGTTACTATTCTTTGCTCCCCTTTCGGGCCCCAGTAACACACGGGTGCTCATAATTTTTGGAAGTGTGAAACGTTCAAAGTTTAAATGAAAACTTCGCATTTAGGAAAATCGGATACATGTGGGAAAAATTATGGACATATAAGACAGTATATTTGCAAGGGGTGAAGGGACAGACAGTGATATAAAAATAAAGAATACACAAGGCTAAAGGAGCTTTCCTCAACAGAAAACTCAACAAAGTCTTATTGTATGGCTATGAAACATGGAGAACAACAACAAATCACAACCAAGGAGATTCAGACATTTATAAATTGATGCTTTCCTACAATGGAAAGATTAAGGTGGCGAATCAGTCAAAGTGAATGTGAAACGAAAGTGAGGTGGAGCGATGGATAGGACACACATTACGGGAACTAGACTTTGCTATTCTACTCTTTACTTCTGATACGCATCTTCTACTCCATGTTTTTAATGGGCCTATGTATTTGAATCTATTGACTTGTTTTAAAACTGTTCCATTTACTTTGGATCATGCATTCAAGATAAGTGATTTTCTTCCAGATGACCGTAACTTCTGTCATTTCTCAATTCAATCTTGGGTCTTAATTCTTACTCGAGCCTAAGTACGGTCAAATCAAATATAACACAGATATATGTTACTTACCTGATATGAACGAAACATTAATTAAAAAAACATAGATCACTAGTGTAGCCAGGTGGGAGAAGTGGAGACCAAAGGTTATCCTCGGGTATCCCATGACGTCAAGTTAAAAGAAATATTTAGTTTCTATTGTAGCACCCTTTTTAATGTCTTATGGAGTCGAGTGGCTCTTGTCTACCTAGTGTTACAAAAGTGATAGCTTCTTCAGAATGCTATAGTTCAAAATTTGAAGATTTTGAGTTCTTGTTGATCGTCAAAAATTTGTGGGTGAACTAAGCTGAGCTGTGAATATTTCTTGCCTTGTTCTAACAGTCTCTTAAATTATTGGATGTTAGTCATAACACGTCCTTGAACCTTGTACCGTATGTTCCTTGAGATTTCTTCTTTTGGATTACCTGTGCGATAAATAAAATGTAACAGTTAATAACAGGAACACATAATAAAATGTAACAGTAAATAAATAAAATGTAACAGTTAATAACAGGAACACTTAATGAAATGCAACAGTAAATAAATAAAATCTAACAGTTAATAACAGGAACACATAATAAAATGTAACAGTAAATAAATAAAATGTAACAGTTAATAACAGGAACACATAATAAAATGTAACAGTTACTAAATAAAATGTAACAGTTAATAACAGGAACACTTAATAAAATGTAACAGTAAATAAATAAAATGTAACAGTTAATAACAGGAACACATAATAAAATGTAACAGTTAATAAATAAAATGTAACACTTAATAAATAAAATGTAACAGTTAATAAATAAAATGTAACAGTTAATAAATAAAATGTAACACTTAATAAATAAAATGTAACAGTTAATAAATAAAATGTAACAGTTAATAAATAAAATGTAACAGTTAATAAATAAAATGTAACAGTTAATAACAGGAACACATAATAAAACGTAACAGTTAATAAATAAAATGTAACAGTTAATAACAGGAACACATAATAAAATGTAACAGTTAATAAATAAAATGTAACAGTTAATAACAGGAACACATAATAAAATGTAACAGTTAATAAATAAAATGTAACAGTTAATAAATAAAATGTAACACTTAATAAATAAAATGTAACAGTTAATAAATAAAATGTAACAGTTAATAAATAAAATGTAACACTTAATAAATAAAATGTAACAGTTAATAAATAAAATGTAACAGTTAATAAATAAAATGTAACAGTTAATAAATAAAATGTAACAGTTAATAACAGGAACACATAATAAAACGTAACAGTTAATAAATAAAATGTAACAGTTAATAACAGGAACACATAATAAAATGTAACAGTTAATAAATAAAATGTAACAGTTAATAACAGGAACACATAATAAAATGTAACAGTTAATAAATAAAATGTAACAGTTAATAAATAAAATGTAACACTTAATAAATAAAATGTAACAGTTAATAAATAAAATGTAACAGTTAATAAATAAAATGTAACAGTTAATAAATAAAATGTAACAGTTAATAAATAAAATGTAACAGTTAATAACAGGAACACATAATAAAACGTAACAGTTAACAAATAAAATGTAACAGTTAATAACAGGAACACATAATAAAATGTAACAGTTAATAAATAAAATGTAACAGTTAATAAATAAAATGTAACACTTAATAAATAAAATGTAACAGTTAATAAATAAAATGTAACAGTTAATAAATAAAATGTAACAGTTAATAAATAAAATGTAACAGTTAATAAATAAAATGTAACAGTTAATAAATAAAATGTAACAGTAAATAAATAAAATGTAACAGTTAATAACAGGAACACATAATAAAATGTAACAGTTAATAAATAAAATGTAACAGTAAATAAATGAAAGTGTCTGAGATGTGAACTCACAAAATTGCTTGATCTATTACAAAAAATACTTTTCATGGCTACGAAAAATGGAAGACTAATTAAAAAGGAAGCAATCTTTAGAAGTATTAATTGCAGAAGCAGTAGTAGTTCTTGTTGTTCTAATAGTAGATATAGTAGTAGGTGTAGATGTAGTAGTAGGTGTAGTAGTAGGAGTAGATGTAGTAGTAGGTGTAGATGTAGTAGTAGGAGTAGCTGTAATAGTAGTAGTAGATGTAGTAGTAAGAGTAAATATAGATGTAGTAGTAGGAGTAGATGTAGTAGTAAGAGTAAGAGTAGATGTAGTAGTAGGAGTAGATGTAGTAGTAGAAGTAGATGTAGTAGTAGGAGGATTACATGTAGTATTAGCAGTAGATGTAGTAGTAGGAGTAAATGTAGATGTAGTAGTAAATGTAGTAGTAGGTGTAGATGTAGTAGTAGATGTAGTAGTAGGTGTAGATGTAGTAGTAGATGTAGTAGTAGGTGTAGATGTAGTAGTAGGAGTAGATGTAGTAGTAGCAGTAGATATAGTAGTAGGAGGATTAGATGTAGTAGTAGAAATAGATGTAGTAGTAGGAGTAAATGTAGATGTAGTAGTAGATGTATTAGTAGGAGTAGATGTAGAAGTAGGAGTAGATGTAGATGTAGCAGTAGAAGTAGATGTAGTAGGAGGATTAGATGTAGTAGTAGGTGTAGATGTAGTAGGAGGATTAGATGTAGTAGTAGAAGTAGATGTTGTAGTAGGAGTAGATGTAATTGTACTATTTGTTGTAAGAGTAGCATTTCATACTTCTATTGCAGGAGAGGTGTTTGTAGTCAAAGCAACAGCAAGAGCAGTGGCAGTTGTAGTGGAGTGGTTGCAGTAGATGTACAGGTGGTAGTTGTAGTATTGGTAGGAGAACTAGTAGTAGTGGCCGCTGTTGATCTGTTAGTGTAGTAGCCAAAGTATTAGTAGTAGTAGTAATAGTAGTTGTAGTTGAGCTGTTCTAACAAACATACTTTTGGTGGTAGTAGTAGCAGCAGCAGTGGTAGCAGCAGACCTAGGCCTTGTTTTAGTGGTAGATGAAGTTGCAGTAGAAGTAAGTTGCAGTAGAAGTATCAGATGTAGTTGTAGAAGCCATTCTACTAGTAGCAGAATCAGTGGTAGTAGTAACAGCAGCAGTTCTTGCAGAAGCAATGGTAGCAGTAACGGTTGTAGTAGAGTAGTTGTACTAATAACGTAATGGTGGTAGTAGTAGTAGTAGTATAAGTAGTTGTATTAGCGTAGTAGCAGTAGTAGTCGCTCCTGTTGTGTAGTAGTAGTAGTAGCGTGGTAGTATTTATAGTAGTACCGATTTAGTAGTACCAGTAGTAACAATTGTTGAAGTAGTTATGGCAGTAGTTGGAGTAATGGTAGTGTTGGTAGTAGTAGGAGTAGACGTTTTTGTAATGGCTGTGGCAGCAGTAATAATGGTAGTAGTAGTAGTATTAGTTGCTGTAGTAGCTGTAGCAATAGAAGTAGTAATCGTAGTGGTAGTAATAGAAGCAGCAGAAGTAGCAGTAGTAGAAGTAGTAGTAGAAGTAGTAGTTGTAGTAGCAGTAGTAGTAGTAGTAGCAGTGGCAGTTGCTGTAGTAGCTATGTCAGTAGCAGCAGCAGTGGAAAAGCAAAAGACATAATTGAAGAAGAAAAAGAAGAAAAAATACAGAAAGAAAAAACACAGAACAAACTATTCAACTGAATTTTCAAATGATTGACAGTTGAGCGTGCAGGTTTTTCTTACCTTCTTTTCTCTCATCTTTCAAAACTCAGCTTCAGGTGAGACAAAACACGGACAAGAAGATAATGGGTAGAGAAGAATAAAGAATGTAAAGAAAAAAAAGAAGAAGTAATTCGGTTTTTTTATAATGGATGTAATCAGAAAAAAGTGTTTATGATAATTCAAGGCCCTAAACAATAAAAGATCAAATGTGGCAGGTAACAGTCCACTTTTTGTATCTCTAATTCGCTTACAGGTAGAATGTTTGTGCACTTCCGATGACACTTGAGAAAAATGTCTTTCTATTAAAGCTAATTCCATTTTCTATCGTTCAATTCTTTGAAGCTGTGCATTCAAGGAGATAGGGTAGATTACACCTTTTACTGAACGCCTAATTGAAAATGGAAATTCAAAAGAAGTCATAACTGAATTAAGAGAAAGTATTGTGTGAGAGTGTTTGTTTGTGTATGTGTGTTTGGATGTTGTTGGGCGGTAGCATAACAGATCTAGAATGTGCAACATTATTGTCATTCTCTTTTCTACTGTTATTTTTTTCCTTATCTTTACCCTCTCCGTTTCTTTTTTAAAGCCCAGGTATCACCTTATGAGATGATGATCGATTTCAACCACGGAAATAACCGTATCGATAATGAAATTGTGTGTACGAGATTCATTCAATCAGAGGCAGACTGAGCACTGGTCATTTCGAGCACTGCCCGAGGGCCCACAGTAGTAGCTGAGTTCACACTTCCATCACCTCCGACTATATCCTATAATCTAATTCAGCGGTAGGCAGCCCAAGAACTGAGGGAATCTAGTTTAGAAGCTTCGAGCTATCTAAACCTCTACCTAGATAATATCATGCTTTTTTCAGGTTCCAGAGTATTTGGAATTTGGAATAAATGCAGACGATACGAACTTGTATCTGTATCGCTCAATCTGCTTCCTGCAATACTGCCAAACGTGCATTGGTAAATAAAAATTAAATTGTTGACCGAATATCTTCAAAGAAAAATGGCGATCATATCTTATCCAGGTCACGAAACAAAGTGAATGTTTTTACGCTAGCTCGGGTTTTCACTGTGAATGCTGTGACAGTACATGTAAACCTGAGGATATCGCGCTTTTAAATGTTGACGGAAAAGGGCACGTCAGAAATTTACCAAGGTTAACCTTTCCCCCCCCCCCCCCCCCCCCTCAGTCTGCCAGAGATCTACCACATGATTCCCTAGGATCTACAAGTATAACAAGACTGATCCCTGATCTAATCATTGTGGAATCGATAATCAGGGGTCAATGACCGTCTGCTGATCACTGATCTAAGCATTCTGGAATTGATAATCAGGGGTCAATGACCATTTTTGACCCTATCACTGTCAGTCCGCCCCTTACATTCACTCTTGACCCTTCCATATTGAGCACATTCCTTCACCAAATAAAAGTCAAGCCTGCCTAGTCCCGGTGCTAGTCTCTGTTCAAGATTTTTCTATGTCTTCTTTATCCCCTCCATGTGTATCTCATATCCCCTTCTCCATGTCTGTCTGTGTGCTTATTTAAAAATATATCTCTCTTTATCTGATCCCGGGTATTCCAGAGCAAAGTCCGATCAAAGTCTGAAGTATCAAGATAAAACCTTAATGACATCTTTACCCAAGCGCCCAACTTCGCGACCGCCGAGACATCGTCTTGGGGCGCGTTCCTAGAGTCAGTTGTGACAGTAAGGGATACTGCAACATAAAAATACGGATACACTTAATTCAACCTACAACAGGAAGATCAGCACATCAAAGATAGTAGATATGATTGTGAGCAGATCAAATACATATCAACAACTATATAGTTTAAACAGGTTCCAGAGTTCACATACATGTCAAAAACTATATAGCTTAAACAGGTTCCAGAGTTCACATACATGTCAACAACTATATAGTTTAAACATGTTCCAAAGTTCACATACATGTCAACAACTATATAGCTTAAACAGGTTCCAAAGTTCACATACATGTCAACAACTATATAGCGATATACGTATGACGTTTATTAACAGAACACGGAAGAGTTGTCAGTGAAATTCAAACAAGATATCAAAAATCCAGTACAGTGACTGTAGTGGTGTTGATGGTATTGTATGATGGTGTTATTACTACATGTACATTGTATGAGGCCAGCTGTGAAGGCTCCTGAGATAAAATGTAGTTGAGAATTGTCAGAAGGCCTTTCTTGCTACCACTACGACCTCACACTTAATTTTTTTTTTCTTAATGAATGTGGCTACGTAAAGTGTCTAGGGTAATGATGTGTAATGTGGTGTGTTAGTTATAAATACACCCACAGATATTTAAGAAGACTAATAAGATTAACAAGTGTTAAAATACACTGAACTAACTCACGTGTATAAAGTTTTTGATATAATTATATTACATTTATTTGTTCTGGATCAAGTTTTATTTTGACCAGAACTTGTTTTAAAAGAAGGATTTAAAATTTATGAAAAGTATGCATGGAATGTTACATAATAAATTCAAGAGTGTACATATTTAAGTACTAGACTAGTTAGTTTTATTAAAATGTTCGAGTAGTCATCTCTTTGGGAGGATAGTTACTGTTTGTGCTGTTGGGGTGGCCTCATCACACCTGTCTATATTGACTACACAGTGTCCAGAAAAAGGTGGAATTTTTATGGGGATATTAGTCACTACCAATAGTTGGTGAATGTCCAGCAGACCAGAGGCTCACTCATCTTTTTGTAGCTCTGGTGCTGAAAACTTGCGGTCCCACCTCTCCGTGCTGGCGGACAATAATGGTGGTCTCTGTCACAAGAACTGCACAGATACACTCGAGTAAAGTCACCCACCGAATAGACTCTGCTTTGTTGTCGATAGAAACTCACAGCTCTGCAATCAAAGTATGGGCTATGTGTCAAAATCTATTCTATACCCACGTCTGGACACCACACTGACACAACAACCACATCATACAGACAGGTCAGATCTCTCTGACCAAACAGCACAGTTACCATGGTGGGTTTACATCAGATAGATCCTCCCAGACTATAGATTCTGAAAAATATTTATTAGTTGTCGGCCCTAAAAGAAGATAGGTAATCTGTTTCAACGCTTGATATATCTTGCATAATCCTTGCTGTAGTTTATGTACCTGGTTGGTCCCTGGACTTTGACTTGGGCGGGGGGTCTAGAGCAACTCCCTACTTGTTTGTAAGGCTAGATTTTGATATGGCAGTATCAAATCACTCGAACATGAAACAATATTCAAAATATATAAAGAAATAATTTCAATCTTACCAGATTATGAATACATAACACAGAATTGCTAGCAAAACTCAGCTGAGCTGCTGGCTATAGTATGGCGTCCCTAAATTTATTCACTGTCTTTCATATGGGAAAACACCACACTTTAAAATCTGTGTCTAACACTGAACAATTATTGAAGAATGACCCCAAATGCGCTCTGAGCGCTAATGATATGATTGTCTGTGGCCAATCACTGCCGAGGTTTATTTTTAATTTCAAATTTCTACACTAAAGTCATTTCAGTCATGCTTCAGTCAAGTATGGATGGTTATCTGTTAGTCTGTCCGTCTCTACTTGTGTTTCTAAAAAAATGTGCTTGATTTTTGAAGCAACCTTTCTCTCCCCTTAAAATTTTGTCGTAAAAAGTTATATTTAGACACAGCTACCGCTCAAAAAACCCTCTCCTCCATAATAAGTAACTTTGAACACCTGTTCCCAAGGTCGTGTTTTTGTGTGCAAATAACGACACTTTTTATTCAAGGCAGTCTGTCGATGATGTGAACTACACTGTCTTTTGTCATTATCTTCAATATTATCTATCCGTTTGTAAATTTAAGAACATATTAGTTCACTGCTCAGAATAGGCCATCCGGCCAGCTAATTTTTATATTCCTAACATTAATATTAAGAAAAATTACTTTTTAAATTTTTGTAATATTCCTAACATCTGCGTTTTAGCCGCTGAATTCAAATCAAGGCTTGGTATCGCAAAACGTCCAATTCCGTACCTCGTGTCAATTTGGGGGACGTGAATTTTTTTACTTTCATCCATTTCCCCCCCCCCCAATTGCGTCTCTTTAGCCTTTCCAGTCATATTTTTTTCCTTTTTGATCCTCCGTTCCCCTCCGGTCTAGCAAGTCAAATTTATGGAGGGTGATGACCCGCGGTCATCAGTACAGTGACTTATCAACTATCGCCCCAACTCAAACATCAGAATTTCTGTGTGGAAACTAAACGACAGCTGACAAATAGTATATTCTTACGAACTCTTTATTATCAGTGTCAAACATGATCCCTGACCAGAGCACGTGAGAGAAAAATGAGATCGTGTGAGATAAGATGTTTAAGAAAAGAAATTAATGTTACCAGGAGAGACAGAATGTGAAGTGATGACATCACATAACGTGTAGAACCACACCCTGCATCACGTATATAGAGAGACAGAAAATTAAGAGATTTACCCATCCCATCTGGGGGAGACTGAGCACCTATAGGTTTGCCCGGAGTGCAGTGATGTTGATTTTGAACAACGATAACAATAACAACAATAATCATCACATGAGAATGGAGCCCAATAAAAATATGACTTTGTGCCTACAACAGTCGAAGATCTCGTCTCAGGGCACGAGAAACACCAAGAGGCAGTTGGAGGGGCATCATTACAGAAATCACACAACAACACGGACTCACAACAGTCAGTACGACATGCTTGGCTCACGAATACAAACTGCAGCTCCCCATTACGCAAGAATGGACCAAACAAGTATGTAACTTTGTAGATGATATTCTCTTGTGTGAGAGCACAGTTTGTTATATCTCTGGGTCATGATATTCTCTCGTGTGAGAGAACATTTTGTTATATCTCTAGGTCATAATATTCTCTCATGTGAGAGCACAGTTTGTTAAATTTCTAGGTCATTATATTTTCTCATGTGAGAGCACGGTTTCTTAGATCTCTGGGTTATGATATTCTCTCGTGTGACAGCACAGTTTGTAATATCCCTAGGTCATAATATTCTCTCGTGTGATAGCACAGTTTGTTAAATTTCAAGGTCATGATATTCTCTCAAGTGAGAGCACAGTTTGTTAAATCTCTAGGGCATTATGTTCTCTCGTGTGAGAGCACAGTTTTTTATATCTCTGGGTCACAATACTCTCGTGTGAGAGCAGTTTGTTATATCTCTGGGGCATGACATTTTCTCGTGTAGAGCAGAGTTTTTTATGTCTCTGGGGCATGATATTCTCTCATGTGAGAGCACATTTTGTTATATCTCTGGGTCATAATATTCTGCTGTGTGAGAGTACAGTTTGTTATATCTCTTGGTCATGATACTCTCCTGTGTGACAGCACAGTTTGTTATATCTCTTGGTCATGATACTCTCTTGTGTGACAGCACAGTTTTTATATCTCTGGGGCATGATATTCTCTCGTGTAGAGCACAGTTTCTTATATCTCTGTGACAGCTCGAAGTCGTAATAGAATTACTCAGTAGCACCAAAGAATGAGTCACAAAATCCTTCAGTATGCACCCATGCACTAATTTATTAGGCAAGAACCAGACAAGTACCAGTGGAACAAGAGGTAAGAAGATACAGACGATCGATACGACACGCATTAAGAAAATCTATTGATAGCATCACAAGGCAGTCCTAATTCTGTTACAATGTCAGAGATGGACACCGAACAACAAGGAGAAAAGAGCTGGAGACAGACATTAAAACGATAAGGAAGATACAGCAAGATCTTGATTTGATGGCACGTGACAGGAAGATCTTGATCTGATGGCACGGGACAGGAAGATCTTGATCTGATGGCACGTGACAGGAAGATCTTGATTTGATGGCACGTGACAGGAAGATCTTGATCTGATGGCACAGGACAGGAAGATCTTGATCTGATGGCACGTGACAGGAAGATCTTGATTTGATAGCACGTGACAGGAAGATCTTGATCTGATGGCACGGGACAGGAAGATCTTGATCTGATGGCACGTGACAGAAAGATCTTGATCTTATGGCACGTGACAGGAAGATCTTGACCTACTGCTAATTCCGTAAGAGGCGACTAATATGAAGCTGTGCATGAAGATGGCAACCTAATCACGTATAACAAGTTGCTTCAGACAACAACTGCTACAAAAGTGTATATATGAAGCTGTGCATGATGATGGCAACCTAATCACGTATAACAAGTTGCTTCAGACAACAACTGCTACAAAAGTGTATATATGAAGCTGTGCATGATGATGGCAACCTAATTTCGTATAACAAGTTGCTTCAGACAACAACTGCTACAAAAGTGTATATATGAAGCTGTGCATGATGATGGCAACCTAATCACGTATAACAAGTTGCTTCAGACAACAACTGCTACAAAAGTGTATATATGAAGCTGTGCATGATGATGGCAACCTAATCACGTATAACAAGTTGCTTCAGACAACAACTGCTACAAAAGTGTATATATGAAGCTGTGCATGAGGATGGCAACCTAATTTCGTATAACAAGTTGCTTCAGACAACAACTGCTACAAAAGTGTATATATGAAGCTGTGCATGAGGATGGCAACCTAATTTCGTATAACAAGTTGCTTCAGACAACAACTGCTACAAATGTTTATTAATGGTTTGATTTCTTGCAAGAGGACCAGCTACATTGGTGGCCCTATGCTCCACAAGGACCGACAAGATTTGAGCGCGACGCTGTCTGGTTTCGAACCCATTATCATTGTCCCAAGAAGGAAATGCTCTAACAAATACACTAACAATAATAAAAATTACTCACCATAATTATTTAAAACTCAAGGAAATAAAAAACACTCGCATTTATGGGAGAACACTATTTTTAACTGCGCGTAAAACGAGACCACTCTATGTAGTTAGGCTGACAAATTAAGGCTGATTCTAGCTGTCACGTCCTACGTGCCGGAATCTTGACATGAGCTCAACAAATCAAGAAATATTCTCACATATTCAAATCACAACTGGACCACCTACCAATCTCAAAAACTAATCACGGCTAGAAGGCGTCATCTTGCATAGAAGAATTTTTGTTCCTAATAAACTGTCCTTCTTGTTAAGGGAAATAATTCATAAATTCCGTTCACCCCTGGTCGATTTTGAAGCATTTGAAAATCAGATCATCTTGAAAAAACAATAATGAAAATAATATTAAACATTGTAGACAAATGGAGTTGAGGATTATTTCAAGAGAATAAACGAAAGTAATTAAGTACTGAAGAATACTATTACTTGAAAAAAGCTGATACATGTACATGTATCAGTCAATAACTTGCAGTTTAGGCGTATAGGTCCTCTTTAAAATTAAGCAGAGTCTTCCTGTCTTGTATCATCCTTTCATAATCTTTCCATGTCATCTTCATCCCTTTTATGTTTGTTTTCCGTTCCATCGCTATGTGTTTTTCTGTCTTCCTCTATCTCTCCTGCCCTAAGGATTTCAGAACAAGGAATGTCTTGTAATGCTATCATGTTTCACCAATCTGCGTCCTGTCTCATGCGAGCTAGCTCTTCTCAAGTCTTGTTCCACTGGCGCTTGTCTGGTTCTTGTTATCAGATCCACATTAATCATCTTGTTATATTTTAATTTTGTTTTCTTTTAATCTTAGCTACATCAAATTGTAGTTGATTTTAGGCGTTTGCTGAGTCCAGTAATGATACGATGGCCATGAAGCCGAATCGTAACATTTTAACAAGCATTGGAAAAAGTGACGATTGTCCAATTGCTGGAAAAAAATACAATGGAATTTATCGACGAAAAGACAATCTACAAAATCACATAAGAAAAACAGACACATCAAACATTATGCAAAGAAAACTGGACAGAGAAAAGTAGAAAAATGACGGTGATCTGTCAAGCGGATCTCATTAACGCTTCATTGGAAATTGACGGAGGTCACATCGATTATCTGGGACAGAGTTGGAGGTGGAATAAGACGAAAAAATTGACACTGCCAACTTTCGAGAAAAAAATCAGAGATTCATCAAACCTTGTTGACCTTACAAATTGACATCCGTGGGATCATAGTATTACATGCATAAAACTAATAACAATTGTAATAACTTTAACAATAATCATTAAATAAATTAAAAGCCTAAATAATGTTGCCTGTCCTAGTATATGAGCATTTCCTGTTTTTTTTTCAGGACAGTAAAATTGAAAACATGTCAAATTAGATGACACATGGTAATTGGTTGCCTCGTGCAGAGGTCTCTGAACAGATAAAAACAGAATATAACCACTGCTCCCTCCAGTTTATAGTAAGGGGCGGCTAATATAAGGTTAAATGTGGGCCTGGCAACCTAATAAAATAAAATAAATCGCTACAGAGATCATTGCTGCAAGATCACATGACTGTTTCTGTAGGCTTCCCGTGAGAGGACGCTGCAGTGCTGGGTCCGAGCTCCACGAGTAGCAGATAGGAACAAGATCACATGACTGTTTCTGTAGGCTTCCCGTGAGAGGACGCTGCAGTGCTGGGTCCGAGCTCCACGAGTAGCAGATAGGAACAAGATCACATGACTGTTTCTGTAAGCTTCCCGTGAGAGGACGCTGCAGTGCTGGGTCCGAGCTCCACGAGTAGCAGATAGGAACAAGATCACATGACTGTTTCTGTAGGCTTCCCGTGAGAGGACGCTGCAGTGCTGGGTCCGAGCTCCACGAGTAGCAGATAGGAACAAGATCACATGACTGTTTCTGTAGGCTTCCCGTGAGAGGACGCTGCAGTGCTGGGTCCGAGCTCCACGAGTAGCAGATAGGAACAAAATCACATGACTGTTTCTGTAGGCTTCCCGTGAGAGGACGCTGCAGTGATTGGTCCGAGCTCCACGAGTAGCAGATAGGAACAAGATCACATGACTGTTTCTGTAGGCTTCCTGTGAGAGGACGCTGCAGTGATTGGTCCGAGCTCCACGAGTAGCAGATAGGAACAAGATCACATGACTGTTTCTGTAAGCTTCCCGTGAGAGGACGCTGCAGTGCTGGGTCCGAGCTCCACGAGTAGCAGATAGGAACAAGATCACATGACTGTTTCTGTAGGCTTCCTGTGAGAGGACGCTGCAGTGCTGGGCCCGAGCTCCACGAGTAGCAGATAGGAACAAGATCACATGACTGTTTCTGTAGGCTTCCCGTGAGAGGACGCTGCAGTGCTGGGTCCGAGCTCCACGAGTAGCAGATAGGAACAAGATCACATGACTGTTTCTGTAGGCTTCCTGTGAGAGGACGCTGCAGTGATTGGTCCGAGCTCCACGAGTAGCAGATAGGAACAAGATCACATGACTGTTTCTGTAGGCTTCCCGTGAGAGGACACTGCAGTGCTGGGTCCGAGCTCCACGAGAAGCAGATAGGAACAAGATCACATGACTGTTTCTGTAGGCTTCCTGTGAGAGGACGCTGCAGTGATTGGTCCGAGCTCCACGAGTAGCAGATAGGAACAAGATCACATGACTGTTTCTGTAGGCTTCCCGTGAGAGGACGCTGCAGTGCTAGATCCGAGCTGCACGAGTAGCAGATAGGAACAAGATCACATGACTGTTTCTGTAGGCTTCCCGTGAGAGGACGCTGCAGTGATTGGTCCGAGCTCCACGAGTAGAGGATAGGAATATGGTGCTCTCAAACGACTCTACAAGTTGTCATTCATGAAAAAATACGTATTTCATTTCGTCATAAGCATGACCGGACTGACAAGGATCTGTGCACGCGGGTTATATGAGTCATTATGCCTCTAACCACATTTCGCGGATCGTCTCCCTTGATCTGCCGTAGTGGTCCACGAATGGCCAGATAATTGGAGTAACAGCATGGGTTTTTCGTTTAATGGAATCCTTTTACTAACTCCTATCCTGGCGTCTGATGAGAATTAGAAACGGTCCTGAGTCTTAAGATACTCACGTCTAATAGTTAAAACTGCCCAGAAGAAATTTAATTTCGCTAGTTTATTTTTGTTAAAACCAGTCACCGTCTAGGCTAGTTTATTGTAGTATATCGTATAGTTCTTGACCTTACTATTTATGTTAGGGATTCCGTTACACGTCAATTGGGGCATATAAAGAACATGGCGTTAGGCCCATATTTTCTTGAGCATCGGCACACTACAGGTGATGTGGTCAGCATCACGCCGGCCGCCTTAACCTTCCCAGAGTTGCTCTGTTAACCAATTCATGAGGCTGGGTCGACCCCGGAGCCGTTTGCGGTCTAAAAAATCCCACCTCAACTGGGGATTGTCGTGTGGTGCGTATTGGGGCAACTACGACAGTAGTTTTTGCCAGGAATAGTCTATGATATATTAGGTAGAAGGTCTCTAGAAATTGGCTCGTTAAGAAAGAATAAAGACCTATTCGAGATAGGGACAAGAAGACGGGAATGCGAATGCTTTCCGCTGGACAGTGTTTTCTAATTAGTTATGGAAAGAGTTCCGTTTCCCCACCACCTTAGCTTCTGCCCTTAGATCCCGTAACAGAAAAAGCTACCAACCTCATCTGAGTATAGAAATGTTCCTATAGGTGAATATGTAACACGGACAGCACGAGTGATACATTAACAAACTAGATAATGATCAAACGATCGTTGGGTTTATTAATGAAATATCCACACATATAGGGTTAGTAGTGGTTAGAACGTGATGATGGTGAAAGACGATTCACACAAAACACACAGATGAGATAATAAAATTGCAAGTAATTAAGTAGTAGTTAATTAAGAATGCACTGGTGCAAAGCGAAACGATGATGATGTGATATGATACGTGTTACCAAAATGGTGAGTAATCTACACAGTCCATGTGTCTCTAAATGCTTCTCATTGATATGATGATTCACACGTATGCATAAAATGTTTATTACACATAAGGGAGGGAAACCCGAGGCCTGTAAACAGTAAATTAATATGAAACAAATATAAAGGTATGTTATCAGGCACTCGCAGGAAATAAAGAAGTAGAACACCAGACAACAGAAAAACAACAGACATGAGTGGCTTACCCAGGATTTGAACACTGGACCCTCCGTGCGACAACCCCGCCTAGCCATGCAAGCGAATCACACTATCCGCCCTGCCATCTACGCATCATCAAAAAATGATGTTTCAATGGCAGGTCAACAGTGCGAACCACAATACATGACACCAGAAGTCCACCATGGGCAGTTCAGCCTATTAATGACGCAATCACGTCTGTTGTATTTCTATCAAGCAGTATAGGCCGAATCCAACAAGACAAGGACCTTAATACTGTGTCCAGTAAATGATAGTAGACTAGAACAGTGAGAACAGAATAGTGGGTAGGTTTGGTATAGTATAAACATTTATTACACATAAGGGAGGGAAACCCGAGGCCTGTAAACAGTAAATTAATATGAAACAAATATAAAGGTATGTTATCAGGCACTCGCAGGAAATAAAGAAGTAGAACACCAGACAACAGAAAAACAACAGACATGAGTGGCTTACCCAGGATTTGAACACTGGACCCTCCGTGCGACAACCCCGCCTAGCCATGCAAGCGAATCACACTATCCGCCCTGCCATCTACGCATCATCAATAGTGTGATTCGCTTGCATGGCTAGGCGGGGTTGTCGCACGGAGGGTCCAGTGTTCAAATCCTGGGTAAGCCACTCATGTCTGTTGTTTTTCTGTTGTCTGGTGTTCTACTTCTTTATTTCCTGCGAGTGCCTGATAACATACCTTTATATTTGTTTCATATTAATTTACTGTTTATAGGCCTCGGGTTTCCCTCCCTTATGTGTAATAAATGTTTATACTATACCAAACCTACCCACTATTCTGTTCTCACTGTTCTAGTCTACTATCATTTACTGGACACAGTATTAAGGTCCTTGTCTTGTTGGATTCGGCCTATACTGCTTGATAGAAATACAACAGACGTGATTGCGTCATTAATAGGCTGAACTGCCCATGGTGGACTTCTGGTGTCATGTATTGTGGTTCGCACTGTTGACCTGCCATTGAAACATCATTTTTTGATGATGCGTAGATGGCAGGGCGGATAGTGTGATTCGCTTGCATGGCTAGGCGGGGTTGTCGCACGGAGGGTCCAGTGTTCAAATCCTGGGTAAGCCACTCATGTCTGTTGTTTTTCTGTTGTCTGGTGTTCTACTTCTTTATTTCCTGCGAGTGCCTGATAACATACCTTTATATTTGTTTCATATTAATTTAATGCATAAAATGTCGCAAGTTGTTATACGTTATGTCGAGTGGGGTATCTCTAAGTCGAGGACGTTCTGATGAAAACTTTTGTCAGACTGAGAATGGTGACGAGATATATATATATATATATATATATATATATATATATATATATATATATATATATATATATATATATATATATATATATATATATATATATATATATATATATTCCTTCACTGTTTGAGTATATCTCTGTAGTGTTGATCAACAGTTAATAGCTGTCATATGAACAAAAGGTCTGCTGTCTAATCTCCCGAGGGTACTGGTCAGGCTGGATATCTTCACGAAATGTTAGTGATATGTAGACTCATAATCTTGCGTATGTAGTCGTGATTCATAAAATATACTTTAGAGTCTGCTTCATAGAATGCGCTTAAGAGTGTGTTCCACTTGGTATAAGTATGAGATTCAACTTTTGAGCTCTTTAGCTTGACTTCGGATAATAATGATCTTTCGAGTGATTTGAACTTGTGATAACTATGTATTGAACTTGTGAGCAAGCAGTAAATGGGTGACGAAAAATTCTGCGTCCACCTTCTGACTTGTGGGTGAGACAATATTCCTTCTTTTATTGAGGAATGAAAGATGTCCTATGGCGAATTCTGCTAGCCAAATGTCCGTTTTTGATAACTTATTTCTGGTTGGACGTCAGACACGTTGCGTGTAGACTCAGACTTCTGATGAACTGAAGACACACAAAAGTCTTCGTACGTTTTTCACATTTAACATCACTGGTTGACTTTCATTCATACTACTGCTCATTATTGATCTCTCTCTGAGTTCGATTCTAATGATGTTAAATATCTTGTGCATGAGAGACTGTAATGATGATGAAGGTGAAGTATGAACTATTAATTACTTCCTATCATCCTATCATCTTCTAGGAAAATCTTCTGATTTTATTAATCAGTTATGAAAAGAATTAATTGAAACTCTATCTTTCGCACATTTAGCTGTGAGGTTAAACTAAACAAATAATAAGAAAATGTATTAATAATCTGTATAAGATCTACTAACCTTCTTTTCCCTTCGCAAAATCCTTTAAGAACACAATTCACCACAGAACTGAATTATCATCCACTCTGAATAAACACGTGTTAAATACACGTTATAGGGATTGTATCTCTGCCTCACAATGTAAAACCTGGCCTGCCCTCTCTAGCGAGCTACGCAGTATTATATTTCTGGAAGTCCAATGTGGGTTTCTTAGATCTGTGACGTACAGCTCCGCCCATACAACCAATCCGTAATAGCCCCTCTGGTCGCTCATTCACAGGATTTCTCTTGTCCCCTGTCAGTCCAAACGTGGGTGTGGTAATTCGCGACCAACATTCGTTGCCTGGCTTGTTTGACAAACAGGAAGTGAGATAATTGGCTGGTCAATTCAAAAGTGCTGTCACATTTTTCTCTGGCTGTTTATCGTTCCGTGTGTTTTCGGCACTCTTAGTTACCTCCGCCCATTGTCGCCATCACGCTAACATGTCCTCTTTGTGGCGCCGCCTATTTTATTACATGCCGGTTGCTTTAAACAGCATGAGACGTTTTCACCTGGCCAAGCTTGTCGTCCAATGTAGTGACCTGACCGAGCAACGAAGATAACAACAGTTTACAGAAATTGTATAATGCCCAGATGTATGATTGGGATGACCAGATGTGTTTTCACCAGATTTATCACGATGCAATGTGGGCTTCAAACGATAATGTCAGGTATGGGGACTCAATCAAAAGACTTTATTCCCCCCGATGAAAGAACAAATGCGGTTCTCTAGATACCGGTCGCGAGTAATCACAACGATGAAATAGCAAATGTGGGATAGCAAATGTGGGATGAAAGAGCAAATGTCGGAGAAAATAAAATACGAGAGATGTAGGAAAAGATAGAGCAATAAGGCCTTTGCGCTCGTTTCTCACAGGGATCGAACCATGGACCTCCGAGCAAGGAAGCCAGTGCACTAACCACCGCGCTACCGCGGCTCCTTCTATATATGTAAAGTGTAACTAATTCTTCAATATTAGTGTCTCTGTTTATTAGGACAAGAGACCTCACCGCTCTCTCCACGAAAGCCCAAACGTCGCTGGATCAATAACAAAAACAACATCGCAGCAAAACAAAGTTCCAGGATCAAAACTAGTAGCCCCAGGCTCCAGTGTACCCAGCTGCTTGAGTTCAGGAAAGCAAAGGCAGCGACGAATGGAGCTGTTCATCCCATCTCATAAATCTGAACCCAGTATAGTGAAGTCTCTAACACTTCACTCCCCTGCAGAAATATCTGCTATGGAACATATTTGCCTATTTATTCTTCTTCAGTACTTTCAGCTGCCCACGGAACATAGGCTTTCAATAAATCGTCTTAAAGCCTTCCTGTTCTGTGTTATCTGTTCCAGGTTTTTCCATGTCTTCATGTATGTGTCTAACCGTCTCCGTGTGATTTTGTCTCCCCGTATTTCATTCACACTGGAGTGGAGGGAGACAAATATTCAATGTAATACGTCTAAGCTAGAATAAGGACAATGATCAGGATTCCATTTTAAAGGACTGGACAACGTTTTTGAGCATCTTTTGATTTTACACAACGACAACTTTACCTTTATTAATACAGAAAGCCCAGAATCCTAGGAACCTGAACACTAAGTAATAGTGGGAGTCTATTGTAAAGTAACATCCCAGACCACGGATAAGAGGCATCTTAGACAAGTTGCTTTTACTATTTCTCTGAGCCAGAAGTCGGTATTTTATAATTCTATATTTTGCATTTATTAACATGTGAAAATTGCTAGTTGATGTCCAAGTCATACGAGGCTGGCAAGCTCAACATATAGAATGATGGTTTCACGAACCACCACTGCAAGAGCTGGTGACTGCTTTATGTAGATTTCTCATAGAGAACCAATAGCAGAGGTAATCCCAAGTTCCATCTGGAGCAGGGAGTGGGTGATGATAGAACTGATGTACATACTTATATTAACTTTCTCAACCAGTGCATACGTATATATAAACATGTTTTATATAAATGCAAGGGGTGTTTTCTGCTCACTGGGATTAAAATTAATGCTCAGAGAGGGTACAGTTCTGAGGCAGATGGGATGGTGGGACGAAAAATGGGGTGGGGGGGGAACACCCGATCTTCCTGTCAGGAAACACAATGCTCAGGAGGGTATTTGCTTATCTCTTATTTCATGACACTAGTTGGTAGTACCAATTGATGGTACTAGTGTGTGGAACAAGTGTGCGATATAAGTGGCCTACAGTCAAAGCTAGACACATACATGGGTCTTAACAGACGCTGGACCATATTCGCAATTACCCTACGATGCTTCGAGGGACGTGTTGCAGTCACTAGATTTGACTAGTGACGAGAGTGAACCAGTCTACAACCTACAAAGAACCAACATCAGCTGGAGCAGAAACCAACCGACATCTTACTGGCAGCTAAGTACCCATTCAAACCTGCGAAATGAACCGTCTATACTAATGATTTTTTTTTTCATATCAGACCATCCCCTGTGAGGAAATTTTAAAGGCTATCTAAATTCACGCCACCCATGTTTATTTTACATTTGTTAACTATAATTGATTATTAAATTTGTTATCTGTAAAAATGCGAATTTATAGTTGATTTAGCCATTTTGAGTGAACTGCACTCGTATGTCTGTTGCGCACATATTCTTTTGTGTGGCGCACAGATTACTGTAAATACGCATACAAATGTAAAATGTATTTATTTGTCTGATAAAAATATATTTATCTTTGAATTCACGATTTTCAGTCTAAAGGGACAGAACTCAGATTAGGCGATGTGTATTCATTCTGTGAGTTATCGGTTCTTGTATCTTTCCTGAAGATCGAACTAAGCGTAGGAATCTAGGTTTACAGCGATCTATTCTGTGTTTGGTTAGAAATAGATTGTTCTTGCTTCAGAATATCTATGGCCCGAATCTATGTGTAGTTCTTGTCTATGTAGGACGAGTATGTCTTATATCTTGATATCTTAGTATGTTTAAGTGAAACTATTTTTCCTTGTACTGTACTTTGGGGTCAGGTGCTTTCGGCGCATGAAGATAGGTGAGAGAGTTCTTCGGTGATGAAGGAGCCTGGCGGGACGTCATGTCGTAGACCTGTCCAAAGTTTATGATCTCTTCGATTGATTATGGGGACGAAGATAGTTTCTTCTAGGATTGTTAGATCCATGAGTTCCCCAGTGTTGATTCAGTAACGCCAGGAGAGTGTTTTTTGTTTGCTAGTATATTTCGTATGGCAAGGTAAAGAACTGTTCACTGAACTCTTTCATTCCTAGGCTCAGATGGGCAGACGTCGATATGAATTTACCTATGTATATATGTCGGGACGACATGTTATCTAACAGCACTGAATATGTTTATATGCAGCAATTAAAAGGACAGAATATGCTTATTCTTATAGAATCATTTATTGTTGATGAACAAAGCTTCGATTGAAGATTTGCTATACATCCGTATAGTGAGCGATGCTCAACAGGGAACCAGAAGCTATTTTGGAATTCTATTTATTTTGGAATCCTACTTATTGCCGATCATCAATCAGAGAACGGGAATGCCTCCTTATTATCAGGTGATGATTAAGAGATCACAGTTATAAAGAAAACCCAATACTAGTGGGTTAACATTATCTTCACAGAGATTTGCTGTAATTTACCTAAAGGAATCTTCGCTAGAAAAGAGGTCCTGTTTAGGAGTCAAGTTTGAACAGTATTTATTAACTGACATGCTCGGTCAGTAAGGCCTTATGATTGTATTTATAAACAATGGAAATCTAAGTGCTTGTATACAGATGTTCCATTGCAATGTTATTCAACATGAATGCTAATTTATGATGGTAGACCATTGATCAACACTATGCTGTTTATGTCGACTTGTGTTCCTGTAACGATGCTCGTACTGTCCATGTGTACGTCCTATTAAATAATATGAAACGACCACAGTAGTCCAGCCATCCTTGACTTCCACCTGTGATTGGAGTGAGTGACCTGTGCACCTGTCGAACTATCATCCATTCGCGTTTGTCATTATTGATGTTCACACTCACCCATTGCATCAGTATATACACAATTAACAGTACACCTTGTCAGGGCCCCAACAGTCGGTAACCTGACCTATGTACCGAACATTGTGACTGGAAAAGCTTTATCAATGTGATGTCTAACAACTACTAGTACTACATCTTATCAATGTGGTGACACTTTACCCAAGCATACACAAAAAGTGCGTTTATCAACTGGTGGGCCAGTTTCCGGGGTCAATCTGCACAGTGGACATTTTGCGAAGTCAGCTACTGAGACCAGACCGTTTTCTGTGGCCTGATACGACACACAAGCAGTACAATTCTACAGTTGAAGTCAGCATGACCTGCTCTATCGATCGTATGCTGTAAATAGGTCAGCGTTCGTTAACAGACGGTGTTTACATAGAACAGACAGCGTAGCACAGCAAGTTTGTTTACAAGTGAATATTTAACTGTGTTGATGAGAAGTACTATCGAACTGAGAAGTCTACACGTCAACGGTGGATCTTCTTGTGTTTTCATATTGCTGAACTTTGTAATAAGTTTAAAACAGAAAGCTATTGTTTATTAAAGTGGCAGTTTGTTTTCATTGGAAACTGAACCATATTAATGTAATACTGAGCCTTCTCTGCAGACACTTCTACAACACATGTCATTATATTATATGCATTTATATGACATATATGTATTTATGTTTAATGTTTACATGTTTGCATATTATTTATGTGTCTATGTCGTGGGTGGTTGGTGAGGTGACTAGTATAGGATATACCGAGTCATATTGGTCCTATATTAGTGTTCTATAGGAAGCACTTTTCTTGGTTGGAAATTTGCTGCAACATCTGTTGCAATATCTGTTAGCTGTGACGATCTGTACCCATTGTTGTTTTTGTAATATTTTTTTTCTGTTCTTCAGTTTTGTTTTGATTTGTTCGTATTTGTAGATCTACCCTGTCCTATAATTTAGTTTTGGCCGGCTAAACTAGGTGAGGGTAGCCGAATGGTTAAAAACCTTCGGTGAGTTAGGGTCTGCCTACCCATGCATGCGAAGACTGGATTCGATAGACTGCGCGGAAGAAACCACCTGTTGGTTCAACGGGCATGACGGCGATTACCAGCAACGCGCTGTGGAGCGTAAGGAGCACGGCGAGGCACGTAGAAAGCCCTGGTCATCCACTGCACCTGACTTCATCTCCAGTCGTCTTGACTTGTCTTGCCACTGGATTGAGATGGACCCAGGCGAGAGAGTGAGGTCGACGAATTGCGCAACTCTTCCTCACTTTAATCCAAATCACCGCGCAAGTCACTCTTTCATCCATTCATCCATTCATCCATCCACTCACAACAAGTCCTGTGGCGATGGGCGAGCGGCGAAGCGGCAGGCGTGGGTACGCTGGCAGTCGTAGTCGCAGACCTACACACAGGCGGCTCAGGCCATATGGTCGTCTTCCACTGATCGGAGCAGCAGTGGGATTCGGCAGCCCCCTGAGTATCTGAGCAGCCCTCTTTAGGAAAGCACTGCTCACCTCCATGGCATGAGGAAGGGGCTAGAAAAGGTGCCCTAAACATTGCCTGCTTCACCATTACCTAACCAGCTTACCGCGGTTGGTGGGTACCCTACTTCGGCGGTCGACATATAAGAAAAAAAAAGGACAGATTTTCCCCCCTCATTCTAGGCGCATGGAATGTGCGCACTCTACTTGACAAAGACTTTAACGCAAACAGACCTGAGAGACGAACTGCCCTGATTGGGAGAGAACTGGCCAGGTACAACATTGACATAGCAGCACTGAGTGAAACTCGACTTGCAGGCGAGGGCCAACTTTGCGAAAAGGGTGCAGGTTATACATTCTTTTGGAGCGGAAGAGGAACTGAAGAAAGACGAGAAGCAGGGGTTGGATTTGCAATCAAAACAGCAATTGTCAGCAAGTTAGCGGGGCCTCCAAAGGGAATAAATGACCGACTCATGACGGTCAAGATCCCTCTGTTCTATGGAAGAAAACATGCCACCATCATTAGCGCGTATGCACCAACTATGACAAACCAGGATGATGTCAAGGATAAGTTTTACGAAGAACTACATGCAGTCATTGCATCAGTTCCTAAAGCAGATAAGCTCATCATTCTTGGTGACTTTAATGCAAGAGTAGGCTCAGATAACATCTCCTGGAATGACACTATTGGTAGGTACGGCGTGGGTCGCTGTAACAGTAATGGACTTCGTCTCCTCCAGACTTGCGCAGAACATGACCTCCTTGTCACCAACACCATTTTCGACTTCCTACCCGCAACAGGACCTCCTGGATGCACCCTCGCTCAAAGCATTGGCACCTAATTGACTATGTAATTGTTAGGAAGAAGGACAGGCAAGATGTCAAGGTGACCAAGTCCATGTGTGGTGCCGAATGCTGGACTGATCATCGCCTCATTGTATCTAAACTTAAAATTCGTATCCAACCAGCCAGGCGCCCTCAGGGGAAGAAAACTCAAAAGAGGCTGGATGTCACCAAACTAAAAAAGACAAAAATCAAACAGTCATTTACTGACACCTTAGAAGACCGTCTCAAATCTATCTCGCTAGACGGCCAAAGTGTGGAAACAAATTGGGCAGCCCTAAGTGAGCAGATCTACAACACTGCTACAGAGGTCCTGGGTCCTTCCATCAAGAAACAAAATGACTGGTTTGATGAGAACTCAGATGATATAAAGCAGATGTTGGCTGAGAAACACCATCTCCATAAAGCATATTTAAATGATCCAAAATCTACATCCAAGAAAGACGCTTTCAACAACATGCGTAGAATCGTCCAACATAAACTACGCCAGATGCGGGATTCATGGCTGAGTAATAAAGCAGATGAGCTCCAAGGCTTTGCTGACAGCCATGACTTGAAAAACTTTTACCTTGCACTCAAAGTGGTATATGGTCCAACATCATCAGGATCATTTCCCCTCCTTAATGCAGATGGAAAAACACTAATTACAGACAAGGAAAAAATGCTCCAACGCTGGGCTGAACATTTTAATAATATCTTGAACCAGCCATCATCTATTAACGACGAAGCCATCATCCGCCTGCCCCAAATTCCTATAAATGAAGCATTAGATGATGTACCAACTCTGGAGGAAACTAAAAAAGCGATTCGTCAACTGTCTAGTGGAGAGGCCCCTGGCTCCGATTCAATTCCTGTTGAGGTTTATAAAGATGGCGGTGCAGTTCTGATAGAGAAACTTCATATGATCTTCCAGCAAATGTGGCAGAGTGAAACCATCCCACACGATCTCAAAGATGCCTCAATTATACATCTATATAAACGTAAAGGTAATCGCCAAGACTGCAACAATCATCGAGGCATCTCTCTTTTATCAATCGCTGGGAAGATATTCGCCAGAATCCTTTTGAATCGCCTTGCGGCTCATCTTGACAAAGGTCTTTTACCTGAAAGTCAGTGTGGATTCCGGAAAGAACGTGGAACCACAGATATGGTGTTCGCTGCAAGACAGCTACAAGAAAAATGCCAAGAACAGCACTGTGACCTGTACACAGCTTTCATCGACTTGACAAAGGCGTTCGACACGGTCAGTAGAGAGGGTCTATGGAAGATCATGGCAAAATACGGCTGCCCAAAGAAATTTATCACAATAGTGCAGCAACTGCATGATGGAATGCAGGCTAGAGTTCAGGAAAACGGTGAGCTATCAGAGCCTTTCCCCGTCTCAAATGGAGTTAAACAAGGGTGCGTACTTGCACCGACTCTGTTCAGTATCATGTTTTCTGCTATGCTGACTGATGCTTTTAGAGACGGGGACACAGGAATCGACATTAGTTATCGTATTGATGGAAAATTGTTTAACCTTAGGAGGCTTCAAGCAAAAACCAAGGTCAAATCACACACCATCAGAGATCTTCTGTTTGCTGATGATTGTGCCCTCAATGCTGGCTCAGAGGCTGATCTGCAGCATAGTGTGGATAGATTCTCCGAAGCCTGCGCCAACTTTGGGCTTACCATCAACACGAAGAAAACAGAAATCATGTACCAACCAGCTCCTGGCACAGTTTATACTGAGCCAGTCATCAAGGTTAATGGTGAGAAACTGAATGTTGTGAACAGATTCACATACCTTGGTAGCACACTATCCCAGAACATTGTCATTGATGATGAGGTGAACACCAGGATCTCCAAAGCCAGCAGCACATTTGGCAGACTATACACCAACGTTTGGCATCGAAGTGGCATTAGTCTACAGACAAAGCTGAAGGTGTACAGAGCTGCGGTGCTTCCAGTGCTGCTATATGCATGTGAAACATGGACTGTATACAGGCGCCACGTAAAGAAGCTAAACCACTTCCATACAGTCTGTCTCAGGAAGATAATGAACATCGAATGGCAAGACAAGATCCCGGATACCGCCGTTCTTGACAGAGCTGGTATCCCTAGTATTGATACTATTCTGATGCAGTCACAAATTCGCTGGGCAGGTCATGTAGTCCGCATGCCAGACCATCGACTACCAAAGATACTCTTTTATGGTGAGATGCAGAAGAGTAAACGCTCCCATGGTGGCCAAAAGAAGCGCTTCAAAGACACGTTAAAGATGTCATTGAAAACCTTTGACATAAACCCAGACACATGGGAAGCTGCTGCGCAAGACCGAACTGCTTGGCGCACATCTCTTCGTAAAGGTGCAGCAGCATGCGAATCATCCAGAAGAGCAGCAGCGGAACAGCGGAGACAAGCTAGAAAGGACCGTGAAATAAAACCTTCACATGAAGCAAACATTCCCTGCCCACACTGTCCAAGATCTTTCCAGGCCCGCATCGGGCTCTTCAGTCACCTTCGTACCCATAGACTAACCTAACATATTCTTAAATAATTGGATGAACAGAGTGGTCTTCATCACCCGTGATGGACGAACAACCATAATTTAGTTTTATACACCATTTATATTTATACACTGTGGCGTTATTTGTTTTGTTTATTCCTTTGCAGTTATTATCACAGGTTCTGTGATTAGTTTCTTTAGTTTTCTACTTAATTTAGTTGATTTCTGCAAATGTTTTCGTATTGTTTTTCTTGATTGTCTTTTGTTTATGTATTATATTGGTTGACATATACTATAAAATATACTTGATCATACACTACTAGCTATGTAGTAAACTTATGAGAAATAATCAACTGATGACTAATTGCTGTTACTAAAGGTACACAGTTGATTATACAAGACCTTATTTAAAGGCTTGTTTCCAACAGAGATTGGGATTGTGAGCTAATTAATCAAGTTCATTTAGAACTTGTTCCTGTTTACTTGGAAATAGATTACATTATTGTTTCAAGTGATTGCTATCATTATTAGACATCATGTCTACCTTGGAATACTTTATTGAATTAGGGAAATCCCTAGGCAAGACTGGTGATAAGTTAGAGGAATATGCTACCAGTCAATATGAAAAAACACAAAAATTGGAAATTGAGAAACTGAAAGCTGAGACTGAGCAAAAGAACTTACAGATGCAGGTGGAGGAAAGAAGATTCCAGATGGAACAAAAAAGATTAGAAAGAGAAGCTGAAGCTGAACAAAAGAGATTAGACAGTGAAGCTGAACAAAAGAGATTAGACAGAGAAGCTGAACAAAAGAGATTAGACAGAGAAGCTGAACAAAAGAGATTAGACAGAGAAGCTGAACAAAAAAGATTAGAAAGAGAAGCTGAAGCTGAACAAAAGAGATTAGACAGAGAAGCTGAACAAAAGAGATTAGACAGAGAAGCCGAGGAGAGTAAGGCAAAAAGAGAACATGAGGAAAAACTGTTAGCATTTGAATTAGAAAAATTGAAATTGACAAATATGAGTAATGTTAATCAATCAAATGGTAACAGTGGTAAACCCTTTACTTATAAGGTCACGGTACCAGCGTTTAATCCTTCCAGTGACGATATTACATTCTGGCTGGATCGTTTTGAACGTTCTTGTCGAGCTCATAATGTGGATAAATCACAGTATGCTAATCAGTTGTCAGAAAATTTGAAAGGTGATTCTCTGACTAGTTTAAGTTTGGTTGAAGAGGCTGACAAGGATAATTATGATGTTATTAGAGCAGCTTTATTGAAAAAATATCAGTTAACTGAGGAAGGTTACCGTATTTTGTTTAAGAAAATGGTACCTGAATCAGGGGTAGAATTATCAGAATTCATTGCAAGGACACGTCTTACATTTAATCGTTGGATTGAATTGTCCAAAACAGAAAAAGACATATGAAGCCCTTATGGACTTGTTGCTCAGGGACAAAATTATGTCAAGTGTTAATAAACCATTCCTTGAATTCCTACATGAGCGTAAACCCAAGACACTAAAAGAAATGCAAGAATATTGTGACAAATACGTCACTGCACACCCTGACATAACTCTTAGCAACACTAAGATTAAAGAGAGTATGCCAGTTGCATCAGCAACACCATACAACCTTAATTATTCACACAAATTTCAGGGACCACAAAACAAGTTTGGGAAAAAAGGTAACCATAATAGTTATCAAAACCAAGGAAACCAATCATTTCAGGGTTCTTCTGCGAAGAACTGGAGACAAGCTGACAGCCCTCGATACAGAGTGGTCATAATTATAGGAATTTCCGCAGAGGAAGTCATTTTAGAAACTATCCAAGTTATCCATCATGGAGACAACAAGACCATAATTATAGAGATACTCATTATAATGAATATGATAATGGTAACCATGAGAACTATGACTCAAACCCAAATAGGGGTTACAATAGAGGAAATAATAATGATTACAGAGGCAATAATAATCGAGGTAGATCACAATACAAAAAAAAAAATAAATCACATTATCAGGCAAACTCTGCACAGCAAGAGTCACATGAAGCCTATAAACAGACCAAAGATAATAATGATGCTAATAATATGGCGTGTTCCGCTTTTGATTTTGGGAGAGCATCTCAGTGCCCCCAATGCAAAACATTATTTGAACCAACTACGGTGTCCACTTTAAGTTGTGGCCATCCTCTTTCCGCTCTTCCTGCGTCAGTCGCGCATGATGGAAGAGGTTCTCTTCTCTTACATAGAGGTTTAGTAAATGACAATCCAGTCTCAGTTCTTTTTGATTCTGGATGCACCACAATTGGTGTTAGGCAGTCGCTTGTAGATCCTTCTCGTGCCACTGGAAAAGTAGTCAAATGTGTAACATTTGGCGGCACCTTAGAGAAATACTCTACTGCTATCATTAGGATTGCTACTCCTTTCTTTACAGGAGATGTACACGCATGTCTTCTGCCGAATCCGATCGCTGATCTTATCATCGGTCGTATTCACGGAGTCAAAGAATGCACTCCACAACAAATTTCCGTTTGGGAAAAACAAAATATGCAAACTGCTAATGCTGTAGTCACTAGAGCTCAAGCTCTTAAAATGCCTCAAACTTCATCTATTGAAGATAATGAAGTGCATAACCAGGATGATCCCTTGGTAATTTCTCGTGACTCGTTTATAAAACAGCAAGAAGAGGATCCGACTCTAAAGAAATTCTTCACGCTTGCAACAAAAGGTGATCTGAATAAAGATACAAAGCGTAAATCTTGGATTACAATGAAGAATGGCGTACTTGTACGTATGGTGCAAGACTCCGCTAATTCAAGTCATTCTCAGATTCTTGTGCCCAAGAATTTGAGAGTTAAAATTTTGCAACACGCACACGACTCTTTAGGGAATGTGAGATATTACAAGAAGTTCAAGTGGCAGCATATATTTGAACTTAGCTGCCAATCTTCTTATGGGTCGATTCTTTTCACTCTGCTCACGCTCTCGTCTCTGATCAAGGTTGTCGGGGGTAGCTCGTTTCCCAGAAATGTCAAGGAGAGTCTACCACGTGGGTGCTTCGTCTTAAAGCTTTGGCCACGGTTCCTTTCTTGTTCCAGAGATAGTACTTTCTGCTGGTATCACCAATAACTTTGGTAAAAGAGTATGGCGTTTTATAACCCATAGTTATGGGTTCCTATCTTCCCATACCACCATCCCAGTTACTCAGACTTTACCCTCGATGAGAATTAAATTTAATACCTCGAGATGAAACTTTCTTTACATTTAAATAGAACAGCTTTCATAGTTACTTTATATTTAAATGAACAGGTTAATAATACAGATAGAGTCTGTTTACATATACATCTCCACTGATTGAAAAGTGTTCACAATATAAATTGAATATGTTTTCATTTATATTTACACTGATTGAAAAGTGTAATTCCATTACTTAAAAATGAATATTTTCACATAGACATTTACACTGGTTTAAGCTTGAATACTTACATTAATTTTAAAGTGAATATGTGTATATGGACATTTACACTGCTTTGAAATTGTAAGTGTTATACTTAGAATGTACATCATTTTTGTCATCTTTCGCTCCCTGCTCCAATGGGAACCAGGAACTACTTTATGCTTTTAGTTCTCTTTACGAAACTATCAATAAAGTAATCACCAGCCTGCGCAGTGGTGGTTCATGAATCATCTTTCTATACGCTGAGGTTGCCAGCATCAACTAACTTTGACATCCACAGCGATTTTCACACATAAATATTCACATGGTAATGCGTACATATTAGTTCACATGTTAGTAAATGAAACATATATAGAATGACAAAATGCACACTTACGCCAATCGTGGCTACAGACTTGTTGCTCAGATGAATAAAAGAGACGAGTCGGTCTCTTACACGCGTCTGGGGTGTCTTTAATTTGACAATAAATTCCCTCTCTGACTCCGTGTGTTTCAGTTTTCCTTAGTCCTGGTTTTCCTTGTTACAATGCTAGAGATTTCCTGGGCTCTTTTTTGTAAGTCCTTTTGGAATACTCTAATAAAAGGTCCAGTCCGATTAAAGGAATTCAGGAATTCTAACTTGGCAAGTCTGGGATCTTCTGGCGAGCATGTCTCACAGCAGTTTTTGCACAGTGAAATGGGTTTGAACAAACGCTAGGTTATATTCCCCCCCCCTCCTGTTGTTATGAAACAAATCAGAAAGATCCCATCATTTCAAATCATGCCAGGCGGGTGTGATATTTTCAAAATAGTCGAACGTGAAATACGGTGCGTGCTTGCAAAAGTCACGTATTACCATATATGGACATCTGATGCCTTGCATACACTCTCACAGGCAGATCGGTAGACTCACATGACAACATGGGTAAGCTGTAATACTTATTACTTTATTAAAAAGTAATATTGGTGTACCAAGGATGACCCGGAAGCGCTTATGTCACACTTGTCTGCCCACGTGTGTCACACAAACAGTAATCTCGTTATCTGTCGTATGAGTACGCAAAAACTCCGTGTTTGCCCTGTTTGTTAACAAACGAGTCGCTTACCAGCGGTTTAATCTAAACACGCCGGCGCTCCTCTTACCTAGTTGCTTCTCGCAGGCAGGGATAAACATTATCTGCAAGGAGTGTCACAAATGTTTGAACATACAAACTACTTGCTCTTTAGCCGATAATGAAAATAAATTGATACTTTTAAAAGTACACAAATAAAAATCAGTACAAAATATGTCTCTGATCCTGTGGGAGTGAAACAGAGACCGTGATAAGGTTGTCCATTTCGTCACAGACTGAAGCACCATTCTTCAATTCAGATTTATGCCAAGAATCATCTTCAGCGAAAGGTAAACAATTTTGAAGACCCTTAGTAGATACTCTGAATTTTGGCCACAGTTGGACCATCACCGCTGAGCAAGGGGATTAAATCCCGTGACAGTAATTACGACATGTATTACAGAACATGGACTACCTTATTGTGTGCGTGAACATTCCGCCACTGATTGCTTTGTCAGGATGCAAGAGGAAGAAATGGAGGGTGGCCTTCTTCCATCTAAGATGGCTGCGCCCAACTATCTGTATTACTGGCTTTAAATATTTTCTTATTTTGCTGTTATCGTTCCAATGTTGCCGTGCTTGAGTCACGTGTCTTGCTCTGGCTGCTATGAGCATGCGCGTTGTTGCAGAAAGTATTTCCTGTTGTCCATCCTTTAGTTAATTATTTAAGTGTTGTTTCAGGAACGCATAGCACTCACCACTAGTTGCCTATCTGCATAACGTTCCTGGGTAAAAATGATGACGTGAGTAAGTTACTAGGTGTCACGTGTGCAATGAGACAGAGACTTTAGTTCCCATCTTCGTGGTGGAAGGCTATCTTTATACAATGTTTTTAAGGACTGAATGCCTATTACCCTGTGTTAGCCCTTATGGGGCGAGTGGCTGTATCCGACAGTGTTCGGGAATGTGGTGATTTTTTTTAGCGAAGGCGTGACGTGCTAATGAATATGTACACGCTTTTGAGCGCATATTGACAATGTTGAGCTGATGTATATTTCTGAAAATATGCACGTACGTTGCAGTATGATTTATGACAATTAAAGTCGTTGGAATTACGAAGAATTCGTTAATCTATGAAGATTATATTCAAAGACGATGCCTGAGTGGATGGACAGGAAGATGTTATTTGTTCGCATGAATAACGGAACTATTGTAAATCAATGGTGTTGATGTAATGTATAACAGTAAAATGTACGAGATAACTCATTTTATAGAGTCCAGATTTACTCAGACACTTTTAAAAGTATTGCAGTTCAATGAACAGTGACTATGTTGACATTTACAAGACTTTGTTGAACGAACTACAAAACATTGAACAAAATTCAATATTGATTTATGGAAATATTTAAACCTTAGACAACCACAGATGAAAGTGGTTAGGGTTAACTCGAAGTCAAGTATTCAAAATTATCGACAACCACAGGAATCTAATATATAAAAGGTAGTGTATGTTTGTTGGTGATAAACGTTTTTTTGAGGTCACATTGATAAAGGTGTATTGGTGTAATTGGTCAACTCTAATAACCGGGCACAGTGTCAGGTATATATGTCACCTTGTCCTGGGATACAATGAGGCCCCGACAAGAATACAGTGTTGACAATGAGTGTTGCAATGAATGTCAATACGCGAATGTGTAGACTGTTCTGTGGAGTTGACTGATGGTTCAAACACTCATTCATGCATATTTAGAAGTTACTTATGCAGACCACTGTAGACGTTTCAATAGTTTAATTTGACGCACACACTTGACAGAACAGGTACAGTTACAGCAGCACAGGTCGACATCAATAGCATAGTGTTGACCCACGGTGTACAATAATAAATTGGCATTCATGTTGAGGAAAATCACAATGGAACATCAGTATATAAGCATTCAGAGTTCCATAACGTATATAACTATTCATTAGGCCTTACTGACTGATCATGTCAGTTAATATACAAAGTTCCAACCTGATTCTTAGACCGAACCTCTTTAGCATAAACGTAACTTGCACTCTAGCGAAGATTCCGTTAAATACCGTTCAGCCAATATTTTCTGAGAAACCCTTAAACTACCAATAGTAGGTTTTCCTTTCATAAGTATGATCTCTTTGTCATCTCCTGATAATAAGGGCGTCCCGGTTCTCTGGTAAATGATCAACAATACATAGCATTCCAAAATGGCTTCTAGTCTTGTAAACATCGCTCACCATAACGATGTACGACAAAGCTCCAATAAAGATTCAATTCATGAATATCAAAGTTTCCACAAGCATCAGCATAATCTGTCCTCATAATTGCTGTATAGAAACATAATCAGTGCTGCTAGATAATATGTCGTTCTGACATACTGACATAGGTAGATTCATGTAAACGTCTGCCCATCTTAAGCCTAGGAATGAACGAAGTCAGCAAAAGTACATTTACCTTAGCATAAGAATACACTAGCAAGCACAAAAACGCTCTTCTCCTCGCGTTATGGAATGAACACTGGGGAACTCATGGATTTAACCATCACAGAAGAAAATGTCTTCATTCCCATAATCAAAAGAGAACACAAACTTTGGGCAGGGCTAAGACATGACTTCCCGCCATAGGCTTCTACATCACCGAAGAACTCTCTAACCTCTCTTCATCCGCCGAAAAGCACCTGACCCCTCAAGTAGAGTACAAGAAAAATAGTTCCACCAAAACATACTAAGATATCAGGATATAAGACATACTCGTCCTACATAGACAAGAACTACACATAGATTCGGGCCATAGACATTCTGAAGCAAGAACAATCTATTTCTAATCAAACACAGAATAGATTAAAGTAAGTCTAGATTCCTCCGCTGAGTTTGATTTTTAAGAACGATACAAAGAGCGATAACTCACAGAATGAATACCCATCGCCTAATCTGAGTTCTGTGCCTTTAGACCGAAAAACGTGCATTCAAAGATAAATATATTTTTATCAGACAAATAAATACATTTTACATTTGTATGCGTAATCCGTGCGTCACCAAAGAATATGTGCGCAACAGTTGGTTTGTTTGTTTGTGCTTTATACAAATCTTTAGGCCTTGAAATTTCTTTTTGAAATTTAGCAGTTAGTCTTTAGGCTCTCCTGGGTAACACCGTGAAGTTATTGTTGACCAGATCGTTTTGGTTTTGACAAAAATAAATATTAAAGTATTTTCATTGCTTTTTTATATACGCTTAAGGCTGAACCAAGGAAAATAACTTCATGCAAGAAATCAAGGCAAATAATCAAAATGATAAAAATATTTTTGCACTTAACAAAGCCAGTTTAAATTTGTTTCAACGCATTTTAATATTGTTTATTATTCACTTATACTTTAAGTGACCATTTTTTTTTAAATGTTTAGTTCTGTGCATCGTTTCTGTTTATTGGACTATATAAATTTAATAGGATTAATTTTTAAAAGCGGATTTTAAATCTAAACTCAAACGACGTGGATTCTCAGAGATGATATGCGTTATAACCGGACCGTAAAGACTTTTATGTTTATACATGCGACCCACTATAACCAACAGACACTGTGCCTAGTTTTTTTTTTAAATCCTACTGAGGCCATATTAAATTAGACCGCACGGACTTGTATATTTGGACATGCGCTTTAATGTAACCGACGGACCCTGCGTCTATGTGAAACGGGGCTTATCTCGCCAAAAAAAAGAGGCAAAATTTAAAAAAAAATATGCAATAAAGAAACCTGCTTAGACTTTAGACGGTAACGTTTTTTCTATAGGATATGCGCCTTAATATAACCAACGGACCCCATGTCTAGGTTGAATAAGTTGAACGTCTCCAAAATGAGGCAAAATTGTATTTTTAAAAAATACTGAAACAGAATGCTCTGAAACAGAACGCAAGGTCTTTTACATTTCGACATGCGCCCTAATATAATCGATAGATCCTATGTCTAGGTTTAATGGAGCATACCTCACCAAAAGGAGGCAAAATCGTATTTAAAATTTAGTTAGTGTAGTAGACTCCCCCAGAAAAACACAGATTGACACAAACAATCCTCCAACCATTATTGAATGCATGCCAGTAAAGTCACGGCCGAGCTTCTGAACAATTCACAAATCTGAATAATAACTAAAATGTAAAAACATCTTTGAGAAGAATAATACAGTACACACACAATAAGAAATATATCACAGAAAATAATACGTGTACTTTTACAAGTAACAATGTATATATTTGACAAGAACGTGCTACGAAAACGAGCAGTAAACGCTATGAAAAAGAAAGGGGTGGATTATTCTTTCTTAGTGCGCTAGGACGGACAGGACAAGTATGTCTTATTACTTTGCTTCTTGCTAAAGCTCGGAAGCAGAAAGAAATTGCTTTTGCTGTTGCATTTTAAGAAATAAAAGTATTTTGTGTGAAATACAGCTCAACACATTTACTCGATCTTTCAAATTAGGAGTATTTTAATTGTATGCACATGTGTTAATATGCAACAGACGGAAATTGTGTATTGGATGAGTAAATCGTGCCACGACAAAATGACACAAACATTTTAAAATGTTTTAAATTGCACCAAATTTTATAGACCAGCTGGCTTGCATTTCCAATACTTCTACTGTAGCAGACTTTCCCAGAAAGGCGCAGATTGACATAAATAAACCTCCAACCAAAATAAAACGCATGCAAGTTTAAACACAGCAGAAATTCTGAACAACACAGCAATCTGAATAATAACCAAAACATAAATAAATCATTTAGAGGAATATTAAAGTGCAGCACATAGAATATATACAATCAAGCCAAATATCACAGAAAATAATAAGCGTCTTGATTCAAGGCATGTTTGAACGGGGCGTGCTAAGAAGAAAAGTAGTAATCATATTTAAAAAAGGAAATTATTGACTATTCTTTCTTGGTGCGCTAGGTCGAACGAGAAAATATGTCTTATTTATTTGCTTCTTGAAAAAACGCGGAAGCAGAATGAAATCGCTGTTCCTGTTCAACCATCAGGAATAACAATATTTTGTGCGGCTTTCATTTTTAATTACTGTGAACGAGGCCAATAAATAGTTACTTAATCCTCTATTGGGCCTTGTTGCCATTTGGCAACATACCGTTTAAAGTCATCTATTTCACTATCCGGCGTTCAAATTAATAATTTTTTTGTTTTATTGTGTTCTAGAAACATTCCCAATTTTAAATTACCGGGTAACTCATTTGTCGGAGAAATACTTTTTTTTCACGCACTCTTTTGTCAAGGCATGGTAGCTGGTTTGCACGATCGAATTGAGAGGTGAGTTTACTTCACATTATTTTTTAAAATTCCTTATGAAAACGGTGTATAAAAAATATGTTGAGTAACTTAAACCACTTATCTTTGTAACAAATGCTTTAATAGTTATAAATAAATAAAATAAGTTACTCTTATTTTACATTTTAGGTATGTTGCCATTTGGCAACAAAAGTCGATTAAGGAATAAAAACCACTTCATGTTGCCAATTGGCAACAGTTGCTTTTTACCTAATAAATGATATTTAATGTTGTATTTCTCTGTAATCAACAACATTAGTATTTTATTCTCATTATAATTGATTAAACTTCATCATTTAAAAAAAAAGTTGTTATTTGCAATTTTATGTATCCTAAAAAGGTCAATGTAAATAGTAGAATTACCAGTATAAATTACTAATAATATTGTAAATGAATAAAACATATTTACTTCATCTAGACTTGACTTTTAGAACTAAACTACACATGATAACCACTAAAATTGCCAGTAATCACAAAACATAATGTATCATCAGATGAGATTAAACAATTTTGTGATGAAAAACTTTTGAATTACAAAATGTATATGTTGTCATTTTTTTTTAATTTTTTTTTTACAGTTAAACACAATGGATCCTCAAAAGTTTTACAGCCAAAAGACTACAATCTATAGACCAATACCTGAGGCTTCTAGCGATAGTGAGCTGTCAGACAGTGAGGCTGAAGACATCCTGGATAACACGTGGCAACCCGGCCCTTCCTCGGACACAACCGATTCAGGTTTGTTGAATTTAATTGATGTTTTTTTTTTAATGTGGCCACTTTATTTCAGACTGCAGTTGTAGCCTTGTCCATCAGTGTACAACCTATGTACAGTTTCAGCCTAGTCCATCAGGTACTAAATATCGGCTGACGGAGACTTACTTGTGGAACGCTTTATACCATAATGTGGATTAGAATAATTTTTATCATTATTACTATTATCAGAATAATAACATGTACACCAGTATACCAATAAATGATTGTTTATGTTGCCAGATAATTAATATCTTTGTTTTCTTTTTTTTTCAGAATCATCTGCATCAGAGCTGGAGGACACAGATGTAACCTTTGATCGTCGTCGGATGCTATGGAGACACCGTGAAGCCTCAGATGTATCTTCTGAAGCTCCGCCCTTCTCTGGTGATTCGGCACACGTATCAGTTACCTTAGAACCAATAGAATACTTCCGCAGATTCATTGATGATGATACAATGGCACATATGGTCACTGAATCAAACAAGTACAGCATCCAGAAAAACATCATGAAGCCTCTCAGATTGAGCCAGCCAGAACTGGAACAGTTTTTTGGAATTGCGTTTATGATGAGTATTGTTAGAATGCCCAGTTGTAAATTGTACTGGGACTCTACAACGCGCTATGGACTTGTTGCTGATACTATGACGAACAAGAGGTTTAAAGAAATCAAAAGTAACATTCACTGCAATGACAACAACAAGCAGCAAGACAATGAAGGCGACAAATTGTTCAAATTAAGACCTTTAGTTGACGCTCTGAAAGTGAAATTCAATTCAATCAAACCAGCAGAAAGGCTGAGCATTGATGAGCAAGTTATCCCATTCAAAGGTCAATCATCTCTGCGTCAGTACAACCCAAAGAAACCCAAAAAGTGGGGCTATAAAGTCTTCGTTTGTTCAAGCATTTCTGGTTTGATTCATGATTTTGAAATTTACACTGGAAAAATTGACGTGTGTCCTGGCCAACCTGATTTAGGAGCATCAGCTAATATCGTGCTGAGACTTCTTCAACGTATCCCTAAAAATGTGTGGCATAAAGTATATTTTGACAACTGGTTTAATTCGCCAGCATTGCAGGCATGCCTCTGGAAACAAGGCATTGCATGTCTTGGCACTGTCCGCGCAAACCGGCTGAAAGGGTGTAATCTGTGTTCCGATAAGGAACTGAAAACGAAAGGAAGAGGGTCATCTGTTGTTTGTACTGCAGCAACAAACGGAGCCACATTGAAAGCTATCAAATGGTATGACAATAAAGCAGTCACACTGCTAAGCACCTATGCAGCAGTTGAACCAGAATGTGTAGTCAGAAGATGGGACAGAAAAGCCAAGAAGGAAATACACATTTCTTGCCCTGCAGCTGTGAAAGAATATAACATGTTCATGGGAGGGGTAGATTTGCTGGACTCCTTGCTGGCACTCTATCGTATACCTATTAGATCCAAGAAATGGTACCACAGAATATTGTTTCATTTCCTGGATGTTTCTGTGGTGCAAGCTTGGCTAACTTATTGTTCAGATGTGTGTAAGGATGGTATGGAAAAAAAGGACAGACTACCATTAGTTGATTTCAAGTTGCAGATTGCTTTGTGTCTCCTAAAAGCAGGAAAAAGTGAAAATAATAAAAGGGGAAGGCCATCAGGAAGCACTGAGACACAGCTGGTGGCTAAAAAGAAGAGAGGGCAAACAGCAAATGTACCTCCTTTTCATGTCAGAACTGACAATGTTGGCCACAGCCCCAATTCCGTCACCAACAAAGGGAGACCAAACTTCCTGGATGCAAGGGGTACTCCAGAACTGTCTGTGAGAAGTGCAACCTACACTTGGGCCTCAATAAACATTCAAACTGTTTCAAAGTATTTCATGAAACATGAGTGTGGAGCTGTGATTGAGTCACGAGACAGAAGATTTTTTTTTTCAGTAACTATATGTTTCATTGTATGTGTGGCATTTTCTGTACACTTAACTTCATGAAGTTTCACAAATTTTGTTGTCTGCTATTTACTGTTTAAATATTAAATGTAGGTAGGGAGTAAAAAAAGGTGAAATAGATGTTGTTAGACATAAAAACATAGTTAAAAGATATATGTTGCCAAATGGCAACAATAAATGTTCCCAACCTTCATGCCGATTTGTCGCCAATTGGCAACATACCCATACAACACTCCCTAAACATTCTTTTGCCCAAAATTAACCTTCACACCACTTTTCAGACATGGCACAGCCACTAAAAAAAAAAAAAAATCTGTGCAACCCCTTGCGATATAATTGAGTCCCTACCCTGCAGAGGAGGTTATAATTCCGAGACAATCACCGAGACATGCACCGGCACGAGCAGCCAGGCGCCGGACAACAACGGATCTTCGCAGGGGTCCTCAGAGGTGGTGAGTCCACTGCCAGTTATGTGCTTTGTTGTACTGTTTTTTTTTAGGCGTGTAATGATATACCCAGCACGGTGGCTCTAGCAACAGCCACCGCCTCTATGCCCGTAGACGTGCTGCGGTGGTCATAAAAAAGAAAATTCCATTTGTTATCTCCCATATAAACATTATCTCCCTGTGCTCATTCACAAAACTAGAAATATCCCAACAAACACAATCAAATACATTAACACGAGAATAACAAGGTATCGGCAAACAACAGACGCTGTTACTTATATCGTGGCAAGACTTTCTCAATATACACAGCCGTGCTCCATTAAGTGAAATGAGAAAATTAGGTAAGCAGAAATTAATAAATGACGCATAAGCAGTCATACAGAAGGTATAGTGCAAGAACAAACGAAGCAAAGAAAGAAGGAATGAACGAATGAAATCTTTATGATATATGGTAAAGAAATGGACATTATAGCCTTTTCACATTTCTGAGCTTAAAAAGTCTGTACCTGACAAGGGTGGAAAAGAGAAAACGTGTGAAAGCTAGAGAAATGTCAGACTAGACTCTCCCACTGGCATTTAAAAACGTGGTGCCCCCAGGATTTTCCTGACAGTCTCCTAGTTCACAACTCTCCAGCTAGCTTACTTAATTACATTTTAAACGTGAACTTGATGAGCTAGTGAACCCAATCTTGTCTTGCAAGGGAAGTTCACATTTGTTAAAATATAATTTTGTTTGAATTTTCCAGCGTTTGGTTTGATGAAGTTACACGAAGCACATTGTCTAGCACATATAAAAGTTACTTATATTCAGCACTTACACCAAATACTCAGAAATCCGAACATAGACGTGATAAAATCACAGTCTAGCACAGATAAAAGTTACTTATATTCAGCACTAACACCAAATACTCAGAAATCCGAACATAGACGTGATAAAATCACAGTCTAGCACAGATAAAAGTTACTTATATTCAGCACTTACACCAAATACTCAGAAATCCGAGCATAGACATGAAAATATCACACTCTAGCACAGATAAAAGTTACTTATATTCAGTACTTATACCAAATACTCAGTAATTTGAACATGATTTTATCAGTGTAGATCGTTACAGAGGGCCGGATCGGCAGAGTGGTTAGAGTGCCTGCCTCTCACAGCAAAATTACCAGGTTCAAAATTAGGTAGAGCCACACTCTGTTAAATCAGCTGTAAATAGCTACCTCTGCTCTTGCTGCCTGTCAATCCTGTTCGCGCAGCTTAACTTTGTTGTTAAAATTTACAGTGTTGATGGGTGCGCCTGTTTTGTGAAAGTTTTCTAACATTTTTGACATAATTTAGATAGCTGAAATGTTTATTATTAGTTGTATTAAGTTGTTCACTTATTTACTATAACTATTAATCTCACTTCTTTAGTAAACTTTGAGGTGTTTAATTAGTTATTTACTTTCTATTTGAGCGTAAAACGTCTTTTCATATAAAAATGCCAGATAATTATGAACAATTACTAATCACAAATGGTTTACGGCTTTTCCACCTGAACGTAAACCATCTTTTACACTACTATTGCTATGAGTGACCACTATCACATATTGTTAAGTCATATTTTAATTAAGGGGAGTTAAGTATTAAAGACTGGAATGTACGGGTCGATTTTTTTGTACACGCTAGTTAACACGCACTGCGTGATGAGAGAATTTTTAGTTGGGGGTTGTTGCGGAGTAATGTTTAAACTGTTACCCGACTAGTTGTTTCTTTATTTTAAAAAAATATGATAAGGAATCGGGTCGAAGGTTCTATGATATTGTTTTGGGGGGAAAGGCAGATGAATTCTGCTCACATCTCAAGCTGCGAGTTCGCGTTTGAATGAATTGTACTGAGCTGTTTTAACCAGCTGATTTTTCGTGACAGTACTTTGCTGGTAGAGCTTGGAAATGGCCGTTTTACCATTTCTCTAGTGTGTTCCAGTATATATCCTTTTGTGAAAGGAATATTTGATAATTGCAGAAGGTACTTTATTGAAGATATTATGAGGCCACGGATTGTAAAGGCCATTATTCTATATTCATATTCCTGTGAGGGATTGTTTTGCAGATAGATAGTGTGTTGAAGAGAATGTAGTTTTCTCCCAGGGAACTTGTTATTCAAAGCCACGGATCTCGTTGGCTTGTTAATGCATTGTATTCATATTGATTCAAAGTCATGGACTATTGAGAACTGGAATGATATTTTTGCTGTACTATTATGAGATGAAATATGTGCTGCCATGTCCTGCAGCTTATTCACCTATTTGCTGATTATGTTTCCTGATGGATATTTTGTACTTAATGCCCATGATTTGCTGTGGTGGTTTATGCAACCGTTGTTATGGTTTTACTTACATGTTGCTTCAGGAGTATGATGTGAATTGTCTTGCTATGATGTCTACGTGACTGTCTCGTCAATAAACTGTATAACGTTGCCAGGTCTTACAACATTTCCTGACTTCTACGTTGCTGTGGTGTGAGTGACTTATCATAGACACACTTAAAGAACCTATACACATTCGTGTATCACACAAGAAGTTCTTGACGCAATGAGGCAGCGGGATCGAGCGCATAAAAATAAGGACATCATTACATATGGTACAGTAAGAAATAAAGTACAATACTTAATTCGCAGAGAAAAGAAAAAACTACTTTAGAAATTTAGTTCAGGGCAAACCAAACAATAAAGAGATATGGAAGGCAATCAACACTTTAGTGAACAAACGAAATTTTCCAGACTCACCTCTTGTGGTAAAATTTGTCGCATACACTGGAAAACACGCCGAGTCGTTAGTCATTCAATAGCAGACTGTTAAACATTTCACGAGTTCTTATAACACGCCATCCTAATCTGATTATGTCTCAAATAATTGTCTAATTTACTGTATGAAGAGTTTGATTTGTGTCTGTTTGTTTATTTGTGTGGTTTTCTTTTCTTTATTTTTATCTTTTGTGTTGTTACTTTATTTTTTCCTCTTTTTTTTTTAAATTTATTTTAAAATCGTACTTTGATTATGATTGGATATTGCAAATGTATGATGTTATATTACTTTTATAATGATACATGCCTAAATAATGTTTAAAGTAAATGTGAGGATGAAAGGATACAGTATACATGATGAGAGAGAGAGAGAGAGGAAGGGCAGAATGTCAGACCGGCCTGCGTGCCCAATTCTTAACCCTTTGAAAATAAAATGCGTTCCTTCGTTCGTTACGCTTCAATGTACCCTAGCTGTAAATAGGTACCTGGCTCTGATCTAGAGTTAGTAATGTCAAAAGCAGATAGGAAGGTCATGGTAACCCCACCTCATAAACCTGGACTTAGTAAACTGTAGTCTCTAATACTTCAATCCCCTACAGCAGGACCTGCTATGGGTCTACCTTGGCCTTTAAGATCTCGAGAGAGCTCAGTGTTTCTCTAGTGTATACCCACTCGTTATGGGATGCCTGCTATTAGTATAAAACCTTTGTAGAAGGAAACACTTGACAAACTTAACAAACATTGAAATTGTAATGTTGTCTGTAACATTACTGTACAATTATAGCATAACTAATAAATACGAAGCATGACCAAATTACGAAACAAACAAAACTTCCGACTTATTTGAGCATAGACCTCAACACAGCTGGCTATAAAATGTGAACACCTTATGAAAATGGTTGATAACCAAACTGTCCAGGTATACACCATTAAAACTGATGAAACAGATAGGAAACTATACAGAGCGATACAACAGAAGGCAATCTGATCATCAGAGGTGGTCCTCTGTCGATCAACTGTTTCGGCCCCTTAATCTCCTTTACATTCTAAGGGGGGCAGGTCCACTTGGGTTATGACCCCAAAGTGTCAGCCTTCTGTTGTCTAGTGCAGAGAATTGAACCCACTTCACCTTTATTGAATTGTGAAAGTAACCCCTATGTTCAAAACAAATTACTGCCTCGAGTTCGATAGCCCGTTGCGGTTGTTCCACAGCCAGAACGATACATTTTCCGCAGTTTCGCTGAGCCTCTTAAGTGCCCTTATTCTTGACTGTCCCCTCAACCCCGACAGTTTCAGTAAATCATACACTGAGGCAGCCACGAGACCTCTTGCACCCACCTCAACAGCCATGACCCTGCAGTGAACCCATCGTATCTCAAGTCCGCGGCCAGATCATTATACTTGGCCACTTTGAACGAGTGTTGCGCGTCCAGTCTGGATTCAAATGGCACGGTCAGCTCAATCATTATAGTCTGGTGTGATGATGAGCGATGCAGCACTATATCTGGCTGTTTTCGAGATCTCCAGATACTCAAGATACTCTACTTAGAGAGAGATGGATCAAGGAGTGGTAAATATAATTTAAAAGCCATAATGACAGCACATCAGATCGTAATGACAAAAAGTAAACCATCTTAGACAATAATTATTTATAACCTTTCAACTCTCTAAGAAGTGTAGGTCTTCAACAAATGTATGCCAAGTCTTTCTGTCATGTGACTTGAGTTCATGGTCTCTCCATGTCCTCTTTATTCCTTGTTTATATATCCTCTAGTTCCATTATCCAAGTGTTTTTTTCGTCCCCCTCTATGTTTCAGTCATAAAAAAGGACTGAATTAACATTTGAGTTGTAAATTCTTATTGCAGGGAGCGTATATCTTCAATAAATCACTGAATGATTCGTCTTCTTTGGTCCTTGGCCGTTGGCAGTCAAAACAACCAGTGACCATCACGCCTGCTGGTGTCTTGTAGGGCAGCAACAAACTGTCTCCACTTTGCTCGATCGGCAGCTATCCGTCGTGTGGTACTCCAGCTCTTGTTCACGTTTTGCATTTCTGCCTCCACAGTTCTCCGCCAGGTATCTTTTGGCCGTGTTCGCTTTCGCTTTCCTTCTGCTAGTTCTGGTTAGTGTCAAGGTCACTTTTTAGGATGTAGCCAACCAAATTCCGGCGTAAATCAGTGAACTAACAGATGCAAATGTACGAGAAAGAGTCAGCTTGCAAATCGACAGGACGATTATCTACAAAAATGCGTTCATCGCCATTTCCGGTTTTACTCCATATACTCGTAGAACATGGTGCCACCAGTGAAACTGACCCCCTTGTAGGAAGCCCGCCTTAAACTAACCTTTTGCATCTGTGATTTCAAGGTTGTATCCTGTCATCTGTTCATACTCCTCATGGACGATGTCATCAAGGCATGTAAGGAGAGAACAAGAAAGTATTCAGTGGGGTACTGGAAGATGAGACAGATCTGTATTTCAGAGCTGGCATTTGCTGATGATGTTGCCCTGATTGCTAAATCAGAGGAACATCTCCAATGCAACCTGCAAGTCTGGAAGGAAGAGCTGGAGAAGAGAGGAATGGTCATAAGCAGCTCTAAAACAAAAACCATGGTGATATCATGAGAGGAAAGAAGGCATCAGATTAAGCTGAGAGAACAGGTCCTGGAGCAGGTCGACCCCTTTAAATACCTCGGAGCTGTTATAGACCGGAAGGGCGGTGTTAAGGACCATTCTGGCCACCACAATGTCAAAGACAATTCTGGGGACTATATCTGTTAAAGGTAGACGGTAGCTGTTGGATGCCACCATGAAGGTTACAGCGCTGTGATATGTGTGAGTAGGGGTCAGGTCAACCCAGGCAGTACAGTACAGGTGAATGTAGGTCACCAAGCGTTGAGGCACTTACAGGGTGCCATGAAGACTCTCTCAAGGTACATACTCTCAGATGTGATGTAATGATCGTAGCAATATGTGGTTGATAGGATGTGTGGGTAAGTAGACCTTATGATAAGGTGTAGTACGCGAGATTCTGATAGCAAAAAGGAAAATGATAATTTACCTTAGCAGATCCTCAGAATAACACTAATAAACACACTCGTCTCCTAGACGCTTAGAAAATATATCATGGGGAAACATCTTCAAACTTCTAAGTTCACACACAGAGGGCTTTCGTTCCCCAGGCTTGAAGCCATAATAAAGACGTCGAAAAAGCACGTCTTGACACTCTGAAAGTTCACAGCTCGACTCCCGACCGGAATTCTTCCTTAACCGCCACAAAAGCTTGCGCATGCGTCGTAGACGCCAAACATCTCTGAGCTTAAACTCAGGTAGGCGATGTTGAACACATACCAGGAAAAGACTGACCAATCGAGCCTTATATGGACATGAAATAAGATCTCAGCTCTAGTTGCAAACATTCCTAGAAAAGCTTGACCATTCAAGCCATGTATGGACATGCAATAACGGCGAGTGAAGCGGGAAAAGCCCAGCACCGAATCCCCCAGTGTCACGCTGGCGGGAACTGTGGTGTGTGGGACGCCACCAGTCGCATCGGAGGGCGCCGAAGTCCTCCTGATCGGGGCTTCACCCAGAGCGGGTGTAAGGCCTTTGCGGGTGCCTCTCCGTGCGACCGCGAGCGTCTCAGGAGTCGGGTTGTTTGGGAATGCAGCCCAAAGCGGGTGGTAAACTCCATCTAAGGCTAAATACTTCCCTTCAGGCGACCATTGTCCTCTCAAGGCTGTGTGTGGTCCCGGTTGCCGGGTCCTCCCAGCGCAGTGGAGGCAGCAAATGGGTGCTGTGCCAGTACCAGATTGCTCTCTTTCGCGGACCTTCGGTCCCGAAACAATTTCTGCTGGAGACGTCTCGGTAGTGAAGCGGTTTTATAGCGACAGTACACATGAGGGCAAGTTCGGGGCACAGCGGATTGATCAACCGCTTGCTTGTCACATTGATTACGGAAACAACAATTAATATTCTGTTGTACCAATAAACGCCTTTAGGCGTAACGGAACAACGGATAATTTCTTGTTGCCCTAAGACGCCGCACGGCGGAATGGCCACTGACTGCTTGGTCGGTCTTTGGCTAAGGATGAAAGAAGAAGAAGATGGACATGCAACCAGACATCGGTTCTAAAATTAGACCGGTAGGTTAAAACCAGTGGGCAAACAACCACTGTTAAATACAACCCCGAGTAAATCATGAGTAATACTCCTTAGATCAGGAATCAAAAAAATAATGTCTCCAAACCAAACAGGTACATTTAAAAGATTATACACATTGCGAAAACTGACCGCAACAGGCGGTATCAAAGAAGAGTTGGCCACTCGAAAAGCAGCAGCTGGGAGACTTTTTCAGGCCATAAATCGAGGATTCCTCAGCAAGAGAGAGAGGTTGGTAAGAAAACGAAGATGGCTATATACCGCTGCACCTATGTCCTAGTCTTGACATATGGATGCGAGTCATGGGCAATGACTTTAACCCACAAAAGCGAGATCCAAACCTCAGAAATGAGGTATCTGAAGAAGGTGGTTGAGGTAAAAAGAAGAGACATGGTCCGCAACCAGATGATACGTCAAGGCCTAAAATCTCACCCCCTGCAGACCCAAGTAGAACAGTCCCAACTAAGATGGTTTGGCCATGTCTGCAGAATGGGAGAAGATCGGATATCACGACAAGCATGGGAAACTAAGAGCCAGGGATCCAGACCTCCAGGACGATGGGAGGACAACATTAGACAATCTTTGAAGGACCGAGGATTAGAATAGAATCAGGCCAGAAGGAAGACATTGCCGATAGGATAGTATGGCGCTCTCTCTCTCTCTCTCTCTCTTCCAAACTCTACACCTCACGATAGAAGGGGAACGACAAAGTAAGTAAGATTTCTGTAGAAATTTTTGTTGTTGTATGCTGAGGTTGCCAAAATACAAACTCACATTCGTCGCCACTTAAGACATGCCTGTAGGAGGAGCAATAGATTGATTGAGACTCATTCCGAAAAAAAGACGTGAATGCATACTACTTACTTGACAAACTCTGTACATTTTCAATCTCCCGATGTTGCTAATATCTGGTGATGTTTACACCGACTCCCACATCTCTCAGTTTGTCATTCTACCGTTTGTGGGGAGATGAAGAAGAGATACAAGAAAGTGCAGGAAGATGACAACAGAGAATAAGGAGAAGGTGAAAGACAAAAGGGTTAGAAAATAAAGAATAAGAAAGAAAGAAATGTAATAAGAATTGGACGAAGATGATGATGTTGAAGAAAGAAGATCATAAAAAACGAAAAAGAAGAAAAATAAAAGGAAAAGAAAAAGAAGCAGTTGTTGACGAAAACATATAAGAAAACATATAAGAAAACATATAAGAAAACATATAAGAAAACATATAAGAAAACATATAAGAAAACATATAAGAAAACATATAAGAAAACATATAAGAAAACATATAAGAAAACATGTAAGAAAACATATAAGAAAACATGTAAGAAAACATAAGAAAACATATAAGAAAACATATAAGAAAACATATAAGAAAACATATAAGAAAACATATAAGAAAACATATAAGAAAACATATAAGAAAACATGTAAGAAAACATATAAGAAAACATGTAAGAAAACATATAAGAAAACATATAAGAAAACATGTAAGAAAACATGTAAGAAAACATATAAGAAAACATGTAAGAAAACATATAAGAAAACATATAAGAAAACATATAAGAAAACATGTAAGAAAACATGTAAGAAAACATGTAAGAAAACATGTAAGAAAACATATAAGAAAACATGTAAGAAAACATATAAGAAAACATATAAGAAAACATGTAAGAAAACAGTGAGGAAAAAGAAGGTGATCAGGGAAAAGACCAAAATGAGAAACACGATGAAGATGGTCAAGCAAACAAAAATAAGAAATAACGGAAGATGAGGCAGGAGGAGGAGACGAAGTTTAAAAATAACAAAAAGAAGAAGATGAAGCTGACGAAACGGAAGACGGAAAATAAGAAGGAAACAAAGAAAAGGAAGAAAAAAACAACAGAAAAAAAGCGGAAGAAGAAGAGGACGAAAATGAGTATCATCCTCCGTCAGCTCGCAACAAAGTATGGACCTTCAATAAACTTATGCCAGGTCCTCATATGTCTCGTGTCATCAGCTCCAAGTCTCTCCGTCTTTTCCTTATCAGTTCATATCGTCCCATCTCGTTGTCTTTTTCGATCCACCAATTTTGCTTTTATCCTGAGAATTACAGAACAAGGGCTTGTAAAGATATCAACTAATTTTCTCCGTCTTATTTCTCCATTTGCACTCGTCTGGTTCTTTTGATCCGTTCCACGTGAGTGACCTTGTTATAGAACATCATTTCTTCTATTCTACGCATTAATCCAATTATGAAAGTCTGTTACTTTTTGCTTGTTATCTTAGTTGTTCTCCATGTTTCACAGCCATACAATAGGACTGACTTGTTTATTTTCTCATAACCTTTCTAGATATCTCTTCATTGTTTCCTTTTTGGTTGACAAATGGTGAATCCATTTTTCTAGTTTACTATTTATTTGTAAAACTTATTCCAACATCATTTTTTAAATTTCTCTAAATTATTGAGCGTCCTATTGGCAGACTAGTTAGAGCTATTGCCTCTCGCGGAAAAGGTACAGCGTTTGTCTTCGAAACCAGGTAGCGTTACGCTCCAGAATACACAGCTGTAAATGACAACATAACTCAGCTCTTGAATTAGAGAAGTCAAACGATTTATAGCCTGAAAGTCTCCCAGCTGCTGCTTTTCGAGTGGCTAACTCTTCTTTGATGCCACGCTTCCGGTCTGTAATAGCTCCGAGGTATTTAAAGTGGTCGACCTGCTCCAGGACATGTTCTCTCAGCTTAATCTGGTGTCTTCTTTCCTCTCGTGATATCACCATGGATTTTGTTTTAGAGCTGCTTATGACCATCCCTCTTTTCTCCAGCTCTTCCTTCCAGACTTGCATGTTGGATTGGAGATTTGTCTCTGATTTAGCAATCAGGGCAACAGCATCAGCAAATGCCAGTTCTGAAATACAGACCTGTCTCATCTTCCAGTACACCACTGAATACTTTCTTGTTCTCTCCTTACATGCCTTCATGACATCGTCCATGAGCAGTAAAAAAAGATAAGATGACAGGATATCACCTTGAAATCACAGATGCAGAAGGTTGGTTTGAGGGGCGGGTTTCCTACAAGGGGATCAGTTTCAGTGATGGCGCCATGTTGTATAGCGAGTAAAACCGGGAAGTGAATTAGTCACAGCTTAACCGCATAAATCAGGATCTAGTATAAAGGTCTCTAACACTTCACTCACTTACAACAGTATCTACAATAGGACTACACACCTGTCCATTATTATTCTTATTATTTCAATAATATTAATTCGGTGTAATTTTTAATTACTTGTTTTGCAACAATTTGGCACTTCTGACCCTAAACGGTAACCAGATGCAAGATAACACGAGAATACGCGCTACGAAGTCACAACATCTGTTTAAATATACGCAGAAAAAAGACACAGGTTATGTGACGAAACACCACATTCGCTCATTTATTGTATCCGCCCATCCGTTTAACATCTTCCTTTTCGCTCTCAGTTATCATTAATTATCTTTTCGGCGAATAAGCGCCCCTTCTGGCAACAACCAGATTTCAGGGTGCAGGCACTTCACGCATTTCTTATCTACTAATTGAGAAAAGTCAACGATCAACGAGGAACACCAATGTACCATGGGATTATTATTGTTATTGTTATACAGAACTGACATCATTGCACTCCGGGCAAAAACCTTAGGTGCTCAGTTTCCATCTGTATATGTCGAAAAGTGTGAATGTTAACTGTTCTTGTAGCTCGCTGGTTGTAAACACGACGGATGCATCCTCTCAGACGTCCATCTCTACTAGCCTTACGTTTGATGCCAAATTTCAACAGTCTTAACCTTCATGATTCATCTATTGCAGTGTCATTCTTTAACAGGCGATCAATAATTGTTCCCTTATCCATATCTAGTGTCCCCACTATGGGTGCTCTTGTCATGGGATTTTAATCATAGGATTAAAACCCACCTCGATCACCTGGCCTCTTTTCACAAGCAGGAACAATGGATGGGCGTGCTTTGCAAGATAATGTGTCAATCGGTCTTGGCAGACCCTAGAATTTCCTAATTTGTTTCTGAAGAGATGAGCCAGGAAATACTGTAAAATTATGGCAGGGTTGGATTACCAAATGGGCCGGAAATGTGTGACGCAATCACTTCCGGCAATACATGTCGATTAGCGAAGCTATTCCACCCCTTTTAATGAACAATAATAAATAAATATAGATAAATTAGAACAGCCTTATATCGACAACTCATTAAGTCAATAAACTAAACCCCCCGAATTTGAATTTTGCGTGTTCGAAATTTTCAGATGTAAGACTCGCGTGTTAAAGACTCACTACTTTTTAATTTCATCACTCCAGGCGCCAGAAAGTAGATAGGAACAGATTCTAGTATAGGACGTGACAAATACCAGAAGTAACTTTGCCAGATTAAAAGTGTTAGACTTCGGTAAAAGTATACATAGTATTTTTTCCTAGAAATCTGCCCCAAGTGCCTAAACTAGGATTTGTAGATTAGCTATTATCATTCGCTTCACCTTGGGAAGACTGCATCTCAACTGCTGCTGTAATCACTGTACAAAAGTGTCATCCTACCCTTTAAAAATGGGTAAATCTTATAAGCATATTTTTCCATTCTTATATGTGTATTTAACATGTATAAATATGCTTATGTATATAAACTTGTGTATGCGGATGGCAACCCCATCATTTCAAAAATATTGTCACATAAACCACCATTACAGGGAGCTAGTGACTAATACATGCGGGTTTCCTTGCCATGAATCAATAGCAGAGTTAGCCCCATGCTCCATGTGGAGCAGAAAGAGGGTACTGATGATATCATGCTGTATAAATATTTTTGTATACGTTAACATTTCTATTCAGATTGTTAGAATTGTGTATATTAAATTATGATACATTCGCACGTTTTCTCTCTCCTACGGCACTTTCATGTGTCTCGGTGCCTTGAGTTTTCGTGCTCGTAATTATCTGTGGAAGATGTTATGGTGGGAGAAAGTGTAAATCTCTTCATGTCTGCATAAGGAGACTAAAGATTGACGGGGGGTGTTATATTGTATTTCCCCTTAGTTCCTGGTACTCTGTTCTGAACACCAATCATAAGAGACAGTGCTAGAAGACATTCGATCAGCCTTTTACCCTCCACACAAAATTAACATCCCCCAATGATGAAAATTACTAATTCTATTATAAGATAAGATCCTACAAAGCTGTTTTTTGTTAAGTCAGTCATTCTCATTTTAACCATGTTTGTAATTTTATGCAGGGTGTCCATAAAAGATTGTACCCTTTTCAAAAAAATTAATCTCGGCCCCATGATGTGGTACGAGGATGCTTTTTATCACAAAAGTAAGATAATCTCTGCAAGTTTGTAAGCATACAATAAAAGAATGTACCTATTTCGTTTTTTTTTTTTTTGTTTGTTTCACCTACTTGACCAGTGTGGGGAGAAACATGAAACAATTACCGGCTGCAACTCAACTGCGAAAGTTTTCTTGAAATACCCGCCGTGCGCATGCTAAGGGTGCACATATTGAGTCTTTGTAAGATATATATATATCACTTTAAGAGCACTTCATCCCAATAGTCAATTATGACTGAAGGAAGCTACTACTATATACAACAGGTAGATACATGCCGACAGGATGTGACATCACACGTATACCTTGGCAACAATGTAGATACAGTTGGAGGGATATACAATGATATAAAAATAAGAATACAAAAAGCTAAAAGAGCTTTGATTGCTGTGAGGAATATATGGACATCCAAAGAATCAGGTCCAACACACACACACACACACACACACACGCGCACACACACACACAAATCAAAATGTACACATAAAATGTCAAGGGAGTCATATTTATAGCTCTGAAAATGGAGGAAAAAACACAACCGAAAAGTGGCAGACGGTCATAAATGGATGCTTGCGTGGAATAGAAGGATTAAAGTGGTATGACAAGATTACTAATGCGGAATTGATGACAAGAACTAGTCAAACGCCAAAGGAACGAGAGATGAGAAGAAGAAGCTGGAGAATGAGGGGACACAGGTTGAGGAAACATGTTGATAGCATTACAAAGCACTCTGTTAAGTCATATTTTTATTAATGGGAGTTAAGTATTAAAGACTCATATGGACGGGTCGGATTTTTGTTACACACGCTAGTAAGCACGCTTTTAGTGATGAGATGATTTTTTAGTTGGGGGCTTTGTGCTCTGTAATTTTTTAACATAGATCAATCTGAGTCTGTGTCAGTCTTTGTTTTAAAAATATGATAAAGAAAGTGTTCGAAGGTTCTTAATGATAGTTGGGGGGGGAAGAAGCGGTTGAGTTTTGAGCTGGGTTCTCAAGCGGTGAGTCCATGGTGAGTAATTCTCACGGGGAGTTGAACTAAGGGTCGGGGATCTCGACAGTGCGTTCCTGGCAGAGCTTCGGGATGGTCGTTGTCCCATCTCGCTAGTGTGTTCCAGCGTATTTGTGTTTTTTCGATGAAGGGAATTTGATAATAGAAGAGGATATTGTTTTGAAGTAAAGATAAAGAGATTATTTTCGGGAATGTTCTTTCTCCAGGAATTTATGGATTGTTTTCCAAGAGATATTACCCAAATGCAAGGGAGTACGCCGGCATTATATATATATTGTAAGAATTCTGATGGATTTGTTATAGAGGCCATGTATTGTACCGGCCGTTATTTTGATTCATGTTTCCTACGATGGATTTTTCCCTTGTTATTAGAAGATATAGTATGCCGCTGTGTAAGCGACCAGTGATCATCATCATTTATAAAGATATTGATGTAAACCTTTATGAAACGTGAGCTGCTATGTTCTGCAGCCTTTGTACTTTGAGTTTTGCGCCTGTAACTGAATCTTTGGATATTGATTTGTAAAGGATTGTATGCTATGAGTTACTGCATTCTACAGCCTATTGAAAGTTGCGATGTACGCAACCTTTTTTGGATGAATATTGTTGCTGTATTACTACGAAATGAACTTACTTATCTGATGCGTCATGTTTTATGCTGCGAACTGTGTTACCATGATGTCTACGTGACTGTGGCGTTAATAAACTCAGTTTATAAACGTTACAGCGGGTTTCAATATTTCCTGACCTCTACGTTACAGTGGTGTGTGATCCGAGTGTGTATAGGTATGCCAGAACCTTCTTACGACATTCGCACTTACAGCTATACATATTTACACACCTGTCGGCCTTCCGTAAGCCCGACCACAAGCTGATTGCCTTCATCAGCCGTAATATTAACATTGTCTTCTTACACAACTTACTAACAAGTTCAACAGCATTCTCAAGAACATCCACTATCAGAAGATCTTTGTCATGTCAAGTTCAGCAGGATTTACAGTGTTCACAGTGCTGATTTTTGATGCGCAAGTTGGTCAAGTCAAGTGTTTCTATTCATGTTTCCTGTGCAAGTTTCAAATAGACGTCATCCAGTGTCAAGGACCTGAGAAGCTAGGAGATCCTGTGGCCATCAACATTCTGCATTAGTTTGATACCTGATGTCCATCTTTGTTGTTGTTGCGGAGGCCGGGAGTTTTTCCTTGTGAAGATAAGTGGTTGTTTCGTTTATAAACTGTACCACTGTTATTTGTTATCGAGCCTTCCTATATTGTCCACTATTTATTATCTTGAGTGTTCTATGTTCGATGTTTCATGTTTATGCGGGTTTGGTTAAGTTGGTGACTTACGTTAGGATACATCCCAGTTCATCCAGGGCCTACGTAAGCGTTCTATAGGATTTAGTTTGTGAGTGTCAATTGAGCGATAATTCCGGTTCAAGGCTAAAAACCTTGCTGAAGTTCAAATCGCTACTTGCCTCTTGCGACAGTAATTGTTTAGGTGTGACGAAGTGTTTTATTGTTGTTATCGTAGTATTTTCTTTGTGCCTTAGTTTTTTTTATTAATTTGTTTGTGGGTGTCTCCCTTTCCTTCCTATCTTTTATTTATATACAAATTTTTCGTTTATACACTGTGCTGTCACTTGTATTGTCATTCTATTCGCAGCTGTCATTGCAAGCTTTGCAATAGTTTTCCTCTTTATTTCTGCTTTCTTACTTTAGTTGATTCCTGCGAACGTGGTCAATTGTCCTTTATATATTGTCTTGGTAACTCTTGTTTGCACTGTATATATTTTTGTGTGTGCTCTACCTATATTATAAGGCATATTTATAGGAAATTAATATCATTGTTAACAGGTAGAAGGTAATTGTGTACGTTCTATGCACAGGAACTTGTTACACAGCAATTAAGGGATAATTTCAATTTCTTGGAGAAATATTTAGCTGTGTGAGTTGGAAACTCATATAAAATGTCTACATCAGACATAATGTCCGCGCTGGAGGCTATTCTCCAGGATGGTAGTGACTTTGAACGTTTACAAGGCCCAGATCTGGAAGATCATATACTAAACCGTTTCTTATGTGATACGGCATCAGATCTTCAGGAGTTTGTGGATATTAATATTCGATCTGTTCCTCACATAATTATTGCTAAGGAACTGGCAGAGTTAATGCGTTTCCACCTTCGTTTTTTTTCTATCAGCATACCTCCACGTACCACATGGTCACATGCTAGATACCATACACCGCGTTATACGCGACAGCGATGTTCAAGAGGAGCAAATAAAAGACAACAAACGGAGTGCCCTTCAACAAAGGGAGAATTTTTTAGAAAATATTGCTGAAGAGAGTAAACTATATGAGACAGTGTCCAAACTTACAAGTGATCTACACAAATTGAACTTGGAACTTACTGGTTCCCAAGCTGCATTGAATTCAGCATTGAGTAAGATTAAAGATTTGGAAGTTCAGATGGAAGACAAGAATGTCGAAGTGAAAAATCACATGAAGGAAGTCCAAGAATGGAAGGAGATGTGTGAGAAATTAAAAGTTGAGGCCAAGGAACGTGAGAAGTCATATACAGAAACGCTTGTTGATGTATTGAATGATAATGTATATCTCAGTCGCCACCTTAAAGAGAAGAATACTGTAGTTCCGGAGTAGTCTGATGAACTTACGAATAGCCATCATAGTGCTATTGAGGCACTCTAACGGGAACTGACACAGGAAAGGGCCAGGAATATGAAAGGTATCCAACCACATGAGTCGATAGCACAAAAGAAGAGATTAAAGAAATTGGCACGACAAAGGAGAGCAAGGAAAGAAAGGGATGAGAAAGAGAGAGTAGAATAATTAACTATGGAGAAAGGGAAAATGGCTAAGGCTTTAGAAACTATTCAAACTCTCCAACAAGAAATTAAGAGCCTTAAATTGGAGACTACATCTCAGAAGAAAAATTGAGAGTAGATCTTAGGGATAGAATTGCTAAAGAGAAGACTCTTACTTCGCAGTTGCACGACTTAAGGTTAGATTACAACAGGCTTCAAGTTAAAACCAATGAGAAAATAAAGAAAGCTCTTGCTAAAGAAAAAGCTAGTACAGAAGTAGAAATTACAAAACTTCGTAACAGAGTTGATGGCCTATTAGATATTGTCTTAAACAACAAGGTGTTGTCTACTGTCAAGGTTGACAGTGTTAGACATAAAGTTGATAATCAACACTTCACAAATGCAAAGAGTCAGCCATATGCTCTCAATGCTAACTATAACATTAAACATGGTGTAAACACATTTTTTCGTGGCAAATACAATTTTCCACGTAACGATACTATCTCTAATAGGAGTGATTCTTGGCGTCAGGCCAACAAAAGTAATCCTATTGTAACAGTCAGTCCTGTAGATCACGGTAAAAACTTTGAAAAATTTCATGTCAAGGCTCCACATACCAACCGTGCATCGACTTTTCAAATTTCCGATAAATTGGTAACAGGGGACAAAACTATTAGTACTCGTTCCCAAAATAATACCCATTATGTTAGTAACTATAAGGATTCTATCATTCCTGTGCACAGTGGTTTCGTTGATGCTGTTACTCATCATACTCAGCACAGTCAGTATGATGCACCTGTTAAGCACATTCCCACATGCAAAAATGCAAGCAATTTTGGTAGGAAAGATTATCGTGATTTTAGACAGTACCTAGGGGGTCCATCACGTAGTAATTTTCCTTCTCCGAGAAATTGGAGACAATTTGACAGACCACAACATTTTGGGTTCTAACAATTATGGAAATTTTGGAAGAGGTAACTACACTAGAGATATCAGCCTTACAGTAATTTTTCTTGGAGACAACAAAATCCATCTAATAGGTATTTTGACCAAAGGGGAAATAGTAATCGCAACAATGCTAACTGGGGTTCAAATCAGAACAATAGTTTCAATAGAGCGAATAACAATGCTCCCAATAGAGATAATAGTCGCGATAGATCCCGATATGACGGTAGATCTCCAAATGATAGATCGCATCGCCATGCTAACTCTGCTCAACAAGAGCCCCAGGTTATTAGTAATCAAGGTAACAATAGTAATAGTGTCTCTAGTGCTACTGCTTGCTCTGCTTTCGATTTCGAGAGAGCATCTTAGTGAACTGAGTGCACAACTTTGTTCCAGCCTACAGCGGTGACTACCTTGAGTTGCGGTCATCCTCTACCTACTCTTCCTGCCTTGTTTACAAATGACGGAAGAGTGTCTCTTACCCTATATAATTTATGATTCCAGTTTAGTCTGTACTACTTTCTCTGTTACCCTTTCACGTGTGACGGAGGAAGGTTTGATTAACATCTTACAGTGGTCAGAAGTTTACACAGCCACACGAGGTAGGTTAAATTTGAAGTTAACTGTTGCCTTTCATAAAATCCTACCGTTATTAAAATAGTAATTTTCATTTATGTTTTTTCATAGCGACGGCTTTTCGATGAGAATCAGAGCTGCTATGTTGATTGATTAGGCTGTTACTTTACGACCTGGTGTATTTGTCGCCTTGCGCAAGTTTTGCTGTTCAAGTGAAGCCAGTCGGCATATTGACTCCGTATTGGATGATTTTACCTCTTCATGTTCATAGGATGTTTCAAGTCCACTGGAGTTTTCCTTACTATGTAACTTCTTTAGGATAGTAGATAGTATTGTATATTATTATAGTATAGTATATTAGATAGTATTGTATTAGGATATTGTATAACTTCTTTAACATAGTATGTTGGTTCATCGCTATGCACTATTTCATTGCCATGTTATTATTATATGACTGTGTTCTGATAATGCACCATTTCATTCCCATATTATTCTTATACTCCTGTGTTATGATAGACATTGAGCGGGTGACGATTGTAATGACGATACTATTAGTACGTAACTTATCATTACGAGACATTTCGGTATCGTACATTTTTTGTAAAAAAAAAAATGAAGACAAGACAAAAGGTTTTTTTTTTCCTTCTGACATTGTAATGTTTTTTCTTTACCCAGCGCTTAGTTGTGCGTCAGTAGTAACGATTTATAACGGTATTATTATTATTTTTTTGTGATGTCCATAATAACTCATTATTAGTACTTAATAAGTTTATTAACTGGTTGAAATTGCCTATTATGCTTTATTTAGTATAACTTTCTTTTGTGTTTTTCGTATATATAGACATTGTCTTTGTGTTCTATGCTGTTTGGCCATAAGTGTATTTATTTTACATGCAATGCATTGTTTAATTGAAAATGTTATCAGGACGTATCATTATCTTCTTTCTTTACATACATATCTTTCCTTTCTTTCTTTGCTGGTCATTCTTCATTTCAATCCATCTCTTCTTTTTGCTATCCACTTGTTGGTTCTTATTTTGTTTATGCTTCCATACTTCATCTACGTTTGCATTTGATTCTATTTACATACTTCTTCTTCATACTCTACTCATACTTCCATCCTTTTATTGCTAGGTTAATTATATAACTTAACATAATGTAATTCTTTGTTGTAGATACGAGTATTCCATCGACCTCACATTTTTGTTCGATGTAATTTTCAAAAAACAATGATGATATCATTTGTTTCCCCGGGGGTCGGTGTACTCTGTTAAGTCATAATTTTATTAATGGGAGTTAAGTGTTAAAGACTCATATGGACGGGACGGATTTTTGTTACACACGCTAGTAAGCACGCTTTTAGTGATGAGATGATTTTTTAGTTGGGGGCTTTGTGCTCTGTAATTTTTTAACATAGATCAATCTGAGTCTGTGTCAGTCTTTGTTTTAAAAATATGATAAAGAAAGTGTTCGAAGGTTCTTAATGATAGTTGGGGGGGAAGAAGCGGTTGAGTTTTGAGCTGGGTTCTCAAGCGGTGAGTCCATGATGAGTAATTCTCACGGGGAGTTGAACTAAGGGTCGGGGATCTCGACAGTGCATTCCTGGCAGAGCTTCGGGATGGTCGTTGTCCCATCTCGCTAGTGTGTTCCAGCGTATTTGTGTTTTTTCGATGAAGGGAATTTGATAATTGAAGAGGATATTGTTTTGAAGTAAAGATAAAGAGATTATTGTCGGGAATGTTCTTTCTCCAGGAATTTATGGATTGTTTTCCAAGAGATATTACCCAAATGTCAGGGAGTACGCCGGCATTATATATATTGTAAGAATTCTGATGGATTTGTTATAGAGGCCATGGATTGTACCGGCCGTTATTTTGATTAATGTTTCCTATGATGGATTTTTCCCTTGTTATTAGAAGATATAGTATGCCGCTGTGTAAGCGACCAGTGATCATTATCATTTATAAAGATATTGATGTATACCTTTATGAAACGTGAGCTGCTATGTTCTGCAGCCTTTGTACTTTGAGTTTTGCGTCTGTAACTGAATCTTTGGATATCAATTTGTAAAGGATTGTATGCTACGAGTTACTGCATTCTACAGCCTATTGAGAGTTGCGATGTACGCAGCCTTTTTTGGATGAATATTGTTGCTGTATTACTACGAAATGAACTTACTTATCTGATGCGTCATGTTTTATGCTGTGAACTGTGTTACCGTGATGTCTACGTGACTGTGGCGTTAATAAACTCAGTTTATAAACGTTACAGCGGGTTTCAATATTTCCTGACCTCTACGTTACAGTGGTGTGTGATCGGAGTGTGTATAGGTATGCCAGAACCTTCTTACGACATTCGCACTTACAGCTATTCATATTTACACACCTGTCGGCCATCCGTAAGCCCGACCACAAGCTGATTGCCTTCATCAGCCGTAATATTAACATTGTCTTCCTACACCACTTACGTATCCATAACACAGTCCTTGTTCTGTAATTCCCAGCGTAAGAGAGGAAGACCAAAGAGCACATGGAGAAGAGAACCGGAGAGAGAAACGAAAGGTAAGAAGAAGATATGTACAGACTTTGAGCTGATGGCACGAGATAAGTTAGGGTTAGCGTACGTTTAAAGATGGCTTATACTCTTTGGGGAAATGAAGGGGATAAATGAATAAATATTTAATCTATAATTAGAACAGTAGCAGGACTGCAGGTTGTTTGGTACTGTATTTGGCTTGACCACATCTTAGGTATCAAGCAGGACTGCAGGTTGTTTTGGTACTGTATTTGGCTTGACCATATCTTAGGTATCAACAAAGAAAACGTAATCCCAAAGGCAAGCCAATCTACCAGAAATACACATTTGCACTTTTATGGACTGAATAACAGCAGCGCAGCGAATCTCTGAGGTCCCTCTCAATTTCATCACCAGGTCTTGAAGTACTACCACGCACTTAAGACTCGGTCAATCAAATCATAGTTCATCCCCGAGGGAAGTACCAGCATAAGGAAGTTAGAATTCTGGTGGGAGAAATTAAGCGTACTGTTACAGCATAAGTACAAAATTTGACCCTGAAATTGCAGGCTTGTATAAATCACAGGTACCCTTTGTAGTTTCTGAGCTTCCCAAAGCAGGGTTCAAAGAACACTTGTGTACCATGAAAATAATTTACACTAGCGGAGTTCTGATAATTTTAGGATGAAATTATTTTGTTAATCATCCAATAAAGGGTTGGTGAACTGTGTGGTGTCCAATTAAATGCTGTGTAATTCGAAAATTTGAGAAACCCATGGCCATAGAATGTCTCAGAACCGCTTAGACATGGCTGTATTTAGTGTCAATTTAATATCTGTGTATATCAGTGGACGATTTTTATTTTGGTTGGTATTTTTTATCTTTGACTTAGAGTTTTATTAATGCTACTTGGCTTTAGGGAAATACCAAAATCATTGCAGGATGTCTAATTACCAATCAATGGTGTAGATAAAGATCCCGTGACTCAAGGAGGGAGGGGTCCTAGTTAACGATGTTTCCTCAAAAACATAAAGATTACTATAGTAGACCGCCCCCGATTATAGAGCTGCGATGCTTTACAGATGTAATCTCCGATCAGGCAACCGTTTCCTGGTTTTTACCGTTTTGACACTAGGGGGAGAAGGGTCCCCCGCGTAGGTCATGATTTCCAAGTGTTATTCTCTTTTCTTTATTGTTCGCTTGCGCTGGGAAATGAACCAACTTTGCATTCGTTACAAGGTAATGGACCCACTCAATCTTTGTTACAAGGAATCGGACTCAGTCCACCTTCGTTACAATGTTAACATTGACTATATAATCCTGTTTTTATCCCTTCTGCTTTCGTGCAGTAGTTGTCAACGTCATAACTAAGTTGTGTATAAATTTACTGTCCTGAGTTCCGTAACTCTTGGAGATTAGTTCACGACCATCAAGATGATCTTTTCCATTTCGCAACGTACTTTAAGTGCACTTTTCCTTGACTGTCCTTTAGGACCCAATTGTTTTAATACAATGAGGCAGTATCGTCCGATTGGCTAATTGGTTAGAGTGCCTTCCTCTCGCGGCACAGTTACTGGATTGCCGGAAGTTCTGGCAGCATGACCTCTACAGTCTGCTCAGCTGTAAATAGATATTTGACTTTGCTCTTAAATTAAGGAAGGCAAAGGTATCGAGCAAGGGAACTGAGAAATAAGGTGGGGTGACCAGCTCTCTTACTCGCTGCCTTCGCCTTATCTAACTCAAGAGCAGAGTCAGGTACCCATTCATAGTTGGGAAGACTGATGCTACCCGATTCCGATGCCAGAACCGGATACTTTCCTGTCAGAGGCGATCACTCTAGCCGCTGATCAACCAACATAAAATTGCGCCCTCTTTTTTGACGAGTTGTGAAAGCAAAGTTGCCAAACGATATCAATTCATAATTGAGAATTTTGAGTATTCATTCAGTTCTGGAAATCAATATTTTCTAGCAAATCTGGTTTTTTTTTTTTTAAAGCTACCCCGCAATTTTCTCGCTCCAGCGATTGTTTACGAGCAACATTTTGAGACTTTTTTTTGTTACTTTTATTTTCAAACGTGTATCCATTATATGTTTTCTTGCTGTGGCCTAAACTACCGAATCCCCTAAAACATACACCCCCCCCCCTTTTTTTTCCACACACACACACACACACACACACACACACACAATGGAATACACACTCTTTCAATTGTTTATAGATCATCGTTATGTACAGCGGTATCGCGTTTTACGCGTGGGTTATGTTTAACAAAAACATTCGAGTTGTCAAACTCGCGTAAAGTCAGAATTTTCTTGAAACCCTAACCCTGAAGTAGGACTTAAAAGTATATTAAATATTCCCTGTACTATGAGTGTTTATCATAATCATTTTGTTATTTCCTCCCTGTGGAACATGGAACCACCCAAGCAGCTGGTCCAGTTGCCAGAAGCCTGCACCAAGCAGTCACGTGCTCTTTTATCGGTTGTTTCTGTGGCAAATTCTTTTACATGGTGCGTTTGCCGGTCCCAACCTCATATTAGTCTCTCTCTCTCTCTCTCTCTCTCTCTCTCTCTCTCTCTCTCTCTCTCTCTCTCTCTCTCGCTATCTCGTCTAGTGAGATTAATTAGAAAAAAAGTAAGTGATGACGAAGAAGGAGTGGAGTAATATTCATCAATTTTTATCTCGGTGAATGATCTTGAAAAGAATCATGCAATCCAACCTGCTCTGTATAGCGTTCTTTATTTATTTTTTTTTTTTAAAGATGGAGTTGGGAAACTGAGTGCGGGACCCTCTGTGGGTGCGGGGCCCGATAATCGGTCTAGGGCCGTCTCTGACCTTGACACTTTATCTACGATACTTATTTTTATGTTTAACATTTTTTCTTTTTATTTCCATACATTTCCCAATGCAATGAGAGCGTTTTTCACGGTCTCGTCTGTCTGTTTCTCCAACGTTGTCTTCAAAGGATGTCAAGATGTCTATATTTGTCACCCTTTTAGTAATGTTTCACCAGGTGCATTTCTTTTATCTGTCACCGACCCCTAAAAATGGAAAACCCGGTCCCCTAAAATTGGAAAAACGCCTGCCTTTGTGTAGCAGCAGGGTTGTTGGGAACTACTCACCGTGTTCTGAAATTACTAAAATAGCTTTTCATTTTTGACTTGTTTTTATTTTTGTCTCATCTTAATTAAAATGAATTTTATAATGCAAATATCGCAATCCCCCCCGGAGGTAGACAATGTTTACCAGATCTTGTCAATAGGCCTGTGATTTTCACCGGTACGGATTTGAGAACACATTTCCTATTAATTTAACCCCCCAAAAAATGTATTTGTTGATCTATAACATGGATTTTTGTTTTTAAATTTCAGAATATTGACACCTACAGTGCCCGTTTGGTACCGTGACCGAAATATGAGCAAAGAATTATAACACTTTAACCTACCTGCCAAGTAGGCGGATAAGTAAGGTTGGGCACGGGTCGGCTACTGGACACAGGACAGATAGGCTATGTGGGTTTTTGTTGAGGACTTGTTGATCAAGGGGAGTGGACAGTTATTGAATGATTGACAGCTATAAGTATTATAATGCTAAACTTGCTTACAACTGATTTACAAGCGTATTCTTGGAATTTCAGTTCATTGCCGAACCGAGCTCTTTAATTTGTGCATTACAGGCATTTATGTGCGCAGCCATCCGTTCAGGTTCTCTTTCTGTTTTTTTTTTTTTCTTCTCACGTCTATTCTCAGTTTTCTTTTTAGTCTGTTTTGTGTCTTTCTCCGTTTTGTTTCTGTTTTGGTAAAGAGTGAAGGGGTGTGATTAGGTATGTAGTTTGCATTGTGGTGCACAAAATGTGACATTGTTCACAATATTTTGTTTTCGGAACCGAAATGCATCAAGACTAAAAGGTGCGCACGCTGGTTAATATGTGACGTAGACAGCCTAACATGATATTCCCAAAATGTCTTAATGAGCATGTAACGGGATCCCCCCTCCTTTAACGGATTATCTAAATCAGGAGTCAGCGACCGGTCAGTAGATGTCAGAGGAGGATTTAATAGATCTCTAGGATGACGCACGGGAGAGGGAAAGAACGAATGTTCAAGCTAGGGCAATTTTAAAAGGTAAAGGTTAAAGATCCCCTTATATGCCCATTGACGCATATTGGGAATATGGTGTTACGCCCATATTTTCTTGATCAACGGCACACTAGTGTTGATGTGGTCAGCATCCTGCTGGCCGCCTTTGACCTTCCTAGAGTGGCTCTGGTACCCAATTCTTGAGGCTGCGTCGACTCCGGAGCCGCCTGCGGTCTAAACAATCCCACCTCAACTGGGGTTGGAACCAGGACCGCCAAGCTGGGAAGCCAGTGCACTAACGACTGCGCTACCGCGACTCATACAATTTTAGGCTAACCAAATCACGCTGGCTTGTACAAAGCCAGATATTACCAGGATTAAAAATACTTTTTACCGCGTTCCCATCGAAAACACACAAACTAAAATTCACTTTATTCGTGAATTCATCATAAGTTAGACACGTTACCTTTTCTTTGAAGGGATGTTAACATTCGGTAACAATATTTAGTTTCACTTTACCATCGCTCTGTTGATAGATTTGCAAGAAGCAGATTATTTGGCAGAGATAACAGTTGCATACAGTCTGCACTTGTTCCAGATACTCTGACACATAAAACCATAAATCATTTTTCAAGGTAGATTTTTATAGAACTCAGTGTTTCTAAAGTAGAACCGTACAACTCCTGGGTTGCCTACCCCTGAGATAACTTGTCAGTGAGGAAATTATAACGTACCAATGTTTAACGAAACCTATTATATGGACGTCAGTAATGTGACAATAAAATATTGAACGTATATAACTCTGACGTCAGTAATGTGACAATAAAATATTGAATGTATATAACTCTGTTGTATCCATCGAGAGAATGGAATTTATATTATATTGATGTGTCATGGCATTGATGCCCCAATGTCGTGTTGTCTGTAAACTGTCAAGGTTATAGTTTGGGGCATAAAACCAAGATGGTACGCTGTTGGAATTATTAACGTTCCGTGTACTTTGCTGGATTAAAATTTCTACCGTTGTCTTATCGGTAACACTATATTTCTCAGAGCTCCTTGATGGTGAGCAAAGTCAATCTTCTGAAATGATAAATGCTATCGCAGAAGAGAAAACAGATGGTGGTGAAGATGGCATCAAGATGGCAAAACTGAAGGCAGCACTGGAGAAAATCATGATGAGCAAAGCAGCAGGACATGATGGTATACAATAAGAAATGGTTAAGTACATGGGAGCTGTAGGCGACGTATTACTCACGAGGGTCTTCTTAGTGTTCCTGGTAAAATTTACTTTAGAATCCTGGATCTGAGACTCAGACGTCTACGTAAGCCTCAAATGGATGAGGTCCGTGTGACTTCCGATCAAATCGAAGTACTCAAAACCTTATCTTCACACTCAGACAGCTGAGTGAAAAGGCCCTTAAGTATAAAGGTGAGATTCTTCTTTGTTTATTGGATCTGGGGAAGGCGTTTGACAAGGTCCCCTGGAGCAAACTTTGAGACTGCTTGGCAAGGAAGAACATTCCATCACCTCTGATCCATGCTTTACAAAGTTTTTACAAGACTTGCAGAAATTATGTGAGGACGACCAACAATAAGGCAAAGAGTTCAGGACCAGCACTAGAGTAAGACGGAGTGATATTCTGTCACTTTATCTTTTCATACGCCTCGTGGAGTATTTCATCAAAGAATGTAAGGAGAGGACCAGATAGTATTCAGTGTGGTACTGCAAGATGAGTGTTGCTGTCATTTTTGACAGTGAGAAAAACACCAACCTAATTTATGTTTGGTTTAATGTGATCGAAGAGAGATAACTGTTTATTATCTTTCTGTGACAGGTTTGACTGGTGATTATCTTCCCCTGTCTTATGTTGTCCTGTCTCAGGCAATGTCTTATAGTTGACATGTCTTAAGTCTATTTATAGGACCATATACGGAGTATCTGTACCACCCGTTTGGGCGGAAACGCCTGGTCTGGTTTAGCATCGATCTGGTCTATGCTCTTTGGGCATGCGCAGGTCTTGACGCAAAGACCGAGAGACTGGTTTTTCAACCAGAGTGTACCGAAGGCTTAGAACGGATGTACCGATCCGTAGATTTCTCTCTGCCAAGTTTCGATAGGGATTTGGAAATTCTGGGAATGACTGTTTTGTCATTCTTCCTTCCCTGAGTGATTCTTTATGTTCCGTTACCTTAGAGTGTAAGGATTCTATGAGAAGGTAACTGAAACATTATTCGATCTTTTTCGTCTCGATTAGATCTTAAAGGTACATTTATCGCTGATGGCGACATAGTGAGCGAAGCTCACGAGGAGTTAATATACTGTACCCCAGTATGGCTACATATTTGAAAGACTAGGTCTAAGTTGACCTGTTATACATATAAGCCTAAGAATCAACTTTATGGATCCGCAATGCAGGCGGAATATTGTTTGGCAGAAATATATTTATTCTCAGAAGTTTATGTAAACTGAGAGTCACCTGATTATCGAGGCCCGCGACCCGCGGCCTGATTTCGTCGTCATTATATTGGTCCGTGTTTACGGCCAAACTTCTTCAACAGAATGAAGTACCTGGCATGTGAGGCCAGAATGAAGTCTTTTGCTAGTTGTAGGACAATAGCATTGACTTTGTTAAATAACTGATATCGCCCGTACTAGGCAATATATTTGCTAGGGCTTACCTGACGGGGCTCAGTCAGGGATTAGAGTAATTATTGGTCAAGACATTTGATGCGTGATGCCATATGATGATGGATGGTATCCGCATGTCTGGTTTTGTGTAGTGTGCAGATGTGTTCAGTCAAACAATGTTCATACAAAATAACAGGGCAATCCACATAGGACGTCAGTCAACTCACGACGTATAAAGTCAATGATGCTTGTAACAGCTAGACGTTTTTCTGTATCATTTATTGTGGACGCCACAGTGACAAAATGTATACGCGAATATGTAGGTACATCAGACAGTCATTATCACAGCAACAATGTCAGTATAGCAATGGACGGTAGACAGCATCATAACAAAGGTGATTCACAGACATGTCAATACATTATAAGGCTGTAATGTAGTCGGGAAAATTCTCCATCCCTTTCTATCTTAGCCAGAAGGTAACCAGATGTATGAGATCAGTTCACTCTCCTTAATCTGACTTCAGCAAGACAGACACGTCTGCCGAAGTATAAATAATGTCCTCAAAAATATCCTCTAGTTAACAAAGGTTTTCCAAGCCTAGTTCATTTAACAAAGTAGCAAGTAATGGTCCTTGGGACATGCATCAACCGATGCAGTACAATACAGCGACATGTGAGCTGGGAAAACATCTCGTGACGACGACTTTCGAAGACAGGCTATGAATCGAAATCGCTCACGACCAAAAATCGATAGAGTTAATGGAAAGTCAATTTACCTTGCCTTCAGGAAATACACAGAAATATTATGCCTCCCGGCATGTGCAAATACACTAGAGGTATTATCTCGAATAAACGAAATATCCATAAGAGGACTTTCACATTCCTGACAGAACAAAAAATAGCGGAGATCCTCTTTCAGCGAGGCATCTTTCTCGCCATTCAAATCGCTCACTCCCCTGGTGGGCGGAAATCGATCGACCAAGAAGCAAGACCAGTCATGCGCAGTCCAGCGCAAAATGACCACAGCTCAAAACTTAACTGCATTCAATACCAACGCGAGAAGACAAATGCTTACCGAGAAAAGTGACTATAAATTTCAAGCAGTTGTTGCCCTTGCGTTATAAAATAGATATTGTAATAAAACGATGTTGCGAGAATTTCTCACGCAACATATCACCACCTCCTCCCGATAAAAAAAAATGTGGAACATATTTTTTTTTTTAAATATCAAAGAGCATGCGATAAGCGGCTCAAAACGCACGAATTATGCGCTGATAATTAATTAAATTGCCTAACATGAGGCTAAATATAGAGTGTCTGGTGAGGATATACCTCAACAGAAAAATAAATATGTCTCAAAAAATATTCAGATCGGGGAGGTGTCACCAACACACATCACGTTAGCATGTAAACACAATATACGTATGCAAGTTACCATAATCATCATTAAACAGCATACTCTAATATTGTCTTTAAAAATGGATGTACAAATCTGATAGGAAAATTTAATTAGTACATTATTTGGCATGTAATGACATAAGTACATAGTAAAGTTAAACTACATGACGATCCAGGACATATGCTCTGGCATTCCGAGGGTAAGTACACAATCTAGAACTCGTCATGCTTGATACTAGTAAGGTAAGTCCTCAGCTCATCAATGACATTCTGAGAAAGTACAAGCATTATAATGCTAATTAATAACTAATATGCTTCATAAGGTACAATACATTATTAATAATTGTGGCTGTTTAGTAAACTAACGGCCCTTATATTAACCACTCAGTCCTCCTCTATCATCTTAAAAAACGAACAGAAGAAGATGATAACAAAGCACGATAGTGTGTACATATAAAGTGAGTACAGATGTGCTAATCAATTGTAGTAATATAGGTGTGTTATGACTCTGTAATATATAGGAATATAGGACAGAAGTATTAGTTGAAGTCATGTGGGCATCTAGACAAAATGTCAGCCATCACATTATCCGCACCACGGATAGCTCGTACCGTGAAGTGAAAAGGTTGAAGAGCTATAGCATATCGAGTGGATCTCGAACTCTTCAAATTCTTAGTCTGAATAGCTGTAAGAGCTTTCTGATCAGTCTCTAGAATGAAATGTGCGCCCAGGAGGAATCTTTGTAGTTTTAGAATTGACCAAACCATCGCTAACAACTCACGGTCTAAAACCGAGTAGTTCCTCTCTGCCGCATTTAGTTTTCTAGAAATGTACATAACAGGATGCAGAGTATTTGCATATTCTTGCATCAGTGCTGCTCCAATCCAGTGGATGAAGCATCACTCCGAAGAACAAAAGTCCTATCAAGAGTAGGTAATCTTAAGATGGGAGGAGAAGAAAATATATTCTTGATTTGGTCTAGTGAAGATTGGCATTCTTCAGACCAACGGACCAGATTAGGCGAACCTTTCTTCAACAATGTTGAGAGAGGTGCCATGATCGAAGATAAATTTGGAATAAATCTCCCATAAAATTGAATTAAACCTAAGAGACTCCTAACTTGTTTCTTCGTTTTAGGAACAGAGATGTTCAGTATTTTGGAAGTATTGTGGTCTTCTGTCTTCAAGAGACCATGACCAACACGATGACCCAGGAAAGAGATTTCACCAAAACCAACAAAAGCTTTAGAAGGTTTTGCTGTCAAATTATTCTCACGTAGAGTGGACAGTAAGTCATATAACCCTAAATAGTGATCTTCCCAGGTATCACTGAAGAGACAGATGTCATCTAAGTATGCGATGACATCCGAACGATGTGACAGAATTCGACGCATCATGCGAACGAAAGTGGCAGGGGCGTTCATGAGACCAAAAGGCATAACATTCCATTGAAATAGACCCCTAGGTGTAGAAAAAGCAGTAAGAGGTTTGGCATGCTCTGCTAAAGGCACTTGCCAATAACCTTTAGACAAGTCAAGTTTAGTGAAGAATCTAGAATTAGAAAGTCTAATCAGTAGATCTTCTAACAAAGGCATCGGTTCAGCATCGAACTTTGTGACCTGATTCAATTTGCGATAATCAACGCAAATTCGTATGTTCTTATCCTTCTTCCGGACAATAACCATGGAAGAAGAATATGGTGAAGTCGATGGTTCAATTATATTTAATTGAATCATTTCATCCAATTCCTTTTCCACCTGCGACTGAAAGTGTATAGGAATAGGATACGGCCTAACCCTAATTGGATTATTGTCGGTAAGAATTATGTCATGTTCTATGACATCTGTGTGTCCAGGAATGTCAGTGAGAACATCCTGAAATGTTTGTAACATCGACGAGACTTGTCGATGTTCGTCACCAGAAAGATTAGGAGAAACAGAAACGTTTTTCCAAGATTCCGTGGAATGTAATGGAACCACTGGAAGGGGAAGGTTGACATCAGAGAAGGTAGCTTCCTCATCCTGTATGACAGACAGGGATGAATAATGACCGTGAGGTGCAGGAGCATCATCCGTTGCCTGGAAAATAGGCAGCAAATAGTCCGGACGTTCGTGAAATTCCGAAAGCATGTTTATGTGGAAAGTTTTATGCTTTCCATCAATATCGACCACATAGTCAACATCGGAAACCCGAGAGACTATTGCATACGGACCTTTCCATGCAATAAGAAGTCTATTTTCCCTACTGGGGAGTAGGACGAATGCTTTGTCACCTGGACAAAGTTGTCGTAGACATCTATTCTTGTTAGCAAACTGCCTTGCCTTCTCTTTAGCAATTTCTGATGAAGCAGTTGCTAGCTTACATGCCTCAATGATCTTTTGTCTAAGAGCAATGACATACTCATATGAGGATTGAGTTTCATCGCTAATATCATCGGCAGTGATGAGATCGTGTAATAAAGACATAGGGCCGCGTGGACGCGCGCCAAAGACAAGTTCGAAGGGAGAAAATCCTGTGTGTTCATTAGGGACTTCTCTATAGGCAAAGAGAGCCGCGGGTAAAACCCTGTCCCAATCTTGAGGATGATCTTCAGTTATCTTACCAAGCAAAGTCTTGAGCGTTCTATTCAGACGCTCAACTAACCCATTAGACATAGGATGGTAGATACTACTGAGAGATCGTTCAATATGTAAGGTAGACATTACCTGTGACATAGTGTCAGATATGAGTTGAGTGCCATGGTCTGACAATATTTCTCTGGGGAACCCCAAGCGAGAAAATATCAACCAAAGAGCATCTGCGATATCTGTAGTAGATATGCTCTTAAGAGGAATAGCCTCTGGCCAACGTGTGCACATATCGACACATGTAAGGATAAACTGATGTCCTCTGGCCGACTTGACCTTAAAAGGGCCAATAATATCTATGGCCATTTTCTGGAACGGCCGAATAGGAATGTCAGCAGCCTGGATAGGCGCAGCATGTCGTGGTCCTCTAGATTTGACCTCCTGACATACCTTGCATGATCGGCAGTAAATACGAATGTCCTTATTGACAAAAGGCCAAAAGAAAGCCGCAAGGACTCTCGACTTCGTACGGGCAAAACCCATATGTCCAGCACATTGCGAGTCATGAGCATGTTGCAATATTTGCACTCTCATGCTCTTGGGAACAAGAATTTGCGAATGTGCCGACGTAGTCGAATCTTGTACCATACGTACAAGTACGCCGTTTCTCATTGCAATCCAAGATTTTCTATTTGTATCCTGATTCGGATCACCTTTCTTCGCAAGAATGAAGAATTTTTTTTAAAGAAGGATCTTCTTCTTGCAATTTTATGAAAGAGTCACGAGTAATCACTAAGTGACTATCTTGGCTATCAACTCCATTATCACTATTCAGTGAAGTTTCGGGTATTTGTAGAGCTTGTGCTCTTGTAACCACTGCATTTGTAGCTTGCATGTTATTATCTTCCCAAGCAGCAATCTGCTGTGGGGTACACTCCCTAACTCCGTGAATACGACCAATAATAAGGTCCGCAATAGGATTAGGTAAGAGACAAGCATGCACATCTCCAGTAAAGAAAGGAGTGGCAATGCGAATTACAGCAGTAGGATATTTTTCTAGAGTGCCGCCAAATGTGACACATTTAATAACCCTTCCTGTAGCACAAGATGGATCTACAAGCGATTGTCTAACACCAATAGTGGTGCATCCGGAATCGAAAAGTAGTGAGACCGGAGTATCATTAACAAGACCCTTATGTAGGATTAAAGAACCCCTCCCGTCATGCGCAACAGCAGCAGGAAGAGCGGGAAGTGGGTGACCACAACTCAAAGTAGTTATGGTACCCGGTTCGAATAAAGTACTGCATTGGGGGCATTTGTTTGCTCTCTCAAAGTCAAAAGCAGAACTAGTGACAGCGTCAAAGTTTTTATTATCAACAACATGATTACAGGCTCCCTCAGTTTCCTGTTGTACAGAATTAGCCTGCTGATATCTCTTTTTTTTGTGTTGAGATCTACCCCGACTATTATTACCTCGAACGAACGAACGAACGAACGAACGAACGAACGAACGAACTTTATTTTCGAAGGGTAAAGAATTGGGCGCGCAGGCCCGTCTAACATTCTGCCCTTCCACTCTCATTAATCTTGCATACTATATCCTTTCATTCCCACATGATGCTTTAAGCATTAATTTAAAGGCATGCAACATTATAAAGTTACCATAACAGCATTCATTTACAGTATGCAAGCATAATTAAAAAAATGAGTAGGGTTTTTTTTTTTGAAACAAACAAGCTAGTAAATGGGGGAAAAAAGTAATAATAAAATAAAATAAATAAAACAATAAATAAAAATAAATAAATTCTGTATACCGACACTCACTCATGCGGTCAATCCGTCTACAATTAATCTGTATTTTTTGGTATGCGGGTACATTCTCACGACTCACATTTCTAAAGTACAGTATTATGTGGGTACATTCACACATACATTACATTATATAATAATATTTTAAAGTGAATATAATAATGATATTACATGGATATAAAACAAATTATTCACACACAAAAATGAGCGGAAGAGGAAAAGAAATGTTGACCTATGGATGAGATGTTGACAGGCAAATACTGTTTCTATGGGGGTAGATAATCAGTGTTGAGGAAGTGTTTGAAAAGTGCTTTGTTAAAAGAATATTGTGTAGGTAGGCTTTTTAGGTGGTGTGGAAGGCTGTTCCATAAGTAGGCACCAGAGTAGGCTAGACTCATTTTGAACAGGTCGATCCTTGGTTTGGGCAGACGTAACTGATGTAATCGTTGTCCCTCCCTTCTACTAGTTTGAAACAATGATCTTAGGTACGACGGGGCATTGTTAGATAAAATTGTGTGAGTCAGCTTGGCTTTGTTGTAGAGAAGACGTTTTTTTAGCGACAGTATTTTGGGTTCTTTTCCTGTCCTTGTGTGTGGTGTCGTGCGATTATCGGTGATCAGACGCACTGCTCTCTTTTGCAGGGAGTGCAGTCTCTTCGAGGTGGAAGCAGGGCAACAATCCCATAGTGTAGAGCAGTAATCTAGATGTGTCTGTATATGTGAGGTGTAGAACAATAGTCTAGTGTCTGCGTCTAAGAAGTGTTTTATTTTGGCTAGCTGGTACGTCTTTTGTGCTATGTGTTTGGTTAAATTCCGTACATGGGAGTTCCACGTTAAGTGCTGGTCAATCGTGATCCCCAGAACTTTGTGTTCTGTTATCAGAGTTATTATTATCTCTGCAGTTATTATTGTCTCTATTGTAATTGTTATCATGATTCGAATTCCAGTTTCCACGATTACTATCATGTTCACATTGATGCGAACATCTATTTGTTTGGTTTTGAGGTCTTCGGCAGGAATAACCTCTATTACCATATCCTCTTTTGAAATGCCTATAATTATTAGGGTGATAGTAACGACCACTATCAGGTTGTCTCCAATTCTTCGAAGAAGAATCACCATGAAATTGGTTTCCATGATTTTGACAGAAATTACCGCTACTCTTTCTATCAAAATTTTGTTGGGATCTACGAGCAAAGTTTTGGCCATACGGAGCTGCCGAAGCAACTGGTAAACCTTCTTTCACCTTAGAGTTACCCATGGTTATGTGTGGGTGCGCAGTTACGTATTGGCAACAGAAATCTTCCATTTCTTTTATTGTTTTAGGTTTACGTTCATGAAGGAAAGCAAGGAAAGACTCATTGACAGACGACATGACTTTGTCTCTAAGTATTAAGTCCATAAGTCCTTCATAAGTTTTTTCCGTCTTAGATAGTTCAACCCATCGTGAGAAAGTAATGCGTATTCTTGCAATAAACTCGGAGAATTCAACTCCATTTTCAGGTAACATGTTTTTAAATTGTAGACGATAGCCGTCTTCGTTAAGCTGATATTTCTTTAACAGAGCGGCCCTGACAACCTCATAATTGTTCTTGTCAGGTTCATCCACCATATTTAATATACTTAGAGCTTTACCTGTCAGTATCCCTGATAACTGATAAACATATTTTGCTTTGTCTATGTTATGAGCTGTACATGCTTGTTCAAATCTGTCCAGATAGAACATTATGTCATCACTGGAAGGACTAAAAGTTGGCAACTTAATCTTAAAAGTATCATTATTAGCCTTACCAGAAGATGAACCCTTGTTTGAATCATTACCATTACTCATGTTCATCAATTTCAATTTTTCCAACTCTAAAGCTAAGACCTTTTCTTCATGTTCCATTTTTGCTTTCTCTTTCCTCTCATCAGACTCTCTCTGTAATCTTCTCTCCTCAGCCTGAGCCTCTATTTGAAGTCTTTCAGCTTCTTTCTCAAGTCTTTTATTCTCAGCTTCTTTTTCAAGTCTTTTATTCTCAGCTTCTTTTTTCAAGTCTTTTATTCTCAGCCTCTTTTTGAAATCTTTCAGCTTCTAGCTGGAGTTTTCTTTCCTCAGCTTCTGGTTCCCTTTTTTGTTTTTCCATTTCCATTTGGAATCTTTTTTCATCCACCTGCATCTGCAGTTTCTTTTGTTCAGCTTCCATTGCTTTATCATATCGAGCAGTTGCAAATTCTTCTAACTTATCACCAGTCTCGCCAAGCAATTTACCCTGCTCAATAAAGTGCTCAAATGTAGACATGTTGTCTAACATATGAGTCCAAAACCTGAAATAATTAACTAATTTATTTCAAACCTAAGTGTAACAAGTCTTAATTAAGCACTTGTATATTCACATCACCTTATATTATCCCAGTCTCTGTGGGAAACAAGTCTCCAATCAAAGAACTTGTATATGAAATATCAACAATCAATTCTTGATCATAAGTGCACTTCTCATTCAATAGTGCACGACACTATTCATCATTCATTTATCATCAGTGTAGTAGTAACAGTGCATTAGCATAGCCCATTAACTAATTACTATAACTGTAAACAATGACTATGTAAACACATGCAGAATGTAAACATTGAAAATGTAAACAATGCAAACAATGTAAACAATAACAATGTAAACAATAACAAAGATCAGCAACAATACAAAAACGTTCGCAGAAATCAACTAAAAATAAAGCAGAAATTAATGAAATATCACAAAAAATGTGACGATATCTGCGATATAATTAAACAAAATACATGACACCACAGTGTATAAACAAAAATGTAGTATGAAACTAAACTGTAGTCAAGAGTAGGCTAACAAATACAAACAAATCAAAACAAAACTAAAGAATGCGAAATAATAACGAAAACAATATTAAAACATGTCATCACAGCTAACATAAATAGCAACAGAAGTCGCTTAGCAAATTCCAGTATCGGAAATTTGCTCACCCTACAGAAAACGCTCACAATAGACGACCTCTATGACGTGGCATAATCTAAGGGAGACACCACCCAACCGAGAACCCGCTGAAATATAAACATATAAATATACGAATAACATATAAACATATAACATATAGAATGAGATGATACACAGAAGACTCAGCAGAAGTATAAGGGCACAGTTTACATACAAACAGGCCACTTAACTTATAGGCTTCCAATCGTAGAACAGCAGAAAAAACGGATGTCAATCAACGTCCTAAAGAGCGAAGCTCCAACGATGATGGCACATCTGAACTGCTTCCACTGCTAACACGATGGTACTTGAGCTTCTGACATACTGTATGTTGAGTTGTTTCGGCACTTGACCTTCTAATCCAAAAGTAAGTTGATGGAAATCGGTACTTGGCCTTCTTCAGAAAACAACCCGTTTCAACCGGCACTTGACCTTCACAAAAAACGACAGCACTGGAACCTTGACAGCAGCAACTTGCTTGACTTGCGTAAAAGATAACAGCAGTCCGAGTTATCCGGCAACATGTAACAACGCCGGGTAATGTCAAATTCTTGTTTCCGTCAAAAAGTTGAAATTTTGACTTTTACCGGGCAACGCCGAGTACTTTGAAAATTTTGAAGATGTTGACTGTCTTGAAGAATGTTAATTTCTTGAAGGATGCTGATGAATTCTTGTTGAAAATGAAGTGGGTAAGGGACCCCGTGTTTGCTGGTACCAGAATCAAACCAGCTTATGGCCACCAAATGATGCGTGATGCCATATGATGATGGATGATATCCGCATGTCTGGTTTTGTGTAGTGTGCAGATGTGTTCAGTCAAACAATGTTCATACAAAATAACAGGGCAATCCACATAGGACGTCAGTCAACTCACGACGTATAAAGTCAATGATGCTTGTAACAGCTAGACGTTTTTCTGTATCATTTATTGTGGACGCCACAGTGACAAAATGTATACGCGAATATGTAGGTACATCAGACAGTCATTATCACAGCAACAATGTCAGTATAGCAATGGACGGTAGACAGCATCATAACAAAGGTGATTCACAGACATGTCAATACATTATAAGGCTGTAATGTAGTCGGGAAAATTCTCCATCCCTTTCTATCTTAGCCAGAAGGTAACCAGATGTATGAGATCAGTTCACTCTCCTTAATCTGACTTCAGCAAGACAGACACGTCTGCCGAAGTATAAATAATGTCCTCAAAAATATCCTCTAGTTAACAAAGGTTTTCCAAGCCTAGTTCATTTAACAAAGTAGCAAGTAATGGTCCTTGGGACATGCATCAACCGATGCAGTACAATACAGCGACATGTGAGCTGGGAAAACATCTCGTGACGACGACTTTCGAAGACAGGCTATGAATCGAAATCGCTCACGACCAAAAATCGATAGAGTTAATGGAAAGTCAATTTACCTTGCCTTCAGGAAATACACAGAAATATTATGCCTCCCGGCATGTGCAAATACACTAGAGGTATTATCTCGAATAAACGAAATATCCATAAGAGGACTTTCACATTCCTGACAGAACAAAAAATAGCGGAGATCCTCTTTCAGCGAGGCATCTTTCTCGCCATTCAAATCGCTCACTCCCCTGGTGGGCGGAAATCGATCGACCAAGAAGCAAGACCAGTCATGCGCAGTCCAGCGCAAAATGACCACAGCTCAAAACTTAACTGCATTCAATACCAACGCGAGAAGACAAATGCTTACCGAGAAAAGTGACTATAAATTTCAAGCAGTTGTTGCCCTTGCGTTATAAAATAGATATTGTAATAAAACGATGTTGCGAGAATTTCTCACGCAACAACATTGTTACATGTCTAAGCTGTTCGGGATCTGTGATGCCTGATGTTAACCTTCATAACTACACATATAATGTCCATGATCTTATACTATTGACTGTTTCGTCTGTCATCATATTATCGTACGTCATGAATAAATATTGTAAACGTCAGCAGCATTCCCTACTTCACTGACTTCTACTTGTGGTTGTGTGAGTCTATGTGAAGTCGTCCAAGAGCCTATACGGCCTTCGTGTTGTCAGCACTACTATTCACTCACCTACATGATCAACCACAGTCTTATATAAGTACTACACGTCTGTATCTACACGTAGGCTGACACTATGAGTGTCTCTACTATACCCTGGCGGCACCTCATGCCGGTGACCTAGATTACACCGCATCATTGTGACACGCCCACTCTGCCATCTTTACAACACACGAACACAAACGGGCAGTTATACATCTGGAGCGAATAGAACGTTACATCTCTACATCTCCAGCTTAAACAGACAGTAAACAGACTTTTATATCTGGTGGACCAGATTCGTGGGGTTTTTTTTTTGTCAACGACACGTATTTTCCTGCCCACATCTGGATTTATACATCAGGAAGACAAGATTGACAGTTAGTTGTCAGCTACACAGGACATTAGGAAATAGATCAACGTCTGCTGACCGACGTAAACATTTATGTATGATACAGAATCGCTACTTGGACCACAGCTGCTGCAGAATTGCTACATGGACCACAACTGCTACAAGAGTGCTACATAAACCACAGTTGCTGACGAATTTGTTTAATACTGTGACAGTCGTCGACGGACATATGTGTCAAAGTTCACGTCACAAGTTTACGTGCAAGCTCGGATTGTAAACATAGAAAAGTTCAACCTGTTGTTTACTACGACATTCTACAAACATTCTCAACTGAAGTCGAGTATGGTTTGATAGCTTCACTTTGGAGACTACTACATCTGTTGTCAAGTTAGGGTGACCTTCAACGGTGGAACGTCTACCAGTGTGTTTACAAGTGTACTGCATTGAACTGCATCTTTGCGGTTGTAGAGGATTGCGTTTAAGATAAGTGGCCTGTTTTACGTGGTTTTTTTTTCCGTACGCCCGCTAATACTCGAGGCGAAATCTCAGGTTATTATTAATGTCTAACCTGACAATGATTTTACGTGAGTATCCCTTTTCTTGTACAGAGACAGGTGTCCCTCGCCATTCAGGCAGATACTCGCCGATTTCGGAGGTTTTACATGTTAAACTGAGCCTTTATTTTGTGTGCAACTGAGCCTTCCTCTTTACACATTCATTATATGCATTCTATTGTTTCCTTGTTCTTTGTTTACTTGTTGAGTTAGTGTGTATTTTTTTCTGCGGGTCCAAAGGTTGGAGGGTCTTACAGTAAATATCCCACTAAACCGAGGGTTACTGTAAGCGTTCTATAGGGATTGTGCATATTTCCCACAGTGGAAATTGCAAGCGACTTTTGTTGCTATTTATTTTTTTTTAGCTGTGATGAGATGCGTTAGTGTTGTTTTCGTTATTTTTCTCCGTACTTTAGTTTTTGATTCGTTTTGTTTGTATTTGTCTGCCTTCTCTTTTCTATTGTTAATTTCTATACACCCTTTTGTTTATACACTGTGTTGTCATTGTATTATTGTGAATTTTTCGCAGTTATCATTGTAATTTTTTGCAACATTTGATTTAGTTAAGCTGTATTTTCTTTTGACCTCTGCGAATGTTTTCGTTTGTTTAGATGCTTGTCTTTGTTTAGTTATCGTGATGTTGTTGATATATACAGTCTTTATGTATACCTGATCATGTACTGTTATTATATGATGCAAATTAATTACTGAGCTGATTACTGGTGACTTTATAAACAAGGTAATTGTACTTAGTCTTTGTAAAAGACTTATCTCCCAATGAGGTTGGGATAACTTGTGTTGCTATTTCAGATATATTGACAACACATTTGTAGACAGGATGTCTACATTAGATTACTTTATCGCGCAAGGGATAGCCCTTATCAAAACTGATGGGAAATTGGAGGAGTTTGCGCTTGCTCAATATGCCAAAGAACAAAAAGCTGAAGAGAAAAAGATTCAAGCGCAGCTAGACAGAGAATTTGAGGAGAAAAAGTCACAAAGAGAAGCTGAGGATAAAAGAATTCAGAACCAGCTAGACAGAGAAGCTGAAGATAAAAGGATTCAAGCGCAGCTAGACAGAGAATTTGAGGAGAAAAAGTCACAAAGAGAAGCTGAAGAGAGAAAGATTCAGCAAGAAAGAGAAGCTGAAGAGAGAAAACAGAAAATGGAACATGAACATGAAGAAAGACTCATGGCTTTGGAGATAGAGAAATTTAAAGTGATGAATATGGGTAGTTCTCAAGCAACTTCCTTGAACGCAAAAGGTCATGACTATAAGGTTAAACTTCCTCCTTTTAATCCTACAAAAGATGACATAACGTTCTATCTTGATAGACTAGAACTTAATTGCGTAACACATAAAGTAGATAAGGCACAATAGTTGGACAACTGTTGAATTTACTTACTGGTGAACCATTAAATATTATAATGGCAATAGAAGAACATGATAGGACTAACTATGAAGTTGTCAGAGCAGCCTTATTGAAAAGATATCAGCTTAAAGAAGATGATTACCGTCTTCGTTTTAAGACTATGTTACCAGAAGCTGGTGTAGAGTTCTCAGACTTTATTACAAAGATACGTCTTACTTTCACTAGATGGATTGAGTTGTCTAAGACTGAACATACTTATGAAGCACTTATGGACTTGTTACTTAGAGACAAAGTAATGTCATCTGTTAATGAGTCCTTTCTTGTCTTTATACACGAACGTAAACCTAAGGACATAAAAGAAATGGAACAATATTGTTGCCAATATGTCACTGGTCATCCACAACAAACGATTAGCAATACTAAGATTAAAGAAGGTTTATCCGTGGCTTCTGCGACTCCATACAGTTCTAATTTCAGAGGTAAAGTTAAAGGTACTCAGCGCAACTTTGATAAGAAAAGTAAGCGTAACTTCGGACAGGATCAAGTTGATTCATCCCATAGAGGCTCGTCTTCTAGGAATTGGAGGCGATCTGATAGCCCTCATAATTATGGTTCCAACAAATTTGGTAACTTTCGAAGAGGTAGCCACAATAAAAACTATCCTCGCCATAATTCTTCAGGAAGACAGCAATATCAGTCTGATAGATATTCTCATCAAGGTGTAAATCACAATCACAATTGTGAAAACTGCGGTTCAAACCAAAATAATAATAGCAATAGGGGTAATTGCCATAATTCCAAAGGAAATAATAATCGAGGTAGATGGCACCACAATAATAATAGATCATGTCATCATGCTAACTGTGCTGAACAAGAGTCACAAGGAGTTAGTAATGAACAAAACAGTAGTAAACCTAACGCTAGTGCTGTTACTTGTTCTGCCTTTGATTTTGGGAGAGCATCTCATTGCCCACAGTGCATCACTTTATTTGAACTACTATATCCACCTTGAGTTGCGGTCATCCTCTGCCCGCTCTTCCTGTCGCAGCGGCGCATGACGGGAGAGGATCTCTTATTCTACATAGGGGTCTAGTGAATAATGATCCAGTCTCAGTCCTCTTTGATTCTGGATGTACCACTATTGGGGTTAGACAATCTCTTGTAGATCCTTCCTGTGTCACTGGAAGAGTGATCAAATGTGTAACATTTGGTGGCACAGTGGAAAAATATTCTACTGCTATCATCCGTATAGCTACTCCCTTCTTTACGGGAGAGGTCCAAGCGTGTCTGCTTCCGAATCCTATTGCGGATCTTATCGTCGGACGTATACACGGGGTTAAAGAGTGTACCCCGCAGCAGATTATTGCTTGGGAAGAACATAATTTGAAAGCTACTAATGCAGTTATCACGAGAGCACAGGCACAGAATATGCCTCAGACTTCATCGACCGAAGGTGATGAGGTACGTGATCAAGATGATCATGATGTGATTTCACGTGACTCTTTTATCAAAAGTCAACAAGAAGACACTTCGTTAAAAAATTCTTCGTTCTGGTTAAAAATGGTGATCCAAATCAGAACACAGATCACAAATCTTGGATCACTATGAAGAATGGCGTACTAGTGCGTATGGTACAACACTCAGACATGTCTATACATTCACAAATTCTTGTTCCGAAAGACATGAGAGTTAGAATACTGCAACATGCTCACGACTCCTAATGCGCTGGTCATATGGGATTTTCACGTACGAAGTCGAGAGTTCTTGCGGCTTTCTTTTGGCCATTCGTAAACAGAGACATACGTCTTTATTGTCGCTCGTGTAAAGTATGTCTTACTTACTTACTTAGTCGTTCCCCTTCTACCGTGAGGTGTAGAGGTTATATGTAAAGTATGTCAAGAAGTAAAATCGAAAGGTCCTCGCCATGCAGCACCTATCCAGGCTGCGGACATTCCTATCCGTCCATTTCAGAAAATGGCGATAGATATCATTGGTCCTTTCAAAATAAAATCAGCCAGAGGACGTCAATTTATTCTTACATGTGTTGACATGTGTACTCGATGGCCAAAGGCCATACCTCTAAAGAGCATTTCGACTGCCGATATTGCAGACGCTCTTTGGCTGATATTTTCGCGGTTGGGATTCCCTAGGGAAATCTTGTCAGACCGTGGCACCCAACTGATATCTGAGACAATGTCGCAAGTGATGTCTACTCTTAATATTAAGAGGTCACTGAGTAGTATTTATCATCCTATGTCTAATGGACTAGTCGAACGTCTCAATAGAACTCTCAAAAATTTACTTGGGAAAATAACTGAGAATTATCCTCAGGATTGGGACAGAGTCTTACCCGCTACTCTCTTTGCTTATAGAGAGGTTCCTAATGAAAATACCGGGTTTTCTCCTTTCGAGCTCGTCTTTGGCGCGCGTCCGCGCGGCCCAATGTCCTTGCTTCACGATTTAATAGCTGCCGATGATATCAGTGATGACACTCAATCTTCTTATGAATATGTCATTGCTCTCAGGCAAAAAATCATTGAAGCTTCCAAATTAGCAACTTCCGCATCTGAATTTGCTAAAGAAAAGGCAAGGCAGTTCGCAAATAAAAATAGATGCCTACGTCAACTTTGTCCTGGAGACAAAGCATTCGTATTACTTTCTTCCAGGGAAAATAGACTTCTTATTGGTTGGAAAGGTCCTTTTGTGATTGTATCTAAAATTGCTGATGTCGACTATGTTGTCGATTTTGACGGAAAGCATAAAACTTTTCACATAAATATGCTTACGGAATTTTATGAACGTCCAGAGTACTTACAACCTATCTTTCAAGCAACGGACGACACTACAGTCGCTCGTGGTCATTACTCATCTCTGTCTGTCATACAGGATGAGGAATCAACTTTCTCTGACGTTAATCTTCCTCTTCCAATGATTCCACTTCATTCTACGGAATCATGGAAAAATGTTGCAATTTCACCTAAATTGTCAACTGAGGAACGGTCAAAATCTCTTCCTTGTTACAAACATTTCAGGATGTTCTCATGGACATTCCTGGACACACTACAGTCATTGAAAATGACATTGTATTGACTGACCATACTCCTATCAGGGTCAGACCTTATCCTATTTCTATCCACTTCCAAACTCAGGTCGAGAAAGAGTTGGATGAAATGATAAAGTTAGGAATAATTGAACCATCCAATTCGGCATACTCGTCGTCTATGGTTATTGTCCGAAAGAAAGACAATAACATACGCATTTGCGTCGATTACCGTAAACTAAATCAAGTAACGAAGTTCGATGTTGAACCTATGCCTCTGTTGGATGAGTTACTTACTAGACTTTCCAACTCTCGTTTCTTTACAAAGCTTGACTTGTCTAAAGGTTACTGGCAAGTTCCTCTAACCGAACGAGCCAAACCTTTCACTGCTTTCTCCACACCTAGGGGTTTGTTCCAATGGAACTTTATGCCTTTTGGCCTTATGAATGCCCCAGCTACATTTGTACGCATGATGCGTCGAATTCTGGCATATCGTTCTGATGTGATTGCATACTTGGACGATATCTGTCTTTTCAGCGGTTCTTGGGAAGATCACTATGTGGGATTATATGAACTGTTGTCTACTCTACGTGAGCATAATTTGACAGCTAAACCCTCTAAAGGATATGTTGGGTTTAGTGAGATTTATTTTCTTGGTCATCGTGTTGGTCATGGTCTCTTGAAGACAGAAGACCACAACACTTCTACGATACTGAACATCACTATTCCTAAGACTAAGAAACAGATCCGTACTCTCTTGGGCCTAATACAGTTCTACGGAAGATTCATTCCGAATCTTTCCTCTATTACGGCACCACTCTCAACTCTATTGAAGAAAGGGTCTCCTAATATGGTGCGTTGGTCCCAAGAATGCCAATCTTTATTGGATCAAATTAAGTCATTATTTTCGTCTCCTCCTATTTTAAGACTACCTACAGCCGATAAGACGTTTGTCCTTCGTAGTGACGCCTCGTCAATAGGGATCGGGGCGGCACTGATGCAAGAGTATTCTGAGACTCTGCATCTTGTAATGTATGTCTCGAGAAAACTTAATGTGGCAGAAAGGAATTATTCTGTTCTAGACCGAGAATTGCTAGCTATGTTCTGATCAATTCATAAACTCCAAAGATTCCTTCTCGGCGCGCATTTTATAGTAGAAACCGACCAAAAAGCTCTCACAGCTATGCATAGTAAAGATTTGAAGAGTTCGAGATCCACTCGATATGCTATTGCTCTTCAACCTTTTCATTTCACGGTACGAGCTATCCGTGGTTCGGATAATGTGATGGCAGACATATTGTCGCGATGCCCACATGAAGCTACTTAGCACTTTTGTCTAGATCTACTGTTAAATATCTAAAGTTATGACCTATTCTTACAATATCATGCTTCTATAACACTTGTTGTCACTTTGTTTAAACTCATGGTTATGTATTGATTACTTGCTTTCTCTGTTACCATCTTTGGTAAAACAGAGGAAGGTTTTGTTTAACATGAAATAAAGGTCAAAAAAATTAATTCGGCCACATTTATAGTTTAGATATATATTCAGTGACTATGGTACATTATAACATTCTAAGAATTGTGCTATTTGTATTGATCTCAGCAAACCGGTGTGATATCTTGGAACGCTGTAGAACTACGATGACTACTATCGACGTCCTGATGTTCCTTGAGGATCTTGCTTGCAAGACATCTCCGGAATAGAGCATCGTCTTGTTCTTCTGACGTCATCACCTATTAGTTATACTATACACATGTATAATCATGTGTTTGTAAAGAGACTTTAGAAATGTTGGTAATGATTAACCATTTGAATTTATGGTTATATAGGCATTATACGTCGTGAGATTTCGATGTTGGTGTAATTTCTTAATATAAATTGTCATTCACTATTTATACACATATTGATATGAATTTTTTGCTTAATATAATTATTGTAACATTACCTGCACCTTTGAGTTGGTTGGTGACACCTCCCGGATATATTTACTTTGAGAAAATAGTTTCTCTATCTAGTGAGATATTTTGTTCTCACCAGGCACTCTACTGTGCGTCGATTGGATCTGAAATTATGATGTTACATTTATGGTGATCCTGTCATCGGCGCATTACTTATGCGTTATGAGCTTAATGCACCTGGCTCATAGATGTATTTCAAATAAAAAATGTGCCATTTTTTCCCGGGAGGTGTGCTAATATGTTGCTGTCATTTTTGACGGTGAGAAAAACACCAACCTAATTTATGTTTGGTTTAATGTGATCAAAGAGAGATAACTGTTTATTATCTTTCTGTGACAGGTTTGACTGGTGATTATCTTCCCCTGTCTTAAGTTGTCCTGTCTCAGGCAATGTCTTATAGTTGACATGTCTTAAGTCTTTTTATAGGACCATATACGGAGTATCTTTACCACCCGTTTGGGCGGAAACGCCTGGTCTGGTTTAGCCTCGATCTGGTCTATGCTCTTTGGGCATGCGCAGGTCTTGGCGCAAAGACCGAGAGACTGGTTTTTCAACCAGAGTGTACCGAAGGCATAGAACGGATGTACCGATCCGTAGATTTCTCTCTGCCAAGTTTCGATAGGGATTTAGAAATTCTGGGAATGATTGTTTTGTCATTCTTCCTTCCCTGAGTGATTCTTTATGTTGCGTTACCTTAGAGTGTAAGGATTCTATGAGAAGGTAACTGAAACATTATTCGATCTTTTTCGTCTCGATTAGATCTTAAAGGTACATTTATCGCTGATGGCGACATAGTGAGCGAAGCTCACGAGGAGTTAATATACTGTACCCCAGTATGGCTACATATTTGAAAGACTAGGTCTAAGTTGACCTGTTATACATATAAGCCTAAGAATCAACTTTATGGATCCGCAATGCAGGCGGAATATTGTTTGGCAGAAATATATTTATTCTCAGAAGTTTATGTAAACTGAGAGTCACCTGATTATCGAGGCCCGCGACCCGCGGCCTGATTTCGTCGTCATTATATTGGTCCGTGTTTACGGCCAATCTTCTTCACCAGAATGAAGTATCTGGCATGTGAGGCCAGAATGAAGTCTTTTGCTAGTTGTAGGACAATAGCATTGACTTTGTTAAATAACTGATATCGCCCGTACTAGGCAATATATTTGCTAATGCTTACCTGACGGGGGCTCAGTCAGGGATTAGAGCTATTGCATGAACAGTAATTATTGGTCAAGACATTGTTACATGTCTAAGCTGTTCGGGATCTGTGATGCCTGATGTTAAACCTTCATAACTACACATATGATGTCCATGATCTTGTACTATTGACTGTTTCGTCTGTCATCATATTATCGTACGTCATGAATAAATATTGTAAACGTCAGCAGCATTCCCTACTTCACTGACTTCTACTTGTGGTTGTGTGAGTCTATGTGAAGTCGTCCAAGAGCCTATACGGCCTTCGTGTTGTCAGCACTACTATTCACTCACCTACATGATCAACCACGGTCTTATACAAGTACTACACGTCTGTATCTACACGTAGGCTGACACTATGAGTGTCTCTTCTATACCCCGGCGGCACCTCATGCCGGTGACCTAGATTACACCGCATCATTGTGACACGCCCACTCTGCCATCTTTACAACACACGAACACAAACGGGCAGTTATACATCTGGAGCGAATAGAACGTTACATCTCTACATCTCCAGCCTTAAACAGACAGTAAACAGACTTTTACAATCAGATAGTTCTGGTTTTTTTAGACTTGTGTGACGATGAAACGCAGCTGACCGTGAAATGTTAGATGATATGGTAGAATCCTCGTAGCATCAGTACCCCCGAATATTGTTGTAATTTTATCGTCAACGGGAATTCTTCCACCTGGGCTCATTAGCAATGCACAACAGAAACGTGGAACTCCACCTGGTCTCATTAATATGCGTCAGAGCAGAGTGGACTTGCCACCACGTTTGCAAATTAATATGGAGACTGTTATCTTCTGTGCATTCTGGACAGTGCTTTGTCTAAAGGGGAGGTAAAGCCACGCCTACTGAAACCTCTAGATTGATCATAAGCAAGCATTTCGCTACACCATTCTTTCGTACCTGCCTTAAAGGCGTTGCCTAAATCAAACGATGGAAGCGGTTAACGATCAGAGGCAGCGTTGGTCCCCGAAAACAGACGTAGCAGAGTCTCGCCGGCATTTCACATCTCTGTGTTAACCACAGAATCGCTCGCAGAACGCGACGGACAGGGAGAGACGAAGCAGCCAGAGAACTGAATAATCGGACGAGGAGCGGGCGGCTAGAATCTCAAATTCGTCCTGAGTTCAAGAAAGGTGTTAGATTCTGAATGTCCCCCCGATCTTTCATTCCATTTCATTTAAATAGAGACCCTGGAAAACGCAATTTTATCATTCGTTTGCCAGAGATTTTCAACACACTAGCTTATAGTAAATCCTGCTAGAATTCCCTCTAAATTTTTGGCTATATTGGAGTGTAGTTATTCTATGCTTAAACGGTATAATATATTTGTTTCTAGTGATCAGTGGTCTAGTTCATTCATTTTTATTTCACTGGATTTTGTGTTAATTTAAATCTATTAAATTAAACCTATCTCAAAAAAGCTTCCAGTTGAAAATTTAATGAGATATCTATTACATTATTCAAAAAGATAATAGATGCTTAAATGCTTAAATTAACTTTTAAAGTCGCGAAGGAATTTATAACTAATTTAATTAAGTTAAGTCCTATATATAGATGTGTGTTTTAACCATTAGACTCGCGAAATGTTTTCTTAATATATATAATTAAATACGCGAGTGTATATAATAGCCTTAACGGTAAATTTATCGCGCTTTAGAATGTTATTTGATTTTTCGGTATGAATTACATGTTTTTATCTTTCATATAGGGTGATCATAACCTTTGCGTCTCAGCAAAGAGGAAAAAACATTGTGTAGAGTCTTCCAGACTCGGTTCTTAAAAATCCTCCAGAATTTGATGAGACTGTTTAAATTTTAATCTTGTGGCGATCCTGTTGTGATTCCGCTATCTAAAATTACTAGAAATAAAGAAACCCCAAGAACAATTTACCACGTCATCAATTATATTAAGATTAACTGGAGAAGAACTTTACCAGAGCTATATTTATATTTTGGTTACTGCTCTACTGCGAAAGAGAATAGAAATCTTCTGAACACAGACTGTGCATATTTTCTTCACTGGATTTTAAACCCCTCGAAGTAAACCATACCTCACTGGTCAGTTGTTGTCATCTAGCGTGAGAAGTTTTTTTTACCACCAGCGGTGAAATCAAAGAGACCACACCATTATCTCCACCTATATCCGTGACCGTGCCATCCCTTAGAAACTTTTCCTCTAATAAAAAAAATCAACAGAACACTTAGACTTCTTCTTCCAGCGATTACGAGAATATTTGCTACAAGCCAACCTCGCTAATCTGGGGCTGAACGAAGGAAAGAACTTTTTCATTTTGTCTAGTGTTTAACGGCTGTTGTGTATTTTTCTATGGAGTGCCAGATTCTACGATCGGTAAGTGTGTGTGAGTACATGAGTGGTGGCCATCACGATCGTGCCTGAATGACATGAGATTTATTTTGCAACCATTTTAATCTGCCTACCTGGTAAATACTTTTACTGTATTTTCTTGTTTGATCTTTAAGTGGGAATTCTTAACTTTGTGATTTCCCCTCCCTTACATCTGCTTAGTAGAAGGAAAAAACAAATTGAGAATAACAGGATTTTTTTCTACCACCCATACCTAGTAGTGTAACACCTCTTTTCAGAGTAATTAAATTTACTGTTGGGTTACATTATCTATTCTGATAACTACCTGTCTTTAGACTGGGTTGTTTTTCTTTGTCTATTACAAGCTGGAAGGGCATAGTTGATACCATTCTTCAAATTACCCAGCCCCCCCCCCCTCTCCCCCATGTCCCCACCTTGTTATTTGTATCTTTTGTACCTATGATTTTTTTCCTGTAAAATCTGATAAATGTTGTGACTGATTTTTTTAATGATAAATAAACATCATAATACTTCTAGTACTGTGTTGGAAGGCCCAAGCCCAAATTACCCATATTTGTTTTACCATAGTTTGTATTCACGTAGCGTCCGTGTGTTTGAAGCACCAAAATGGTGTGAGCGCACGTGTGTTTGGAAACTGACAAATACGTGTTTAGCCAGGAGAGTTTAATGAGTAGATTGAGAGAAAAGATTGTCGTAAAACGAGTCTGTGCTTTATTCTCCCCAGCACTCTGTGAATCAACTATTTACTACCTAAACCCTTATTCTCGCAGAGCCTTTACCATCATTCTTCACTCTGAACGGGACCACTACTTCTAAGACTCTTCTCAAAATAAATTTACGACAATAAATGGCTGTCTCGTCGGGATTCTGAGTTACATTTTATGCACCCACAATAAAGGGGTCGCTTTCTGGATTTTTGAGTCTGATCTAAAGTCTGGGCCTAATTAGATAGAGTGTGAGTGATTGTCTTTGTGAGTTAGGGAATAAATAAAAATAATTACACCCCCTAGACAACTCCTTTAGTATTTGGGTCGTCCACACAACATATTTACAGGTTGTTTTCTTTCCACAGAGCAGGAAATTACAGATAAACAAAAAAGTTTGTTACTTTAATTATTCTCTTGCAGAGAAAATTGAAATTTCTTTTATAAGATTGCTGGGATCGCGTGATTGTTTTACAGTCACAAAGGTTTTTTTGAAGTTAAAAGAGTTGAGCTCAGCTAAAGACGCCTTGTTCTGATTTTTTTAAGTCTAGTTAACAACGTCTCTTCTCAAAATTGACTTCGGCGGGTGGAGTTTTGTGGCGGAGAACTAAAATTTTAGGAATTTTTTTTTCTTTTAAAATTGTTTTAATATAAATTTTTCTCTACTGTTAGTAAAAGTAGATTTTTTTCTAGTGTTTGACTTACCATTTAATGTGGCATAGTCGCCTACATTAAGAGTCTTAGTTGACAGATAATAGCAGCGATAAGTTAGCACATTTCAAGGTAGGAGGTACCACAAGTAATTTATACTTTGTGTTTTTCTCGCAGCGGCTTTGAGTTTTTTCCCCTTCTTGTTTCTTCTTACATATTCTAGTCTTAGAGACATCCAGTTCTTTGACATGGCAGAAAGAATTAAGATGAGGTCTATTCTGAGACAGGTGGCGAGGGAGTCAGGATTAGAGGGAGAAGCCGCGAATCTGTTTGTCAACAGGGAACTGGAAAGATGTGACTCAGAGAGGAAAGAAGAGGAAGAACGTAAACTGGAACACAAGAAAATTGAGGCAGAGACGGAAGCCCGCAGGGAAAGAGAGCAGAAGGAAGCAGAAGAGAGGGCAGAAGCTAGGAAGAAAGAAGCGGACAATCGTCAACTGGAGCAGAAGAAAATTGAGGCAGAGATGGAAGCTCGCAGGGAAAGAGAGAGAGAAAAGAGAGACAGCACTAATTGGCGCTTAAGGCTTTAGAGAGTCGGGGTGCTTCTACTTCAAATAATGGAGAGCCGTATTCGCCCCAGTCTCAGTCAACGGATCTCTCCAGCACTCAATCTGCCCAATTAACTGCGATGTCTTTTGCTTTAGAGTCTTTTCCTAGCCCCAATGAGAAAATAGACACTTTCCTAGAGAAATTCGAGAGGCTCGCAAATCTGTATGGGTTAGAGAGTTCCCGTTGGAGTCTTAAACTCTCAACTGCGTTGAAAGGTAATGCTTATGAAGTGTACACAAAGCTGGGAACCAACCAACATGATTACGACATGCTAAAGAAGGCCTTGCTAGAGCGGTTTGAGATGACCGCCAGAAAATTTCTGCAAATGTTCAAAAACAGCCGAAAAGAGAGCACGGAAACATTTCCCCAGTTCTCTTCACGTCTCACGGGCTATTTGACAAAGTGCATTGAATTATCTGAATTACCTCTTACATATGAGGGACTTCTTGAACTTGTTCTTGTGGAACAGATAAAGTCAACTTTGTCAAACGAAACCCGTAGATTTTTGGCTGAACAGGGCGCAGTCAGGCTTGAGGACATCCTCAATAAGGCAGAACGCTATACAAACGCAATGGCCAAACTTCCCAGCACTAAACGTAAACCCACAGATGAGCAATCTCGAAAGCAAAACCTAGAGCAGTCATCCTATTCTTCCAATTCCTCTCAGCATTATAACCAACGAGAAGCTAATAAAAATCGAAATTCTACAAGACCCGATATCCCCCAAATAACAATTCTGATCAACCCACCAAGCCTACGTGGCAGCGCGGCCACCAAGGTCAAGGAAAAGGGAAGACCCCTACACCAAGGACGTCTGATCATGGCAAACAGACCGGGCCTAACCGCATCGGATGTTTGCATACAGCCTCGCAAGGTAGAGTCAATGTCAGTGATTCTCAACCTGAGGGGGACAGACCCTCAATGCGAGGAACTGTAATTTTGAATGGTACCTCAACTACTTGTCTCTTTGACACTGGATTAAGTTTTGATTGTATTGTCGCCAAGCACCTAGTCAAACCCGGTCAGGAGACAGAGGAAACCGTCAAACTAGTTGGAGTTTTCAAGAGTGATGCACCCAGGACGCTTCCTATCGCACTGGTAGAAATACACTCTGATTTTGTCAGAGGTGTTATTAAAGCAGCCATAATGGATGATCCAATCTACCCAGTTATCCTGGGATGTAGATATGTGTTTGTTGGGAGACCAAAGGAACCGATTGTGACAGCGGTAACCACAAGAGGGCCGACTAAGAAGGAGAGGGAGCCTGCGCCAAATTTGTTGCCGAACGAACTGAAGGAGTCGCAACAAAAGGACCCTACTCTGGAGCCCTGCTTTAGAAAACTGCCCATGGCCAAGGACCCCAGACACCTCGGAGACATCTTTTCCAAGGATGGCGTATTGTATCGTAGAATGGGTGACCCTGATACAGGGAATAACCAGCTCCTAGTACCGACGCAGTACAGAAGCCAGATCTTGGAAATGGGGCACTCTCTTCCCTTTAGCGGACATATGGGACAAAACGCCACTATTCAGCGAATGAAAAACCACTATTGGTAGCCAGGAATGAACTCTGAAATTATCAGGTACGTGAAATCCTGCACCCAGTGCCAACGTGTAGCACCCAAGCACTTGACACCCCCAGTACCTATGGGGCAAATGCCAATAGTAGGTACTCCATTTGAACGGGTTGCTGTCGACATCATTGGACCCCTGGAAAGGACCAAAAGAAGGAACAGGTTCACCCTGACCTTAGTCGACACTTGCACAATGTGGGCCGAAGCTATACCGCTAACATGTACAGATTCCAAGCATGTCGCAGAAGCCCTCGTGCAAATTTTTACACGGTTGGGACTCCCTCAACAAGTTTTGACGGATAATGGATCTCAATTCCGTAGCCTGTTAATGGAGGAGATCTTTAAGATCTTGAGGGCCAAACATATCCACACAAGTCCCTACCATCCGGCCGGAAATGGGCTCGTGGAACGTTTTAACGGCAGCCTCACCATGATGTTACGTAAGCTGGGTCAGGAGAAACCGGAAGACTGGGATTTATATATATCTGCTGCCTTATTCGCCTACAGAGAGGTCCCCCAAGCGTCTACGGGATTCGCGCCAGCTACATTTTTTTTTGGCAGACCTGTTAAGGGGCCACTAGAAGCCTTACTTCTGTCCCTGACAGACCAAAAGGCTGACGAGACAGTCGTCTCTGCGAGCAAATATTTATCTGAGCTCAAGAAAAGGCTAAAGCTAGGATGGGATCTAGCTACAACCAACCTTAAGAAAGCCCGCGCTAAACATGCTAAAAGATACAACAAAGCTGCAAAAGAGAGAGAACTACAACCAGGGGAGAAAGTTTTGTTGCTACTTCCAACCGGAAGCAATAAACTTCGCATCGGATGGCAAGGGTTGTTTCATTCATTCATTCATAACCCTCCACTCCCAAAGGAGCATAGGCCTTCAACAAACACATGCCAAGTCCTCCTGTCCCGTGCCATCATCTCAAGTTCTTTCCATGTTCTCCTCATCATTTTCACCTCTGTTTCCAACTCTCTTCTCCATGTACTTCTTGGTCTTCCTCTGCCTCTCTTGCCCTGGGGGTTCCAGAACAAGGACTGCCTTGTAATGCTATCAACAGGTTTCCTCAGTGTGTGTCCTATCCATCGCCATCGTCTTCTTCTCATCTCTTGTTCCACTGGCACTTGTCTAGTTCTTGTCATCAGTTCCACGTTGGTAACCTTGTCATACCATTTTAATCCCTCTATTCTACGCAAGCACCCATTTATGAAAGTCTGTAGCTTTTTGGTTGTTGTCTTTGTTGTTCTCCATGTCTCCGAGCCATACAATAGGACTGACTTCACATTTGAATTGAAGATTCTTATTTTCGTGTTGGATCCGATTTCTCTTGATCTCCATATATTTCCCAATGCAATGAAAGCTCCTCTAGCCTTTTGTATTCTTATTTTGATATCGCTGTCTGTCCCTCCAACTTTGTCTATATTACTGCCAAGATATGTGTATGATTCTACATCTTGAATTGGTGTTTCTTCAAGTTCAACCCTGTTATCATTACCTGCATTTATTCTCATTATTTTTGTCTTTTCCCTGTGTATTTTCAGACCCAATTGCTGTGACCTCTCATCGAGTGTTTTCAATTTGTCCTGCATCTGATTACGGTTATGGGACAGAAGAGCCAAGTCATCAGCAAAATCCAGATCATCCAACTCAAACCGTCCTTAAAAAGATCTCACGCACCAATTACAAGATCTCCATTAAAGGAAAGGAGAAGGTCTTTCACATAAATCTCCTTAAGAAATATTTGGAAAGACCAGTGGCATCCTCCGAGCATCTCCTGGCTGTCTCCATTGCAACGGAAGACGAGGAAGATGATGATGGTTGCATGGAGTACCCATTGCAACAAACTGAATATTTTAAAGATGTCAAATTCGGCGACAATCTCTCACAAGAACAACAAACAGAAACCAGGGTGCTACTAAAACAGTACAGTGCAGTCTTAACGGATGTACCTGGTCGAACAAATCTCATCGAATTTGATATGAAATTAACAAACGAGATCCCTGTTCGAACCAGAGTTTGCCCCATCCCGTACTCTAAAGCTGATGCACTTCACAGAGAAATAGACAAGCTGCGTCAGGCAGGAATTATCAGTGAGTCCACATCTCCTTACAGTTCGAGTGTAGTGCTGTTGCAGAAGCCCAACAAGAAAGTTCGGCTGTGTATAGATTACCGGTTGCTAAACGCTGTAACGGAATTCCAGCCCGAACCTCTCCAGACTGTTTCTGAGTTGTTCACCAAGCTTAGCAAAGCAAGAATTTTCTCCAAGATCGACCTCAGTAAAGGTTATTATCAAATACCAGTCAAGGAGCAAATTAAACCTTTGTTAGCTTTCAGCACTAGTGAAGGACATTACACATTTAATGTGATGCCGTTCGGATTGCATAACGCACCAGGAATATTCACCAGGATGATGAGGAAGCTTCTAGAACCTTTGCAAAGTCCCCATATCCATAATTTCATGGATGACATATTAATTACATCGGAGACCTACGAAGAACATATTGCTACGGTTGCTATGCTCCTCAGGAGACTTCAGGAAACTGGTCTCACAGCCAGACCTAGCAAATGTCTCATCGGGTTTGAAAAGCTAGACTTCCTGGGGCATACTATTTCTCATGGCTCCATGTGGCCTGTTAAGAAGAACGTGGAGAAAATAGTTGCAGCAAATCCCCGAACGAAGAAAGACATCCGTTCCTTCTTATCACTATGTGCATACTATCAAAAATACATCCAGAACTTCAACGGACTAACGGCACCTCTGAATGATCTCACAAAGAAAGGTTGTCCTGATAAGGTCATTTAGGATCAAAAGTGCGAACACGCGTACAGCACTTTAAAAGGACAGTTGTCTGCATACCCCATTTTGAGGTTACCTGACCTCAAGAAACCTTTCGGACTGCGGGTCGACGCGTCAGGTCAGGGCATCGGGTCAACACTGCTGCAAGCTGAGGACAGTGACCCGAATATGCTATTTCCAGTTGCCTATGGTAGTCGGAAATTAAATAAGGCTGAACGGAACTACAGCGTAGTCGAAAGAGAATGTCTCGCTCTGATTGACAGCATCAGACGCCATCATGAGTTTCTCTATGGGACATCTTTCACGGTGCAAACAGACCACGCTCCATTAGCTTTTCTTGGTGCCAATAAAGAATTTAATGCAAGGATCATGCGTTGGGCCCTCCTTTTAAGCGTTTACTCCTTCAAAGCGGAATACATTCCGGGCAAACAGAATGTCGGGGCAGACTTCCTGAGTAGAAACTGGACTACGGAGGAAGAGGAGGAAGTTGAAGATGCCAATCATCCGAAAGCTACCGATCAGGGCAGCTTCATTGTCATAAATCAAACATGACAAGATGTTTTCATGTCTCAAAAGAGGGGACAATTGTGACGATGAAACGCAGCTGACCCTGAAATGTTAGATGCTATGGTAGAATCCTCGTAGCAACAGTACCCTGCAGAGAAAACAGGAAGCAACCCGTGACAGCATCTTACGAAGCCTCGCACTCCTTTACAACTTCTTATGAAGTACGGTGCCCCTTTACAGCAACTTAAGAAGCCTCACACTCCATTATCTTCTAGATCACAAAATATGCCAGAAATGAGAAAAACAGATGAAAGTATGCCAATAGAAAATGTTATTTACGAAATATGACTAAGGTTCGGTATCTAAGGTCAAGTTGTCAATGTTCTAATTTGTACAATAAATTTTTTAAAATACGCATAAACTGGTTACAGGCACTCGGAAAAAATAAAGAAGTAGAAAACTAAGCAACAGAAAGCAAAAGAAAGGATAGCTTAGCGGGAACTCAAACTCAGCACTATCGCCTGGCTACGAGAGTGAATCGTAACCCCACTGCCAACTAGGCACTACTAAAATAGTGCTTCCAGGACAGTAAACATTAGCCCAACCGCCCAAATGTCGGAGTTAGTTACGAAATTGTTTTTTGTTTATGATTCGCAGTTTAAAAGTTCTAGCATATCTCGCACCATCGAGGGTGCGTGCAACCATATTAAAGACGCATTGTTCTAAGGTCACCATTAGGGACAAAGAAAGTAACCCCACAAAAGTAACACGGGCAAAGGAAGGAACACAACAACAGTAACACGAACAAAGGAAGAAACACCACAACAGTAGCACGGACAAAGGAAGGAACACCACCACAGTAACACGGACAAAGGAAGGAAAAACAACAGTAACACGGGCAAAGGAAGAAACACCACAACAGTAACATGAAAAAACGAAGAAACACAACAACAGTAACACGAACAAAGAAAGGAACACCACAACAGTAACACGGACAAATGAAGGAACACCACAACAGTAACACGGACAAAGGAAGGAACATGACAACAGTAACACGGGCAAAGGAAAGAACACCACAACAGTAACACGGACAAAGGAAGGAACACCACAACAGTAACATGAACAAACGAAGGAACACAACAACAGTAACACGAACAAAAAAAGGAACACCACAACAGTTACACGGGCAGGAAAGGAACACAACAACAGAAACTCGGACAAACGAAGGAACACCACAACAATAACATGGACAAAGGAAGCCACACCCCAACAGTAACACGGACAAAGGAAGGAACACCACAACAGTAACACGGGCAAAGAAAGGAACACCCCAACAGTAACACGGGCAAAGGAAGCAACACCACAACAGTAACACGGGCAAAGGAAGGAACACCAAAACAGTACACGGACAAACGAAGGAATACCACAACCGTAACACGGACAAGGGAAGGAACACGACAACATTAACACGGACAAAGGAAGGAACACCACAAAAGAAACACGGACAAGCGAAAGAACACCACAACCGCAAAACGGACAAAGGAAGGAACACCACAACAGGAACACTTACAAAGGAAGGAGCAAGACAACAGTAACACGAGCAAAGGAAGGAACACCACAACAGTAACATGGACAAAGGAAGCAACACCACAACAGTATCATGGACAAAGGAAGGAATACCACAACAGTAACACTGACAAGGGAAGGAACACCACACCAGTAAGACGAGGAAAGGATGGAACACCACAACAGTAGCACGGACAACGAGAGGAACACCACAACAGTAACACGGATAAAGGAAGGAACACTACAATAGTAACACAGGGAAAGGATGGAACATCACAACAGTAACACGGATAAAGGAAGGAGCACTACAATAGTAACACAGGGAAAGGATGGAACACCACAACAGTATCACGGACAACGAGAGGAACACCAAAACAGTAACACGAGCAAAGGAAGGAACACCACATCAGTAACACGGACAAATGAAGGAACACCACAACAGTAACACGAGCAAAGGGAAGAACACCACAATAGTAACACGGACAAAGGAAGGAACACCACAACAGTAAAACGGACAAAGAAAGGAAAACCAAAACAGTAACACGAGCAAAGGAAGGAACACCACATCAGTAACACGGACAAACGAAGGAACACCACAACAGTAACACGAGCAAAGGGAAGAACACCACGATAGTAACACGGACAAAGGAAGGAACACCATAACTGTAACACGAACCAAGGAAGAAACACCAGTACAGTAAAACGGAACAAGGACGGAACACCACAACAGTAACACGAACAAAGGAAGAAACACCAGGACAGTAAAACGGACTAAGGAAGGAACCCCACAACAGTAGCACGGACAAAGGAAGCAACATCACAACAGTAACACGGACAAAGGAAGGAGCATCACAACAGTAACACGGACTAAGGAAGGAGCATCACAACAGTAACACGAACAAAGGAAGTAGCACCACAACAGTAACACGGACAAAGGAAAAAGTACTACAACAGTAACACGCACGACGGGAAAAATCTACAATAGAAGCACGGACAAAGGAAAAATGCTCCAATAGTAGCACGGAGAAAGGAAAAAATGCTACAAAAGTAACACGGACAAAGCAAAAAATACTACAATAGTAACATGGACAAAGCAAAAAATACTACAATAGTAACATGGACAAAGCAAAAAATACTACAATAGTAACACGGACAAAGGAAATTCAGAACGAATCCTGATATAAATGAATATTTCTCTAGTTTAGTCACCTAAACAAAACCAGAGTGTCCTTCACTTACGTGCTTATCCTGTTGTACTTTTATTTGAACCTTTATGTCAATAGTCCTACTGCAGTACTGGTACAATACTCTATAAGGATCCTCATTTGGATAAGCATAATTGTAATCTTGTTTCTTTCGTTGGAATATCCCGTGCTTTGAGACGTGACGATAACCTTTGTTGTACATACAAGCCCCAACGTGATAAACCTTTGTTGTACATACAAGCCCCCAGGTGATAAACCTTTGTTGTACATACAAGCCCCACGTGATAAACCTTTGTTGTACATACAAGCCCCCACGTGATAAACCTTTGTTGTACATACAAGCCCCCACGTGATAAACCTTTGTTGTACATACAAGCCCCAACGTGATAAACCTTTGTTGTACATACAAGCCCCAACGTGATAAACCTTTGTTGTACATACAAGCCCCACGTGATAAACCTTTGTTGTACATACAAGCCCCCACGTGATATACCTTGTTGAACATACAATCCCCCACGTGATAACACTTGTTGTACATGAAAGCCACCACGTAATAACACTTGTTGTACATGAAAGCCCCCACGTGATTATCGGGAACTTCGGTTGTAAATTTTATAGATTTAATTAGCGGGAGAATGAAAGAGCGCAACTCAAGAGGTCGTATCTGGTCCAGCTCTACATATTTCTTAGTTTGAGAAAAATCAAACTTCAACATTTCTTATAAAATGTGTATTTCAGGACATTGAGTGGTTATAATTTTCTTACTGGCGTAAGTAGTGACAATCGTTAAATATGTATTTTGAATAGAGCTCCCAACCCTAGTCGCAGCAGAACTAGGTTCGAGGATTTGAGTCAATTTGCAAAAACATAGTCTTACACCTCAAACCATGTAGAGTAGAAAATATTCTTGTGTTGGAAAGCATTTAACTCAAGGAATGCTTATGATTATAAAGAAATCAAGGACAAATCTGAGGAGATGGGTAAATGTCGTCGAACCTAAAATAAGACTGTAACTTAAAAGAAGGAACACGGTGGAATGAGAAGGTTCGCCATATTTGACAATTGAGTAGGCCAACGAGACAAGGATGCAAAAAGGGATTTTTGCATCGATGAAAGCATCTGATGAGATGATAGAATTTTATTATACTTATTATTGTAAAAATGTTCTGAATTCCAGACTTTGTTGAAATTTTAAGTTTCATGCTGAAAGATATTAAAAGTTTTGCATGAAATCGAACGCTGTTGAAAAGGTGAATTACTACAGTTTTGAGATCTAGATAAGAAATCTATCCATTTCAATTAAATTCGCTACACCAACACCTAAGAGAAGAAAATCGAACCTGGTAACACAAATTTAAGAGAGAAATCTAAATCTCTGGTGATTAGGCCAGTTAAACATCTGCTCTCTGTAAAGTAAACTGAAAATACTGCATATACCGGCACTGCTACATGAAGGTAATATAGTGCCGTTCCAGTCCTAAGGAACACCTGCCCCGGCTACATGAAGGTAATATGGTGCCGTGACCACTTCTCTTTGATAAAGCGAATAACTAGCGATCATAGACCATGGACGATTTACTACATAATTTTCAACAGCTGGGTGTGGAACAACAACAACAACAACCACAGAACCAACCCGTAAATACACAACCACTGCAGCCCCAGGACAGACAAAATATGGAAGGACCAACAATAATAGCGCTACGGCAAATTACTGAAACCCTACAGAAAAATGAAAACTACGCGAAATTCACACAGGTTAGATCCATTGTTCAGCCGTTCGATGGAAACAAGAAAAAATTCAGAAGATGGTTGTCCGACATGGAAAAATTTGCGGCACTAGCAGAGGCAACAACAGATGAAGAGAAAAAGAAAATCGCTCTGTTAGGTTCTGATTCGTACGTGACTGATTTTTTAAGAAGGAGGTCCCAGCAGTACCCCACAGAAACCTACGAGTCCCTAAAAAAAAGAGCTCACCCAGAGATATGGGGAAATCATAGACAAAATGCATGCTTGGTCAGTCCTTAGAAGCATGAAACAGGAAAGAGATGAATCGGTACAACTTTTTGGAGATCGATTCCTCAATATGGCAGAAGAGGGGAGAAATCCCTACCACACCTGATGTAGAAATACAGTTAGTGGGGATATTTGCCGATGGCCTTAGAGCGGAAAATATCAGAAGGCATCTTATTAGAAAAGACACCAAGACTATTGCTGAAACAATCCAAGCAGCAATACAGGAGAAAAATCTTCACCGAAGGTTCCAACAAAGAGCAGGTAGGGAACCCCGACCAGAATATAGGGACTATGATGAGCATGAGCCTATGGAAGTTGACCATACCAGGAGGCAATGGACTCGCCCACGACAACGAGATGATAGGCCCCGCAATTATAGACCCCCCACACAGAGGCAAAACGACGTCAATAATGTCAATACAAACGGATGCTTTACATGCGGTAGGCTCGGACATGGTTACAAGTCCTGTAGAGCAAATTACAATCATGCACCATTCAGAAGAGGAGGTTACCAACCACAACAACCCGCACCACCCCCACGTGATTACACCAGAAATCAGTATACCAGAGGCGCACCTCAATCCCTCATGCGTCAGGGAAACGGCCGCGCCACTCACTAAACAGGACCGTTAGTGAGGGCAACAATCACAGAAACTGGTCCAAAACAAAAGAAACAACACAGAACAGAAATTGTCAAGTGGGCCCATCCAGTAAAATACAATATGAAGAAATGTTGCATGATGGAACTAAAATACATCCGGACCCCAGTTCCTGCATCATGTCTATACAGGGCCAACAATATAGGGCACTGGTAGATACAGGAGCATCCATCAGCCTTATTAGGTTCCAGCTGTTCAAGAGGATCCAACACTTAGTACGATTTCAACCGTCCAAAACACACCTAGCTTCAGTCACGGGACAAAGACTAAATTCAGTTGGGACAGCATGGCTAAAATTTTCCTTAGGCGAAACAAATTTTGAACACCCATTTGTCATTACTAAAGGAATGTCTAGAAATCTTATCCTAGGGAGAGATTTTTTTAACAAACACAAAGTTCGAATATACTATGACCTCCACAAAATCAAAGTCAACAATACGTACATAGATCTCCAGGACGATATCCACATAGCGTCTTTGGTAAGGATTACAGCTCCCATAACGGTGGCTCCAAACTCCCTGGTCATAGCAAAAGGCAGAGTAAAAAATTCTGAGTACATAACACCAGGGCAATCAATTCAAATACAGCCCCTAGCAGAAGAAAGCATTATTGATGACCCATTGTTGCAAATTACAGAGGGAATTGCTGAAGTCTCGAAGGCTAGAGATTTCCCCATCATGATATTGAATATGTCAGGAAAAACTACCACTATAAATAGAGGCACAATTGTAGCACAAGTGGATACGTCAACGATAAGACAGACTAAAACCAATAGAGACCATCCACAAATTGTCTCAACCACCCCCACTGGACATAATGCACGAAATCGCAGCACAAATAACCATAGTACATGGAAAGTAAACAGTTATAAGGCTTATGCAGAAAAAGGCAGCAACATCAGTCACAGCTATGTTACACCACAGCATACCCTACCCAGATGGCAGAAACGAACCAGTCCATACATAAGAAGAGAAAGGCTACAGTATGAAAATGACTATAATTACTCATTCTTGCGCCCCAGCACACCAAGAGAAAAGATGAAGTGCTGTATATCACAGAGTAACAGAGAAACAGAAATTGTCTTGCCAGGAGGATATCCAAAGCGACAAGACAGTGATACATGCCCCATGGAGTATCAATATAACTCAAAAACAGGTGGATATGATAAAGTCCCAAAACCAATTGAAATTTCCGAAGAAAAGGAAGAACTCTTATATGACTATACCACAGGAGGATACTATAGCAGCAAAGTTGGAAACAGAAAGAATGAAAAATTTTCGCCCAGGGAAAGAAGACAGCCCTATAGCACAAACAGAAGAAATACAGTAACGTACGCGGATAAGCGCAGTTACGGCAGAAATAATCAGAAAAAATGGCACAACAACGACTACCCCAGAAAATATAATAAGAAAATGAATATACAAAATGCAGTGACATATACAGTAAATGCAGTGACAAATGGAAATGCACACAGTACATGGCAGAGGAGACAGTACCAAGCACAGCCCAATGAACGGCAAAGAACTACGCAAAAGAGAAAGCCACATACCAGGAGCAGAGATTTTCACAAGATGCAAGAAAAAATGTCCCAAAATTATGGGAATGAAACGAGGCATCAAGACAGACCAGAGATATCATAGCAGATCATAAATACAGAGAGAGAATAGCTCAGTTACTTGCAACCCTGAATGCCACAGAAGATAATAAGCAACGTTTGAAAACGTTTGTAGAAAAGTACCAGGATGTATTCGCACTCAATGACATGGAATTAGGCAGAACTAACACTGTCAAAATGGACATTCAAACAACCACAGAGGAGCCAATACATATGAAACCCTATCATACGCCCTTGAAAAAACAGAGAACTCGTGGAAAGGTCTATAAATGAAATGCTACAGGCAGGAATCATCGAAAGATCCCGTTCCCAATGGTCCTCACCCATAGTGATCGTAACAAAGAAAGACGGCTCCAGTCGCTTTTGCTGCGACTACCGTGCCCTTAACAAAATCACAAAAGTCATTTCCTACCCCCTCCCCAGGATAGACGATCTACTTGCGACGTTAGGAAAGTCTACATACTTTACCACACTTGATGCAAGGTCAGGCTTTTGGTGCATCCCCATGACACCTGAGGCAAAACAGAAATCCACATTCTGTTCACATATGGGAAGCTTTTTTTGGAATGTTATGCCATTTGGTCTAAAAGGATCTCCAGCAACATATATGTCACTCATGGATGAAGTGTTAAAGGGTCTACATCCATTTGCCCTGGCATACATAGACGATATCCTGATACATACCGCAGGCACGATGGAAGACCACCTCCGCAAGGTTGAAACAGTGTTTGATAGACTCAGGCATCACCAAATAAAGTTAAAACTGTCGAAGTGTGAGTTTCTAAAGACAGAAACAAAATATTTAGGCTTTGTCATCAATAGACATGGCGTCAGACCTGATGAAGATAAAGTCAAAGCCATAAGAGAAATGCCTAGCCCCAAGACGGTGAGACAAACACGCTCATTTATTGGTACAATAGGGTACTATAGGCGCCACATCATCAATTTCTCCAGAGCAGCAGAGCCTTTGATAGCCCTTACCCGCAAGTATGCACGCTTCAAATGGACAGAAGACTGCCAGAGATCCTTTGAGTATCTAAAAAATGCCCTAACCACCATCCCCACTGCTTGGACATCCAGATATTTCTCAGCCCATGATACTATACGCCGATGCCTCAGATAACGCAATTGGTGCTTGTTTGGTCCAACCTGTACTAGAAGATGAAACACCCATCCTACCAAACATTCCAAATGAGAAACCCATTGCATTCCTATCCCACGCATTGTCAAAGTCACAAAAACGGTGGACCACCACTGAGAAAGAAGCATATGCTATTCACTATGCAGTACAAAAGTTTGACTTTTACGTCAGAGGAACTAAACTCATTATAAGAACTGATCATCAACCTTTGGTTAACTGGCTCACCAAAACACAAGAACAGCCAAAGAAGTTACAGACATGGGCAATGAATTTACAGTCCTACGACATCACTATCGAACATATCCCAGGCGAAATGAACACCTGTGCAGACCTCTTATCCAGGATTAAATATGATGATGAAACTGAAGTGAAAACAAATAGAGTCAAAAATGATGGCACATCCTCAGAGATTGACGATAATGCTAAAGAAATTAATGAAATTACTTCATCAAGTCGAAGAAGTACCTCAGATTCCGCCACTCAAGTAGAAGAAGAAAGCCAAGAGATGTTTGACATGAGAGTAGAACAAGCGAAAGATGCAGAAATTGTCAAGCTGCTCACATACGTGAAAGAAAACCCAACAAAAAGTAAAGATTTTACAGTACACCCAACGGATGGAATTCTATACTATATTGATCAGAAACAAGAAGGGACACTAAGAAAAGTCATTCCAGCACATCTAGTCCCAGAAGTATTGCTACAGTTTCATGATAACAACGGGCACATGGGAAGAGACAAAACAATTGATGTCATAAAGAAAAGGTATCATTGGCAAACTTTCTACAAGGACATTACAGAATATGTAGCCACCTGTAGAACATGTAAATTGAGAAACATGAAGCCACATTTAATTCCCCTTCAAGAAATGCAACCTTCCCATTACCCCATGCAAACAGTGAGCATTGACTTATCAGGTCCTTACCCACTCACCCAATCAGGCAACAAATACCTCCTGCACATAGTTGACCAATACTCTGTTTGGCCAGAAAGTTACCCACTCAGTGATGCCACATCGCAGTCCATCACGCAAATTTTTTTACAAGAATTCATTCCCAGGCATGGCTGTCCAAAACGAATCATTTCAGACAACGGTAAACAGTTTATAGGTAACCCATTTAAAGCCACCTTACACCAGCTGAATATTGAGCATACTACAACCACTTATTATTGCCCAAATGCAAATGGCAGAAATGAACGCATGCACGCCACCCTACATGATATTATTAGCAAATATATCAAGGGGAACCACCAATACTGGGACCTATACATTAACCAAGCTCTTGAAGCCATCCGAGTAAACGTGAACGATACCACAGGAATGTCACCCTTTCTCATGCTATACGGAAGAGAACCAAACTTTCCGTTAGACAACCTACTTCGCCCACAAAGAAAATACATGGGAGAAGACCCCATCGAAATAATCCTTCAAGAAAAGTATAAAGCTCACCAGATTGCACAACGAAATACGCAGAAGGCATTTCACAAGAAACAGAAACAACATGATAAATCAGCCAAGCTACCAACGTACAAAATAGGAGACAGAGTATACTACAAGAAACATGTACGCAGTTCAAAATTCGATGACCGATGGTTAGATGGCTACAAAATCATGAAACAAACTACGCCTGTAAACTTCATTATTTGGAATGAAGAGAAACAACACCAAACAAAAGCTCACGTAAAACAAATAAAAAATTGATAATCACCGGCCCATTCCGCCTCTGACGACAATACAAGACCAGTCAGAAAAGCCACCCTAAATTATAATCCATCCAGCACAGATTCGTCTGACATATCAGAGTCAGAGACGACAGACTCTGAATTTTACCAAGACGACCACATACCCAGACCACCCACAGATGAAATACATCGAGCAAGACAACAACGAGACTCGTCCGAAAGCGAAGAAGATATCCCACCACTTGAATTACGTAATAGACTACAAGACAGAGACCTGCGCATTATGAAACGTGATGACAACACGAAATCATTATATCCACAAACGTCCCGCAGTGATAAATCACAGCTGATACCTATCACACCAACAGTTTCGAAAACAAACCTTATACCACAAGAAAAAGATCCAAAACACTCAAACCAGGCAACAGAAACTCCCAAGCAGATTGTTGATACCAATGATACCAGCCCCCCAGTTTTAGGCCAGTTCTAGTTTTTTAACACTAAGTGATATACTTTATTGTGAGAACCATAATACCAGCGATCTTTTAAGACGAAACAGAACAAGACATGAGAGAAGACAGTGTCAACCCCCAGCACAGCTTTGTCAGACCCCAACGAACATAATGACAGAAAAAATGGTAGAATTATACCAACAAGAAACAGACATTGATACAGCTAGTTCCATTGAAACCAGTGATGCGGATAGTACATTATTTTGTACCAGTCAGCTCCAGCGTCAAACGCGCCTATAAAACAGAATCTGATGACTCAATCCCTAGCAACAAAATTCCGCGTATACAGCACAACTATATCAGACGAAAGATTCTGAAGAAACGCAATCCTGTTCCAAAACCAAGCCGAGAAGTGTTAGCCTCATCTCAACTAGTCAAAAACAACAGTGTGCAAATTACTGTGCCCATTGTAACCAGTGCTGACGTTCAGCACAACCAGGTCAGAAGAAAAATCAAGGCGAAACATATACCTGCCTCAAAACCAACAGATGTTCCAGCAATACAAACCCTAACCACAGTAAAACCATCACCGCAATCAAATGATGTTAAGCCATCACCGCATTCGTCAATGTCCTCAGTGTCCCAACAATCAGCAAATGCAGTGTCGTCGCCTATCACACCCGTCACCACTGCTACTCAGTATGATGCTCGCCTAAGCAGTCGGGACATTGCAAGGTTAGAGATGGTGAAGGAACTAGCGAAGCTGTTCTGAAAAACACGCCCAGGTGTTTTATATGTTCGCAAATCCGAACACGGTCAACGCATATGTGAACAAACCTTTTTAACAATGTACTAAACTCTCCCCATGTACTCTATTTTCAGTTTTTGACAGTTCAAATGACTTGCTTACAGACTAAGATGTCAAAGCCTCACTGAGAAAGTTATTTTTTCCAGCCTTAGAATAACTGATGCCCAGAAAGAAATCAAGACCAGCACACGGAGGATTTTCTTTAGATAGCATAATTGTGAAATAAAAATGTTAAAACAATTGATAACACACGGTGTTACGAGTTTACAGACACCCTTATTTAGTTACATACATCTTTTCTTAATATTTAGAATGCTACACAACTTTACCTATAACACATGTGTCACACTATTCTGTTGTAACATTCATCTCCACTTTTGTAACTGATCATATTCCACGCTCCATTCACCAGCATTTTCATGCAGACACTTTACACCAGTAGTTTTTTTTCTTACCTCATACTAATATTTCTTTGATCTATATTATGCTAAACTCCTTGATATCTGCCACCTTGATCAATCATACTGTTCCTACTATGACATCTCTTAACAGCACATAATTCATACCCAAAACTAGTATTGTAGGTTATGCTATTTTTCTCCACAGGATTATTTATTTTCAAATGTACATTATTATTTTAGACCCAGATGTATATTAGTACTGTTAAGAATTTTAAACATTCTCCTAAAGAGATTCCATATCCCAACCTTGACTCTCTATAGTAAGATTTTCTTCACTCCACTGTTACAACATCTTTAACTTACTATTTTTTCTTTCCGCTATATTGAGACGACATTCTAGACTTGATGATGCTAACCCCAGATTGAACAAATTGCACCTATTTTGTTGATGATGCCTTTGCCCATGTTAAAGAAATAGCATTTGCACATGCTGACCTAGCAAATGAAATACCCCATTACCGCATGATAACCACTAATGACACATGAGATGAAGAAGCAACAGGTTATGTATGATGAAGATGACATTTTATATTAAGGTGAAACTTTATGTTGTCACAGCTGAGATTTTGTTGTAATGTTTATGCACAAAATCCCCCACATTAACATTAGAGGAGGAATAATCTTAGTCTTTCGTGGTTACGAGATAAGACAAGGATATAATAGAATATTTGATGAATACCATGGAACAAATCAGAGCAGATGATTGTTGCACATATGAGGACCATATTTGAAGTCATTATTGAAGGATTATCAGTAGACAAGAGACACAAATGAATTATGATAATCCCATGGAACCACAGGTACTAAGGACACAAAATGGAGATTAAATAATGGAAAAAAAAAATAATGACTGAATAATTGCTACGCCCAGAGGTAAAGGAAATAGAGATGCATCCGCATTTTGGAGAAGATATCTCTTTGATTCTTGCTTATTGCCTTTGTAATATGAACATTGTTGTATAACAAATTCCTTATCACGAATTACAGAATGTTGTAAGATAGTTGGAATAAATTGACAATTTAAAATACTCATAACATACCCAGAATTACAAGAGAGAAAATAAATAAATGATTGATGAAAGTGGACACACTGAGATTTGCTCACCCCGAGGATATTGAAAAAAAAAAAAAAAAAAACAGTGTTATCCCAAGGACAGACATGTCACAGATATATCATGGAGATACTATGAAAAAAAAAAAAAAAGAATATCTAGATTAGAAATGCAGCAAACTTGGTCAAGGACACCATGAAATAGACCCCCGCCCCACACTTAAGATAACTGACGGATGAGATTTTTGAATTATAAGTACCATAAGTCACCCATCTGGCTGTAGTCAGCGAATGTTACAGGCACCACATAACTCTGACTAACCCTCGACCAGCGAAGGCAGAGTTGGTGTCGAAATTTTGCACATATGTAAAAAGACATGTTTTTGTTCATGTCTAGACATTTATGTTAATAGTTCTATAAATGATTAGTTGATATATTGATGATAAATATTCGCAAATATAGTACATGGACAATTAATAAGGATATATTTCCAGTACAGAATAAGAGGAATAGGAAGGATCCACATTTTAAATATTGGAGCACCATGAGCGAGGAATTGGACTTATAAAGAAAATGGAAATGGTACACTGTATGCAAGGATAACCAGAAATAATATGGATAAATAGTAGTCAGAGTGCCAGGAACTTTGTCTTACGAGAATATTGTAGATTCCTCACGATCAATTGATTATTTTCTTCCTTTCTATGTCACATTTTTTTTTTGAGTGATGACCCCAAAATTTTTTTTTCATCTCATATTGTCAAAAGTTCTTACATCTCAGTTGATAGTTCCATAAATAATTGTTTGATGTGTTTTGCATAAAGGTATTGCTAGATAAGGTACATAGGGAGTTACTAAGGATGAATTCTCAAGATAACAGGAGGACTAGAATAGATACAATGATATTGGAACACCATAAATGATACATTGGTGTTATGAGAAAAAAAAAAGGAGACAAATATAAACTGTATACAAGGATGCCTTGAGAGTGACAACATGGATACGTATTGTCAAGAGTATAAGCAGTTGTGTTAACAGAGAAAATAAAGTAATACAGAACCCAATGTAGAAAATTCATGATGATTTGAAACTATATTTTCCTTTTCCCTTATATTTCATAATATGATAGTAACACATTCGTCTGTTGGTTGCTGAATAATTAGATGTTTGAAAATTGATGTATGGCAAGTCAAAGAAGATCTTTAAAAAAAAAATAAAAAAAAAATATATATATATATAAAATAATATTTCTAGGAAAGAGTTCACACAAAAATACTGTATTGACAGAAAAGAAGGAATGATTAGAAATAACTGACTAATGGACAGGATCACCACCAGACGTACGGATATTGGAGACAAACATCATCATCATCTCATCTCAGCCCGTAACCCGTCATGGGTCGTAGGGGTGCCATGGTGGAAGCATCAGCAGACAGGGTCCTCCACTGCTCTCTATCCTCAGCAATGCGTACAAGTGTGGAAAAACCGTGTCCTGCCCATTCTTTGATGTTATCAGCCCAGGATTTTCTCTGCCTTCCTCTTCTCCGTTTACCTTCGACTGTTCCCTGAAGGATCGTTTTCGAAAGGGAGTCATGACGAGTTACATGCCCAAACCAGGCAAGCTTTCGACGTTTCACTGTTGACAAAAGTGGTTCTTGGTGGCCTGCATAGGTGTTTATCTTCTCTCTAACATAGACATTTGTTTTGTGCTCTTTATAGCAAATGCGCAAAATTCTTCTATAACATTTATGCTCGAAAGCCTGAATCCTTCGCTCCGTATCTGCAGTGAGTGTCCAGCTCTCACACCCATACAAGAGAATAGATAATACAAGTGATTTGTATAATTTGATCTTCACAGGAAAACTGATGTTACTTTTCCAGATCACATTCAACCTTGTCATGGCAGCTGAGGCCATCTCAAGTCTTGTCTTGATTTCTTTAATTGATCTTCCATCACTGCATATAGTGGACCCGAGATATTTAAAGGTGTTAACTTCTTCTAACGTTTGCCCATTTAACGTAATGTTGGTCGCAACATGTTTCTTATGGCTATTCACCAATATCTTGCTTTTTTCTATATTAATTTCCATCCCATACGTTCTTGTTACTTTCTCCAGTCTAGAGGTAAGGTCTTGAAGTTCTGATTCTGATCCAGCTATCAGATCAATATCATCAGCAAAACGTAGGTTGCACAGAGGTCGGCCTCCAATCGATATGGTTGATTTATAATCGTAGAGAGCCTCTTGCATAATATGTTCTAGATAAATATTAAAGAGCACTGGGGACAGGATACATCCCTGCCGAACTCCTACAGTTGTTTTGAAAAATTCTCCAATGTCGTTGCTTGCAAAAACAGCACTGCTTGCGTCCTTGTATAGTGCTTCAATGATATCTATGATGTTGGTATCAAAATTGAATTTTCTCATTACTTGCCATAAGCCATCACATATTTTTTAAAAAAAGGGAAAAAAAATGAAAAGAAAAAAAAATGTAATATAGAACATTTTCTACAGTGACGGACTTAGAACGAATTTATACACTTACCATTTAGAAAATGTCTATAACAAGGAAACATTCAGATAGATAAATAAGGATAAGCCATGAGGTTTTAATGCTTTTATTGTAAAAAATGATTACTTATAAAAATGATGCTAGTTATATTATCATCTGATAAATATGCATATTATGTCTAGAGATGTTTTCTACATGTAATAATGAGCAAGTGGCTCATTCAAATGATGAGTACCCATGAAAACATTGGCTATTTTATGAAAGTGGATTGCCATTACCATAGGAATTGGAAATCCTGGACATTACTAAGGATATTGCAGAGTACTTGGGAAATAGAATAAATAAGTACGCCAGAAAAAAAAAAAGATTTTTTTTAGTACTTGCAGGCTTTTAATATGGAGCAAATAACAGTACAGAAAAGAGATAACACCCCCCACCATATCCAAGAGAAGGTAATCAACTATATTTTTGAATGAAATGTAATAGATTATGATAATCCAGCCAAGTTCTGCAAATAAGATAGTTTATTGTTCATTCCCCAGTGTTGCCACTCGTCACATTTTTTTTTAGTGATGACCTTATGAGTGTTTTGCAGATTTTGTTGGGCAGTGTTGCCAATTTGTAAATTTGGTGAAAAATATCATGATGTGATGAATAAGTTACACTTTTTGAAGTTGATGTCCACTACTAGTTTTTTTTTACATAGCAGACGACCTCATATAGACATAGGACCCCAGTATAGGAATTAGATTAAATTTTTTGGAAATATTTTTGGACTTAGAAAAATTTTTGAACTTTAAATTTTTCTGAAAAATTTTTTTTGAACTTAGAAATTTTTGGGGATGGATTTTTGTTATTGATAGTACTCAAATGTCTCCCTACGGGATACATTTGCGGAGCCCCGGGATCTATATGTGGCCGTGTACATAGTTGTTCCTTTGGAAACAGACTATATTCTTACAAGACAGAGGAAGCACAGACCACCCCATAATTTTATATTTTATGAGAAACAGAAAATAATAAATAGTGTCACATATTTAGGGTAGAGTCGCTTCTACACGCCATTTCTAATAATTGGGTGATTTCCCCTGACCAATCGGATAGCTCAGATTTACCCCGGGGAAAGTGGAACAACAACGCCATTTTGGCAGTAGAATGAAAGAGCGCAACTCAAGAGGTCGTATCTGGTCCAGCTCTACATATTTCTTAGTTTGAGAGAATCAAACTTCAACATTTCTTATAAAATGTGTATTTCAGGACATTGAGTGGTTATAATTTTCTTACTGGCGTAAGTAGTGACAATCGTTAAATATGTATTTTGAATAGAGCTCCCAACCCTAGTCGCAGCAGAACTAGGTTCGAGGATTTGAGTCAATTTGCAAAAACATAGTCTTACACCTCAAACCATGTAGAGTAGAAAATATTCTTGTGTTGGAAAGCATTTAACTCAAGGAATGCTTATGATTATAAAGAAATCAAGGACAAATCTGAGGAGATGGGTAAATGTCGTCGAACCTAAAATAAGACTGTAACTTAAAAGAAGGAACACGGTGGAATGAGAAGGTTCGCCATATTTGACAATTGAGTAGGCCTACGAGACAAGGATGCAAAAAGGGATTTTTGCATCGATGAAAGCATCTGATGAGATGATAGAATTTTATTATACTTATTATTGTAAAAATGTTCTGAATTCCAGACTTTGTTGAAATTTTAAGTTTCATGCTGAAAGATATTAAAAGTTTTGCATGAAATCGAACGCTGTTGAAAAGGTGAATTACTACAGTTTTGAGATCTAGATAAGAAATCTATCCATTTCAATTAAATTCGCTACATCAACACCTAAGAGAAGAAAATCGAACCTGGTAACACAAATTTAAGAGAGAAATCTAAATCTCTGGTGATTAGGCCAGTTAAACATCTGCTCTCTGTAAAGTAAACTGAAAATACTGCATATACCGGCACTGCCACATGAAGGTAATATGGTGCCGTTCCAGTCCTAAGGAACACCTGCCCCGGCTACATATAGTCGAATATATTTAACCCTTTCTGTTACATACTGTATCTTTTAGGCTTTATTCAGGTACCAAAATGGAAGATATGGAAAAACTTGAGCAGATAGCACGCGATAAGAAAACGTGAGTTTATTGAATGCCTAAGCTACTTTGAAGCTGAGTCTTCTTCTTCTTCTTCCGTCCTTAGCCAACGACCGGCAAAGCAGTCAGTGGCCATTACGCCTAGTGGCGTCTTAAGGGCAACAGCGAATAGATTTTCTTTGCCGTTGTTCCCATCACGCCTAATGGCGTCTTTAGGGCAACAACAAATCAATCTGTTTGTCGTTGTTTCCATAATCAAAGTGACTGGCAAACGGGTGATCAGCCCGTTGGGTTTGAAGCTGAGTGATGATATGAAAATGAAACATTTTTTTTTCCCCCACAGATGACTTTTTAAAAACCAGGCAGTAAAATAATGAACCTTGTAGTTCCTGGGGGTCTTACAGGAGACAATGAAGGATTATGACTATCGCTCACTCTGCCAACTGGTATGATGATGTGCATTGGGCTGGCACCGTTATCATGTAAAACAGATTGCTACACAAAGCCACCGTTACAAAAGCGCTTGCATACATTTATGCACGCTTCCTGGGGGAGGGACAGGCTGCAATGGTGGCTTTATACTTCTTCGTCATCGCCTTTCAACTCCATGTCTTCTTGTCAAGGTCTGTCCATGTCTTCTTGTGAAGGTCTGTCCATGTCTTGTCTTGTGCCATCAGCTCAAGGTCTTTCCATGTCGTCTTGTCAAGGTCTGTCCATGTCTTCTTGTCAAGGTCTGTCCATGTCTTCTTGTCTTGTGGCATTAGCTCAAGGTCTGTCAATGTCTTCTTGTCTTGTGCCATTAGCTCAAGGTCTGTCCATGTCTTCTTGTTATGTGCCATTAGCTCAAGGTCTTTTCATGTCTTCTTGTCTTGTGCCATTAGCTCAAGGTCTGTCCATGTTTTCCTGCCTTGTGCCATTAGCTCAAGGTCTATCCATGTCTTCTTGTCAAGGTCTGTCCATGTCTTCTTGTCTTGTGCCATTAGCTCAAGGTCTGTCCATGTCTTCTTGTCTTGCGCCATTAGCTCAAGGTCTGTCCATGTCTTCTTGTCTTGTGCCATTAGCTCAAGGTCTGTCCATGTCTTCTTGTCTTGTGCCATTAGCTCAAGGTCTGTCCATGTCTTCTTGTCTTGTGCCATTAGCTCAAGGTCTGTCCATGTTTTCTTGCCTTGTGCCATTAGCTCAAGGTCTGTCCATGTCTTCTTGTCAAGGTCTGTCCATGTCTTCTTGTCTTGTGCCATTAACTCAAGGTCTGTCCATGTCTTCTTGTCTTGTGCCATTAGCTCAAGGTCTGTCCATGTCTTCTTGTCTTGTTCCATTAGCTCAAGGTCTGTCCATGTCTTCTTGTCTTGTGCCATTAGCTCAAGGTCTGTCCATGTCTTCTTGTATTGTGCCATTAGCTCAAGGTCTGTCCATGTCTTCTTGTCTTGTGCCATTAGCTCTAGGTCTGTCCATGTCTTCTTGTCTTGTGCCATTAGCTCAAGGTCTGTCCATGTCTTCTTGTCAAGGTCTGTCCATGTCTTCTTGTCAAGGCCAGTACATGTCTTCATGTCAAGGTCTTGACTTGTCTTCTTGTCAAGGTCTGTCTATGTCTTCTCGTCAAGGTCTGTCCATGTCTTCTTGTCAAGGTCTATCCATGTCTTCTTGTCAAGGTTTTTCCATGTGTTCTTGTCAAGGAATGTCCATGTCTTCTTGTCAAGGTCTGTCCATGTCTTCTTGTCAAGGTCTGTCCATGTCTTCTTGTCAAGGTCTGTCCATGTCTTGTCTTGTGCCATCAGCTCAAGGTCTTTCCATGTCGTCTTGTCAAGGTCTGTCAATGTCTTCTTGTCAATGTCTGCCCATGTCTTCTTGTCTTGTGCCATTAGCTCAAGGTCTGTCAATGTCTTCTTATCTTGTGCCATTAGCTCAAGGTCTGTCCATGTCTTCTTGTCTTGTGCCATTAGCTCAAGGTCTGTCAATGTCTTCTTGTCTTGTGCCATTAGCTCAAGGTCTGTCCATGTCTTCTTGTCTTGTGCCATTAGCTCAAGGTCTGTCCATGTCTTCTTGTCTTGTGCCATTAGCTCAAGGTCTGTCCATGTCTTCTTGTCTTGTGCCATTAGCTCTAGGTCTGTCCATGTCTTCTTGTCTTGTGCCATTAGCTCAAGGTCTGTCCATGTCTTCTTGTCAAGGTCTGTCCATGTCTTCTTGTCAAGGCCAGTACATGTCTTCATGTCAAGGTCTTGACTTGTCTTCTTGTCAAGGTCTGTCTATGTCTTCTCGTCAAGGTCTGTCCATGTCTTCTTGTCAAGGTCTATCCATGTCTTCTTGTCAAGGTTTTTCCATGTGTTCTTGTCAAGGAATGTCCATGTCTTCTTGTCAAGGTCTGTCCATGTCTTCTTGTCAAGGTCTGTCCATGTCTTCTTGTCAAGGTCTGTCCATGTCTTGTCTTGTGCCATCAGCTCAAGGTCTTTCCATGTCGTCTTGTCAAGGTCTGTCAATGTCTTCTTGTCAATGTCTGCCCATGTCTTCTTGTCTTGTGCCATTAGCTCAAGGTCTGTCAATGTCTTCTTATCTTGTGCCATTAGCTCAAGGTCTGTCCATGTCTTCTTGTCTTGTGCCATTAGCTCAAGGTCTGTCAATGTCTTCTTGTCTTGTGCCATTAGCTCAAGGTCTGTCCATGTCTTCTTGTCTTGTGCCATTAGCTCAAGGTCTGTCCATGTCTTCTTGTCTTGTGCCATTAGCTCAAGGTCTGTCCATGTCTTCTTGTCTTGTGCCATTAGCTCAAGGTCTGTCCATGTCTTCTTGTCAAGGTCTGTCCATGTCTTCTTCGCCCCCTTCAAGTCTGTTCTCCAGTTCTTTTTATCATGTGGTCTTTGTGACGAAATGGGTTATTCTCGCACATTTTGGGCACTGAGTAGAGCCAACCCCTATTTCTTTTGTTGTTTTGGGCCCGCCCAATTAATTTATTTTCAGTCTTCTTTTGTGGTAAAGTGGGGTAACTGGGCTGTCACTTTTAATCGGACAGGTTTCCTCCCCTTAGTCTGAAACGTCGGTAGGAGAAATGTCTGACTCGCCGAAGACTCTGTCGCGGCAGGCGGCATATTTTTTATTCCTTGACCACGAGTCAGAAACCCGGCACGCGGTGAGCGGCAAAATTGTCCTGGTCTTTGACACTAGAGAAAGCCCTTGCCTTTCTTGTGTCCACGGGTAGAACCTATTACGCCATATATTGGCGGTTTCTTTCTTTTTTTGCACGAAACACGGGAAACTGTTCCTGGAGATCCGTCATGTTACGTGGCAACCCAGGCGAAAGAGTGACTTGGCGACTCATCCGAGACACTCGCGCGGCTGGATGGTGGTCAAATACTTCGCTGTGTTTTGAAGCCAGGGAAAATCTGGGACTTTCTCAAACGTAAGATCGTCACTCTGTTGAGCATAGTCTTCTCTGAGTGCGTGGCCAAGAGATTCGCTGGGTAATTGTTACAAGTTGTTTTCTGCATTCTCGACGCAGATGTTAACCCAGGTGTTCGAACACCAGTAACCATTTTCTACTATATAATTGATACTATTCTGCTTCTAAATGCCATTCAGTCCCGAGAACACCTGTCGTGAGTGCTAGAGATCTTCTGTGCAGTTTACCTGCTACTGTTTAAAGTGGAAAATTCTTCACGATTCTGGGTAAGAATTCTTAAGTAGCGGGAGAGCATTTTTTTTCTTGGGTTTTTATAACAAGTCAGAGTAAGCCATTATAGCGGGTTCTAGTAATTGTTCGTTCCGCAACTACCCAGCAAACACCAGGAGCTATAATAGTAGTTTCTTCTTTTGTGTGGAAATTATGTTATGTCACTTACGGTTGTTTGTCTACGCCAATTAGTTGTGCACCGTAAATTGCTACATGGAAGCTCGGCTAGAGAACCTTTTTATTCACGTAGTGTGCACATATCTGACTGGTTTCACTAAGAGAATGATTGTTAACCCAGAGTGTAACAATAAACTATTGTCTTTGTTTTTAATGCCTCTGCGGCGGATCAGTGTATAATTTTTTATTACCTGTAATTTTGTTTTACTTGATTATTTGTATACTGTAAGGTTACTTTTAACGCAGTTAAAGATTTCCCAACAGTAGCCTTATATGTTGTGTCATATAGATGCACGTAAACATAATGAGATTGAATGTACTACAGCCAGACTAGCGATTGTGTTTTAAACTCCTGTGCGTTAGGCCAGACTGACATATGTTACAAGATCAGTTCGACGCCGAGCTAACGGCCAGGAATGTTTACATTCATATGCATTTCGGCTCGCCTGAAGAGTAACGGTCTATGAGAGAGAAGGGGTGAGATAAAATAAATAACTGCGGACTCAGGTCAGCACTGGCCCAGCGTGTGGTGGGAAAGGATTGTTCATAACAATTTATGTGTACCTGTTTTTGAACTTGATTTGTTTTTATTGTTGTTTTGATTTGATGTCGGCTCGATGATCAGAGATTTTTGACTATGGTTTCATTTCAGCAACCACCGGTCAACTCCGACGGAGTAAACTCTGAAGCCATCAGCCTGTAATTCCCTTCCTATAAAGGCCGGATAAACCAGCTACCCCTTTACTTCGAGCTGTCCTCAACGAACTGCAGTTGTTTTTCAGTCCGACTCCCAACGACGGGTTCTGTCGGGTAATTTCCCCTGCTGGGAATATTTGTAAGCGCCACCTTGCAGAGTAAGTGGAGAGCCCACGCTTTACTGGCGTCAACTGCATAGCTACCTCATCCATATTATTTTGCGGCGCCGCAGGAGCCGCGGGCCAGAGCACATCGACATCGTAGACTTAATACCTCCTACGCATAATACAATCTGAGCGCCTTCATCAACACTCATTTAGATCCTGGACTCTCAGCCTACGTGTGAAAGTGGGAGGACTTTGCATCGGTCCTTAGAATGTCTTTCTTCCAGTGGTGGATTCACAGTGGGGTTATAATTTTCACGGATTTGTCAGACAAAAACCCGGAGAAGAGAGGGTTACCATTTCTCCGACGGCTATCGGCCAGTCAGCTGTAATCCCAGTGGAGTATAAGCGCACGCGTGCCAACCGAGTTGGACTAATTGGAAGAGTGCACTCAGAAAAAGTAGTTGAGAGGGAAAGAGTTTGCATAAACTGTGGGCAGGGACATTTAGTGAATTTAATATCTGTGTTGCTGACAAGAAACAGTCAGCGGGCCATAAGTGGTGGTGTAGGGATTTATCTTTATTTCAGGGTTCCCTGCAGCCGGATTATTAGGACATCTGCACAATAATAGAGGGTGGTGACTCTAAATTGATTTACTTTTTATGCCTATTTTTTACTAGCTTTATTTGTCTCTCAAATTGATAGATGCATTTTTATGTTTGACTTTTGGTAATTGATATTTACTGACTTTAACTTTAGTTTTTTAGTTGTTAATAAACTAGACAATTCATCAGCGGATCGGTCTCTTCTTCCTATCTGTACTTAACCTTGATTGTATGTGGAGTCACTAATGTGTACTAAACCTTATCTCCAAGAAGAGAGAGAGGCAGTGTGACAGTAGTTAAAACATAGTTCTTGAGTGGCAGGAGGGAAGAGTCAATATCTGTTCTCTACTCCTGATAACTATAAATCACTCTACCCACATTCAACACCATAACTTATATATCTTCTTAGTCTTCACTCAGAATTTTGTCTTGTCTCAGACGTCACTCAGACTACTCTAGCATTTTGTATTCTTGTTCCGATATTATTGTCTGTCCCTTCAACAGTGTGTATATTGCTGCCACGTGACATGTATGATTCAACATTTTGTATGAGGTTTCTTCCAGTGCAGTAGTGGTTCCACGCTTCACAGGGAACAAACAAATAGAAGAAGAAGGAGACGCCAATTGGGACCACTGGCTTGGGGCGCAAAAGCACAGGGACGCCACAGTCTGTGGCACATAATATAATAGTTTACACGTTGAATCAGTCATTGTGGGCTTGAATTTCTTGAAATATTAGATTACAAATATTAGATAATCACACGGCAACATTTTCACTACTTCTACATATAAGATAAATATATACGTAGGAGTATTGGGGACCAAATAAATAGTTTGTTAGGGGCAACAGTAGGCGTGATGGCTGTCGTGAAACATTCTAAATCCACATATATAAATTAAAAAGTAAATGTAAAGCCTAACGAATTAATTCAATAAAAGGAAAGAAGAATGGTAAAAGACCAGTGCTGTCACAATGACTGTACTCGAGGTCCCCCTTTTTATGCTCCGTCTGCAAAATTGTAACGCTTTCACGTTTGATAGTAAAGCCTACAGCAGCATACACGCGTTTCAACAAAACAATAAAACGTGTACTGTATTTCTTAGAAAACCTTGAGATAGACACACTGCGTAATGACCTAGATTAATATTCCATTAATTTCATTTTATACACTGCGTAATGTAAAGACAGATGGACTTAGAGAGAGAGAGAGAGAGAGAGAGAGAGAGAGAGAGAGGGGGCTGAACGGAGGAACACAGGCAATACTACCACAGTCTCGCGATTAATAGTAACGCCAATCCCACGCGTAAGGCATGTAGCACTAACATTTTTCAAATAAACAGGGACAAAAAACACTACCAATACACGGTTAGGTTTTAAAAAACATGGTTAATGCTTATTAGGAAACATGACATTCTATTGATTTATGTCTAAGCTCCTGACATTAGTCTGACAGTACAGAAGACACCCCATCGTATCGAAGTAAACGGGTGGTAGAAGAAAATACATATTTTGAACGCAGCCACTTAGCTCCATTAAATTTATATATTTGGGTTCCTTAGGACTTGCTGACAAAGAATATGTTAAGTGTTACGCAAATAGTCTAGGAATTAACAAATTATAGCCAAAATAAAATAGTGAGGGTGTCTGACAGCACCAAATCATAATTGCTCAGTGGCATGTTTTGAAACCACCATTTTACGGGAAATAGGCCAACAAGTTAAATCCGATTTGATTGGTTAGAAGAATATGTAAGCCTAAACATGATTAGTCGATTGCAGATACTATTTTTGGTTGTTAAGGGAAACGATAGGAAGGGTACTTTTTTTCAAATACTTTTGTAAACATGGTCTTATTGGCTAGACCATTTAATATAGTCAATTAGGAGCGTCTGTTCAGTACCACATTTTTAAAATAAACTTACTGAGAAGCAAGTGCGTTGAGATCCAGCTCATATTTTTCTTATGAAAGCCTGGGACAAAGGCAGATCGAAATTGTGCCATAACACATTGCCAGTCAACGTATTTTGTTTAATATTTCCATGAATTGTGGTAAGCTTGACATATTTGATATCTTTTAGATGAAAATTGAATGTGAATTGATAATTTATGTCTGTATGTGTGTGGTTCAGTAGCAAACATGAGGCAAAGTCTAGATATTGCTCCAACCTGAACAAAACTTGTCGGAGAGGAATATATCTGCATGGAATGGTCAAATAGCACTATGACACCTATCTTATTGAATAGAAGGAAATAATGCTGAAATTGCAGAGGCGTTGTAACCATTAGGGAGAGGAATACTGGTGAATGTTGTTACATGAGCTGATCACCCGTTTGCCAGTCACTTCGATTACGGAAACAACAGCAAATGGATTGATTTGCCGTTGCCCTAAAGACGCCAATAGGCGTGATGGGAAACAATGACAAAGAAAACCTATCTGCTGTTGCCCTAAGACGCCACTAGGCGTAATGGCCACTGACTGCTTTGACGGTCGGTGGCTAAGGACGGAAGAAGAAGAAGAAGAAGTTGTTACATGAGAAGCTAACAGTTGGCATACCGCGCTGAACTCAGTGTTTGTTATGTATTGTGCTTCAGTGTGGAAATAGATTATAAATTAGTTCTGAAGTAGGAGGTACAACCTTCTTGTTTCAGGGACCGTGGTCCTAACGTATTGAAGCAGCACCTGGTCTGAGTTTTGCTGAACCCAGAGGCTGGTAGCATACTCCTTGGTCAAGATAGCGACCAGTAGTGTTTCTCAAGGAAACGGTGAAGCAAGCGAGCAGTAGAGACTGTTTCCTGCCGCCCACACAGAAGATAAGATTCGTAGCCAGAGCAGCTCAATCTTGTGTATAACCCCCTCTAAAAGTGACTTTACCTTAATTCAAGAGGGACATTTATTTGTTTCAAATCAAAAGAAACTGTAAACCTTACCAACATTAATTCCACCAGAAACAAACACTTGAACTTGTGATTACATTTGATTGTGATTCCTGGTTCACTTTGTAGTTGAATCAGGATATCTAATATTTGAAGGAATTAATACATATATTTTTAAACTTTAACACGTGACTCATTTAAGATAGTCTTATAGAGTGTTTTATATGTGTGAATGTCACAGTGTTGTAAAGTATTGTGAATTAAATTAAATTGTTTATCTGTCTGTTGGTTGTTGTGAACATACACTTCATCATTATCATAACCCTAGACATTCAACGTAGTCATCACAATATTCCAGAATAAGTCTGACTGAGGTATAAATGTGGTAGCAAGTAAGGTTATCTGTAATACACCACTCTTATTAGATACAGATACCTTCACAGCTGATCTCAGTCAGTACACTAAGTCCCCTATAAATAGTTATAACATCCCACTTTACCACAATGGCCACTGACTGCTTTGACGGTCGGCGGCTTAGGATCAAAGAAGAAAGAAGGGCAACAGAACCCAAGTTAGCTTGGGGTGACTGAACTCCTATGACCCTTATTGGTTTGGAGCGTCTGAACCCCTAAAACCCCTAGTTGCAGTTCCACATATATATAATTGTCTAGGTGAAACGTAAGAAAAAATGTATTCCCACCAACGTTTTTCGGAAAACAGCGCGCATTTTTCCCCGTGAAAACGAAATTGTGCACCATCTGAAAGAGCGCACAGGCCTTATAATTTTTTTTTCCTGGCAGATGTATCAGAAATATTCGCACAAGATTTTTTTAGCACAATTTCAATTTTTTTTTTTTTTTGGGTACAAATAGTTTTACTATCTTAGATGTATGCATAACAATAACAGTAGATACTGAATAGAATTCATTAAAATTTGCAGTCAAAGTGACCTGTACAATATACGAGGGACGGTCAAAAAGTAATGCCTCGTAATTTTTAATTTCATTCAATAGGCAAGAAAACAGATAAAATTCACATTGAAATGTAGCCCGAAGTCTGAACTTCAAAAATTTATTTCTCAATGTAGTCTCCGTTATTTGTTACAGTTTTTGTCCATCTTCTCACAAGGGCATGTATCCCCGCACGGTAAAAATGTGTGTCCTTTTTCCTAAACCACTGGCGTACGACGCGTTTAAGGGTCTCGGTGTCCTCAAAGTGACGTCCGCGAAGATCTTCTTTCAGTGGTCCAAACAGATGGAAGTCAGAAGGTACAAGATCGGGACTGTAAGGGGGATAAGGTAATAATGTCCAGCCAAATTCTGCAATCGCATCAATGGTGCGTTTAGCGGTGTGTGGCGTGGCATTATCGTGCAACAGTAGTGCAGTTCTCTGATCTTTTAATGGGTAAAGTCGCCGAAGACGACCTCTAAGCTTCAAAGTTTCAATGTAACGGTCTGCATTCACCGTGTTTCCCTGTTCCAAGAAGTCGAGAAGAATCACACCCTTCTCATCCCAAAACACGGAGGCCATAACTTTCCCTACAGATGGTGAACTTTTGAACTTCTTTCTTGTCGGCGATGTTGTCTGTCTGTCAACATTCTGGGTACCCACCGTGCACAAACTTTTGAATAACCCAGGTCTTTAATGATGTTCTGGACACTGCCTTTAAATGGACAACATGGAAGAAAGTTCATCCAGTGTTACCCGACGGTCACCACGAATGATGCCATCAACTCGATGAATGTTGTGTGGAGTCACTGCGGTAGACGGACAGCCAGTCCGCTTTGCGTCAGCCATTGAGGATTGAGGAATTCTATGACATAACGTTGTTTTAACCGAACGTCTTTGGCAGCCATTTTTTAACTGTTACAATGGTGCCACCTGTTACTGAAACAGGTTGGTAATGCTATACAGTGCAGAAGAGTGTTTGAGGAATCCTGCTAAATTTACAAATTGCACACCGATGCAGTATTTACATACATAAAAAATAGGAGGCATTACTTTTTGACCTTCCCTCGTACAATTCAAAATACAATAAACATTGCTGTGGGGATTTAAACAAGAATCTGAGGGAGACATGTGTCCCATTTCACACAAATGGTTAATGATGCAGTGGCTTATTTTGACACCCGAGTCGATGCACCCTGAAAAAAAATGATTCGGAGACGTAGTAATAAAAGATTTATTGTGAATTGTTTTGCTTGGTGAGTTCTTTTTTATTATTTTTTTTTAACGTATCAATGCAAGATTTTGAAAAAAGATATACATACATTTACCACACACACACACACACACACACACACACACACACACACACACACACACACACAAATGTGTGAGAAAAGAGTTGTTAATTAATTAGCTAACTTTCATAGTTTTGGTTATTTCTTTTTCTCCGCGTGATTTTTGAAGGCTTGCTACGTGCCATCATAACCAAGACGTCATAACCAAGCCATCATAACCAAGCCGTCATAACCAAGCCATGGAGAAACGTTTAACTGCAAAGATGCAATGAGAGTGGAATGGAATGTAAAATAATAAAATAGGGAAATCATCAGGACATGAAGCAGAGTGAGTCCGCTTTAATTCAGACCTGTTATGTTTTGGCGGTTTTCTTGCTCGAAGACACATAGATAGTAGTTAAATGGTAGAAGAATATTTAGAACTGCTGTAAGTCTTGTGTGGAACAAATAAATTTATTTTTGATCGTGTAAAGTCCATTTGTAAGAAATTCTGACTTCAACAATAAAAAGGGGGAATAACCAGTCGGCCTTTGGGGGAATAATACCGTTTACTGAACGTTTTTCGGGTCATGCGTTACTAAGAGTTAAATTCCAAGGCCAAAAATTAAAGCAACTATGAGAACGAAAAAGGGTTAACAATTGATTACAGAATAAATTTAGAAAGTTCAAGAACACATGAAATAATCAACAGCACCACCTGGGGTTGCAAAGTGGAATCAATTTGTTGTTGCCCTACAAGACGCCACTAGGCGTGATGGCCACTGACTGCTTTGGCGGTCGGCGGCTAAGGATCAAAGAAACCACCTGGGGTTGACAACATTCTAGACCCTTCTGGACGTAGGAAGTCTGGGGTACAATGCGTTTAATTAAATTAACAACCATCAGAAAGTGCAGAAGACTTAGAACGATAATACTATCTGTGAAGACAGGGTTGGCGCAGACGAGAATGTAGACTACGCTTCAGTAAACGTTAACACAATTATAGAAATTACAGAAAGCTGTTCCAGAGTTGGGGCCGTTTTTGATTGCTAAAGATTATCACTTCAGACTTTTCTTCACTTCATTCAGTTAAAAATTAACGCAGTAGACTTATCTTCACTGAATCCGGTTCAAACTTACAACAATAGATTTTATTTTCACTTTATCTTCACTTGATTCAGTTAAAAATTAGAACAATAGACTTTATCTTCACTATCTTCACTTCAACAATTACAAAATAAAACAAAAGAACTAATTGTTACTTTCTCTCCACTTCATTCAGTTATAAATTAAAACAATAGACTTTATCTTCACTTGATTCAGTTACTAGTTAGAACAACTGACTTTATTTTCATTTCATTAAGTTACAAATTAGAACAATAGACTTCAACCACTTCATTCAGTTAAAAATTAGAACGATAGACTTTATTTTCACTTTATTCAGTTAAAATTTAGAACAACAGACTTTATTTTCACTTTATCTTCACTTCATTCAGTTAAAACATAACAATGGACTTTTTTCACTTTATCTTCACTTCATTCAGTTAAAACTTAATACAATAGACCTTATTTATACTTTATCTTCACTTCGTTCAGTTAAAAATTAGAACACTAAACTTATCTTCACTTCATTCAGTTAAAAATTAGAACAGTAGACGTATCTTCACATGAGCCTCCGATTGGTTAAGCTGTTAGAGCGCTTTCCTCTTGCGGCACAGTGACCGGGTTCTGGGATCGAAACCTTGTGACGTAATGTTCCAGTTTACCCAGTTGTAAATGGGTACCTGACTCTGCTCTTGAGTTAGGGACGTCGAAGGCAGTGAGGGAGAGACTGGTCACTCGCACCTCATTAAAAAAAAACTGGACCTAGTACAGTGAAGTCTCTAAATCATTCACACACACACACACATCACTTTCTGTTGTGATACGTCCTTTACTATGTGTATGTATATTGTCTTATTTGATTTCACATCAGTCCTGCCCGCACTATTTTCTTGTAATCCACTCAACAACCATATTGTTGTAGTCGACTCAACAACCATATTGTTGTAGTCGACTCGACAACCACATTTCTTTGTCTGCAATTGTGTTTTTCGTTTTGTTTTTTTCTTGCATATTAATTGTCCTAATTTTACATTTTAAAAAACAAGTTTTAATATTGTAGAATACTGCACATTTGTCTTTCTTGGGGGTGGGGGGGGGGGGAAGGGGGGCTGTGAGGAGATGGAAAAATGCACACTATGGTTGTGGTGTTACGTTGGCAGTCTGTTCAGTCACGGTTCACTCCAGTGGCGAAGCGATGCACCATTCGGATGGTCTTGGTTCGATTTCCCGGTGAGCCTAACAAACCTGTAACTGTTCAATTGTTTAGTTATGTACTGGTTTTTTTCTGACGAGCGCCTGTAACATACATGGGCATGTCTATTATTTATTGTTGACAGGTTCTCTCTTTGCTTGTTACACTGGCGTACATTTGTTTGTTATACTGGTGTAGATTTGTTTATTACACTGGCGTACATTTGTTTGTTACACTGCTATACATTTGTTTGTTACACTGGTATAGATTTGTTTGTTACGTCGGTGTAGATTTGTTTGTTACGCTTTTGTATATTTGTTTGTTACACTGATGTAGATTTGTTTGTTACGGTGGTGTAGATTTGTTTGTTACGCTGGTGTAGATTTGTTTGTTACAACACTGGTGTAGATTTGTTTGTTACACAGGTGTAGATTTGTTTGTTACGCTGGTGTAGATTTGTTTGTTACCCTGGTGTAGATTTATTTGTTACGCTAGTGTAGATTTGTTTGTTACACTGGCGTACATTTGGTTGTTACACTGGTGTAGATTTGTTTGTCACACTGGTGTAGATTTGTTTGTTACACAGGTGTAGATTTGTTTGTTACGCTGGTATAGATTTGTTTGTTACGCTAGTGTAGATTTGTTTGTTACACTGGCGTACATTTGGTTGTTACACTGGCGTACATTTGGTTGTTACACTGGTGTAGATTTGTTTGTCACACTGGTGTAGATTTGTTTGTTACACAGGTGTAGATTTGTTTGTTACACTGGTGTAGATTTGTTTGTCACACTGGTGTAGATTTGTTTGTTACACTAGTGTAGACTTGTTTGTTACACTGGCGTACATTATGTGACAAAACGGACGGCCCCTATCGATTTTTGTTTCTCTGCGGCAGTATCGGTATATTTGTGGTACTGATTTTTATTATGTGCTGTCAATTATCGTACTTTTCTTTCTTTCTTTCTTCGTTATTTTTCAGCTTGTGTGGCAAATATTTTGTAGGTGCAAACATTTGTTGACACTCCTCTCTGTGATGTCACCCGTTTGTTACCTGGTCATCCTAGCTTGAGATGAGCAACTGAGATAAGATAGTCGCCGGCGTGTTTAGATTGAACCGCCGATAAGACGACTCGTTTGGTAACCTAGATGGGCAGATACGGAGTTTTGCGTACTCATACGACAGATAACGAAATTACTGTCTGGGTAACACATGTGGGTAGACAAGTGTGACATAGTCGCTTCCGGGCCGACTTGTTATGACAAAATTACTTTCTAATAAAGTAATAAGTATTACAGCTTACCCGTGTTGTCGTGTGTGTCTACCGATCTGCCTGTAAGTTTATAACACAAGGGCATCAGACATCGTATTGCCATACATAGAAGACGTGACATTTCCAATAATTTTCCATGTCGGAAATATTTTGAAAGTACCACACCTGACCTGTTTGAATATGGTTGGAGCGTTTATTTAACTCCATAACAAACGAAGGCGTGGGAAGGCAGGGAATATAGTCTGACCATTTTCTTAGTTTTATTTCACTGTGAATTTCACGCTCTCCAAGAGAACATCAGACCTCGCCAGAGTAAAGACTAGATTCATAATTCCTTTTAGTTAGCCGAACCTTTTATTGGAGAACCAAATAAGACTTAAAAAGCACAGGAAATCGCTACATTTTAATAAGGAACACCGGGACTAGGAAACTGCAGAAACACGCGGAGTCAGAGAGGGAATCTATTGTCAAATTGAAGACCCCCCAGACGCGTGTAAGAGACCGACTCGTCTCTTTTATTCATCTGAGCAACAAGTCTGTAGCCAAGATTGGCGTAAGTACAGGTATACCTCACTCTTTTGACAGGTTAGGGGCCAGAGCACTAACGAAAGTCGAAAATCGACGAAAGTCGAATCATAGCCTTTATTTCGCTTGCAAATGCATTAGGGCCTCTAAAAACGTAAATAACTAACTATATAACATTTACGAACGTGTGCAACACCTAAATAAACGGGAAAAAAACATAAGAATAAAGAAAATGCATTAATAAATAAAAAATACGTAAATAACATCTTACCTGAAAATCATTCTTAAGCAAGTAGACGATGAATAAATACAGTATGTACAGTTTTGAATGTTGGTGATTTAGGGGGATTCTAGACTTAGAAAATCAGATGGAGAAAATTGAGGAGGCTCAACTTCAGAACTGGAGGGAACTCAATCTAATTTTTTTAGGAGAAGGGGACTTTGAAGGAGATCTAACAGGGGCTGGGCTGATGTTAATGGCTCGGAATCTGAAGGGTTAGGAGGAGGGGTGACTGAAGTTGGTTGTGGCGTTTGCGTCTTGAAAAAGGAGAGCAAAGACGTTTGCCTCATTGATGTCTTCTTCCTTTCCATAAGAAGTTCTCTGTAACAGGCTACTTGGTGCTCTAGCCCACTATTTAATTTTGAACGTTTATCAAAATTAGGATCCACTCTGTCCCAGTATACAATTGCGTCATCTACTTATGGTTTTTTTTAACTTTGTCACTACATTTAGGACCCATTATGAATATAATTAAAGCACAAAAATAAGTAATTTAGGGCCTTATCACAAAACAGTACAGTATGAACACTGCCATTATACTGTAATCACAAAAATAACTATGAACTGTTTACAGTATAATCACAAAAATAATATAGTATGAATAGTTTGGTTATTTTAATCACAAAAATAAGTAGTATTTAATATTTTTAGTAACAAATATCAGAGATTCAATGCGGACAACTTCAAAAAACAGTGCACACCGAACGGTTTCTATTCAAAGACTGAACGGCGAAAGAAACAAGACGCGCAGTTGTGACGAAATGCGACGAAAGAGCGAAGCGAGCAACGAAATTCGGAAACGTGGTTATAATGAAACCCGACGAAAGAGCGAAGCGACGAAACTCGAAGCGACGAAAGTCCAGGTATGCCTGTAGTTCATTTTTCATTATATGTTTCATTACTAACATGTGAACTAACTGTGGTAAAGTGGGATGATATAAATATTTATAGGGACTTAGTGTACTGACTGAGATCAGCTGTGAAGGTATCTGTATCTAAGATGTGTAGTGTTTTACAGATAACCTTACTTACTGCCACATATTTATATCTCAGTCAGAATTATTCTGGAATATTGTGTTAGCAACGTTATATGTCTAGGGTTATGCAAATGATGAAGTGTAAGTCACCACAACAACAAACAGATAAACAATTTAATTATTCCACCACACTTGACAACACTGTGACACTCACAAACAGTCAACACTCTAGAAGACTATCTTAAAAGATTCAATGATAAATTTCAGATATATACAGATGTATTGATTTTTCCTACAATAGTGATCCTGATTCAACTACACAGTGAACCAGGCAATATTATAACATGTAATTACAAATATTATGTACACAGATATAAATGTGGTCTTTGCATTGACATACAATATTAGTAATCTATGTGTGTGAGTTGTGATGTGGTAATATGAGGTAATACTGGTTTTATTCTTCAAGATAGATTCTTATTAGACATCATGACTGCATGTGCTTGTGTATGTTGGAACTAGTATTGGAGATGGTCTCAGTTCCGAACATTAAACAATTAATTGCCCCTCTTTAATTAATACAATTCATTTTAACAGGAGGGGGTACAAATTTGTTGAGCTCTGTTGGCCACGAAGGGCTTAACTTTCGTGATGGCGGCAGGCAAAGACTCCTCTGCTAGACTTCTTCACTGGTTCTGAAGACACCTCACTGGTTACTATAGGGACCCAAGAGTATGCTGTCAGCCTCTGGATTCAGCAAATGCTCAGACCAGGTGCGGCTTCAATAACCAGGACCACCGTCCCACAATTCATGGAAATAAACACAGATACGTTGACTAGCAATGAATTCTGGCACAAATACTGGCACAAATTCCCATCTGCTTATGTTCTAGGCTTTTATTTAGCAAAAATATGAGCTGGCTTCAACGCACTGTTGCTTTATCAAGCTTATTTGAACTAGTGGTCTCGAACTAACGCTATCAATTAACTATATTAACCGACCTAACCAATCAGGCCATCTCTACCCAATCGTTTGAAAAAAAGTACTCTTACTTCCGTCTCCCTTGACAACAAAAGATAGCATTTATAGTCCGACTAATCGTGTTTAGCCTTACATATCATTCCCTCCAATCAATTCAAATGTAACTTGTGGCCTATTTCCGTACAATGGTGGTCTAAAATTCTGCCACTGAGCGACTCCGAGTTTTTAGGTTGTCTGACACCCTCATTATTTTCTTTTGCCTATAATTTATTAATTCCTGGACTATTTGCGTAACACTTAACATATTCTGTGTCAGCAAGCCCTAAGGAATCCAAATATCTCAATCTAAGGGAGCTAGGTGGCTGCGTTCAAAATGTGCATTTTCTACCACCTCCTGTTCACTTCTTTGTCATAGGGTGTCTTCTGTACTTTCAGGAGCTTAGATGTAATTCAGTATAATTTCATATTTCCTAATAAGCATTTTTCAGGTTTTTTAAAACCTAACTCTGGGAAGGGTAGTGTTTTTATCACTGTCCGTCTGAAATAAAGTTAGTGCATGTGGCCTTACACGCGTGTTATTATTATTATTATTATTATTATTATTCCTTTGACCGCCGACCGACTAAGCAGTCTTCGGCCATAACACCTTGCGGCGTCATTAGGGCAACAAGAAATCGTCCGTTGTTCCGTCACACCTAGCGGCGTATATTGGTACAACAGACTTATTTAATTGTTGTTTCTGTGATCAATGTGACAAGCAAGCGGTAGATCAATCCGCTGTGCCCCGAACTTGCCCTCATGTGTACTCTACTCCTGTCGCTATAAAACCATTTCGCCATGCCTCCCAGACGCCCGTCCAGCCAAAATCCTTTCGGGACCGAAGGTCCTCGAAAAAGGGCAGTCTGGCACAGACACAGTTCCCACTCACTGCCTCTACTGCGCTGGGAGGACCCGGCAACCGGACCACACACAGCCTTGAGAGGACAAAGATCGCCTTAAAGGTTACACGCGTGTTAGGGGTGGCATTAATATAGCGAGACGCGTGTTTAGTGTTGCTTGCGTTGCTGCCTTCAGCCCTCCCTTCTTTCTATCTGAGTCCATCTGTTCATTCGTTTTGGTAACGTAGTATAATTAATGTTAGGATTAATTTAGGTCATTAATTAACTTGCGTATCTCAAGGTTTTTCTTAGAAATGCAGTACCCGTTTTATTGTGTTGTGGAAACGCATGTATTTATGCAGTGGCTTATATTTAACTTGGAAACGTTACAATTTGCAGACGAAGCATAAAACAAAGGGGATTTCGAGTACTGTCATTGTGACAGCACTGTTCTTTACCATTCTTCTTCCTTTTATAGAATTTATTTGTTAAGCTTTACATTTACTTTTTAATTTATATATGTGGATTAGAATTTCTCACGACAAATCCTCCCCTCTTAAAACAGACGTTATATGTCAGTCTATAATTCTATATACACACAGAGAAATTTATTCTTTCTGGGGCTTACGGTGATTCTCATCACACGGATGGCGGCTTAAAAAATCCGCTCCCAGATTTGTTTTTCCACTTATATACTCTATGCAAAACTCATAGGGCTGGAGCAATAAAGACCAACGGAGTAAACGGGAGTTCTCATGCCTAGCCTGTGCTAGAAACGACAAAGGTTTGTGATCCGTTTGTAACTTAAATGCCTTCCCATACAGATAAATATTGAATTTCTTTATCGCCCATATTACTGCAAGACATTCTTTTTCGCTAGTTGAGTAGTTGGTTTCAGCTTTATTCAACTTTCTGCTAGCATATGCCACTGGGCTTAATTCCCCATCCAATGCATCTGATTTCTGTAGCAGAGTTGCACCTAACCCAATATTACTGGCATCCGTTCTTACTACAAATTCCTGACTTAAGTCAGGTAGTTTCAAAATAGGTTTGCTTGTAAGCTTTTCCTTCAATTCTTGGTAAGCCATTTCACATTTTGGTGTCCATGTAATTCGATCTGGGTTTCCTTTACGTGTCAAATCAGTTAACGGTGCACATATGGAATTAAAGTTTTTGATATACTTTTGGTAGAAACCACATAATGAGACAAAGGATCTCACGTCTTTCTTGGTTTGTGGTCTCGGGGCTTTCTTTAGTTTCTCCAAATTCTTTGGGTCAGGGGTCATATTTCCCTGATAAACTGTGTGTCCCAGGAATTCCAATTCTTTACATCCAACGCAACATTTGGTTGGTCGGGCTGTTAAATTCGCTTCCCTAAGTCGATTAAACAGCATGTTCAGAGAGTCAATGTGTTCCTCAAATGTTTCTGTTGCTATAAGGATATCATCCATGAAATTGGTAATGCATGGATTATTCAGAGGTTCCAATAATTTTCTCATCATTCTAGAGAAGACACTAGGTGCATTCTTCAATCCAAATGGCAATCTGTTAAACTCATAGTGTCCTTCTGAGGTACTAAAAGCTAGATATGGTCTAACCTCAGGCTTTACTGGAATCTGATAGTATCCTTTACTCAGATCCACTTTTGAGAAATATTTAGCTTTATTTAGTCTGGCAAACAACTGATTTGTATCCGGCAATGGAGCCACTTGTCCTTCTGTAATAGCATTCAGTCTCCTGTAATCTATACAGAGTCTATGTTCTCCAGAGAGTTTCCTTAAAAGTACAACACTGGAACTATACGAAGATTCACTGTGTGAAATAATTCCTTCCTTCAACAAATAGTCTATCTCTTCCTTCAAAGCTTTTTCCTTAGCAAAAGGAATCGAATAGGGTTTCATACAGACAGGTGTGGGGTCTATCAGTTTCATATCATATTCCAATAAGTTTGTATGCCCCGGTCGATCTGTTAACACCTCTGTATGATTATCTAGAACCTGTTGCACTCTCTCTTTCTGATTTTTCGTTAAATGCGTACTGATTTTCACCTGTGCCGCTGTCTCACAGGGGTGTAATGGATATTCAAATGATGAAAGTGGTTCCTTTTTCATCTCCATGGCAATGGACAAGGTCAACAAGTGTGTCTTTTCCTGATGTTCTCTTTCCAAATATTTCTTCAGGAGATTCACATGATAGATTTTTTCTTTCCCCTTCTTATCTATCTTATAATTGGTTCTAGACACCTTCTCTAGAACTGTATATGGACCTTGCCATCCAATTTGTAACTTATTCTGATTTCCGGGCAAAAGAAGCAGTACCTTCTCTCCCACAGCCAAATCTCTGTTTTTTTGCCTTCCTGTTATAATAAGCAGCATGTTTCTTCCTGGCTTGTTTCAAATTTTCATTGGCAAGTTTCCAGCCAGTTTTTAAACGAGTGGTCAGCTCATTCACATATTGGTATGAGGATGTAATATTTTCCTCTGCCTTTTCATCAGTCCACGTTCTTAACAGTGCTTCAAGTGGACCTTTTATTGGCCTTCCAACCAATAATGTTGCCGGGGCCATACCGGTTGAACTATGGGGTACCTCCCGATAAGCAAAGAGGGCGGCGTGAAGGTACTGATCCCATGTATCTGGTTTTTCGTGTGCCAACTTTCTCAGGATTGACATCAACGTGCCGTTAAATCTTTCCACTTGGCCGTTCCCTTGGGGATGATACACACTACAATGGTAGTGTTTGGCCTGGAAGATCCTGAAAACTTCTTCAGTTAGTTTCCCCTTGAACTGAGAGCCATTATCAGTCAAGATTTGATTGGGAAAACCTAACCTTGTGAAAATTGTGAGTAATGCCTCTGCCACATGTTTAGAATCAATCGATGACAGGGCTACCGCCTCTCCCCACATAGAACAAGTGTCCACCAGAGTCAGAATGTAGCTGTTCCTTCTCTTAGTTCGAGTGAGAGGTCCCACAAGATCCACGGCAACTCTCTCAAAGGGTGTTCCCACTATGGGCATTTCTCCCAGAGTTGCTGGTGCAGTCCAATGCTTAGGTGCTACTCGTTGGCACTCTGGACAGGATTTTACATATCGTTTGATATCTTCAGTTATTCCTGGCCAGAAATAGTGACAAGCTATTCGCTGTCCTGTTGCGCTGATCCCCATATGACCACTGAAGGGAATCGCGTGCCCTAGTTCCAACACTTTAGTTCTATATGAAGTGGGAAGGACCAGCTGTCCGTGACCATTGGATTCAGATCCAGCCTTCCTATAAATCAGTTTGTTCTTCATATAGAATTCTCCCTTGCCTGGAGGTGTATGTGATTTGGGCAACTTCTTGAAACACGGCTTGAGTGTTTTGTCCTCCGCCTGTGCCTTCCTCATCTCATCTGGATGAGTATTTATTGGATTTTCCTCCTCCTTTTTAGACTGTGATCTGGTCTGCACTGTTGCCAATATCACAGGTCTCTTGGGATTCCCCAAGAAGACATATCTACACCCCAATATTAGAGGGTAGATTGGCTCATTTATCACTGCTGCTTTTATGATTCCTTCCACATATCGCGTTTTCACCTTTATCCGGGCGACGGGAAGTGTCATGGTAGCTACATCCTTGGTTGCAGTTTGAATCTCCACTGTTTCTGTGGTGTATTGATCGGCCTGCCCCAGGTGAGAACTCACAACGGAATCGTAATCTAAACCGGTATCATATAAACACCTTATAGTGACACCATTACAAATGACATCTTCACACACTGGGGGGTGGTATGGTTCCTGTAGTTCTTCAGGTTTGCCCTTCTTTTCCTTTTTCCCCGATGTCATAGCAGCACAATGAGGAGGTTTCCTTCTACAATGGTCAGTGTCATGATTGTTCATTTTACAATTTTTACACCACCTTTTTCCTTGGTTGAAAGATTTTCTTTCATCATATTTCCTTTCATCGAATTGTGGGAATTTATTTTTATTTTCATACCGTGGCCTATCAAATTGGTGCTTACCTTTGTTTTGATCCCTAGGATCAAATTTATTAAAGTTCTGGGGTGCCCTAAAATTATCCACCTGTTTCTTTTTATTACCTGATACTTCTGCTTGAGCCGCCTGATACCTTTCTGCAACATTTAGCAACTCACCCAGCCTCTCTGCACCTTGTTCCATGAGAAACTTTCTCAGGTCTGGAGCCATGGACTCTCTTAATTGTTCTATAAGGATCAGTTCCTTAAGATCTTGGGTTTTCCCCAGAGAAGTCAATTTCTCCAAGTATGTCTCTATCCGTGCAGAGAACTGGTGATAGGTTTCACCTGACAGTAGTTTAGCATTCCTAAATTTTTTCCTATAAAATTCTGCGTTCTTCTCATATCTTAACAAAAGAGCCTGCTTTAGCATGTCATAATTTTCCTGATCACCTCTGCTCATTTTTGCAAAAACTTCATAAGCTGCCCCACGAAGTCCTTGAGATAACTTTAAGCTCCACCTTTCTCTCTCTAACCCATATGTGGTAGCTAATAATTCGTATCTATTTATATAGCTCTCAATATCATCGTCTTTCTCAACAAAATGATCTAAATGAAAGTTCATAGCTGAGGTTGAGGCTCCCTGAGTAGCAGTGGCATCAGAGGCAAAGGGACTGGCACCATTTTCAGGAGCATGGCCCTGAAATTCAAACTCCCTTAGTCGTAGCTCATGTTCCCTTTGTAATCTCTTCTCCTCCTTTTCTGCTTCCCTTTCTGCAGCTAATCTCTTGTCTTCCCTTTCTGCAGCTAATTTCTTCTCTTCTCTTTCTGCAGCTAATTTCTTTTCTTCTCTTTCTGCAGCCTGTCTTCTTTCCTCGGCTTCCAATGCTTTAGCCTCTTTGTCAGCCTTAATCTGCAACCTCTTAGCCTCAGCCTCAATCTGCAACCTCTTAGCCTCAGCCTCAATCTGCAACCTCTTAATTTCTTTTTCAGCCTCTAACCTTCTTTCGGCCTCAAACCTTCTTTCTTCGCGTTCAATAAATTTGTCACATTCAGTAGTGACATAGGTAATCATAACTTGCCCATCTAATCCCAACTCTTTTGCAGTCTGTACAGCCGCAGATCGAAATTTGGCCAGGTCCGCCATTTTATATCAGGTAATTAAATAAAATATCTAACTAAACAATATAATCTGTAATTATATATCCAACAGACAAAACAGGCACCAAGAGCTCAACCTTATTTAATTCCACCCAAGGATACCTTTTAACTTTTTATATTCCCTGAAGTGAATTACCCCCAATATTTATACTAGTAAAGGATTCAATATCCCGGACGAGCCCCCAATATATGTGGTAAAGTGGGATGATATAAATATTTATAGGGACTTAGTGTACTGACTGAGATCAGCTGTGAAGGTATCTGTATCTAAGATGTGTAGTGTTTTACAGATAACCTTACTTACTGCCACATATTTATATCTCAGTCAGAATTATTCTGGAATATTGTGTTAGCAACGTTATATGTCTAGGGTTATGCAAATGATGAAGTGTAAGTCACCACAACAACAAACAGATAAACAATTTAATTATTCCACCACACTTGACAACACTGTGACACTCACAAACAGTCAACACTCTAGAAGACTAGCTTAAAAGATTCAATGATAAATTTCAGATATATACAGATGTATTGATTTTTCCTACAATAGTGATCCTGATTCAACTACACAGTGAACCAGGCAATATTATAACATGTAATTACAAATATTATGTACACAGATATAAATGTGGTCTTTGCATTGACATACAATATTAGTAATCTATGTGTGTGAGTTGTGATGTGGTAATATGAGGTAATACTGGTTTTATTCTTCAAGATAGATTCTTATTAGACATCATGACTGCATGTGCTTGTGTATGTTGGAACTAGTATTGGAGATGGTCTCAGTTCCGAACATTAAACAATTAATTGCCCCTCTTTAATTAATACAATTCATTTTAACAGGAGGGGGTACAAATTTGTTGAGCTCTGTTGGCCACGAAGGGCTTAACTTTCGTGATAGCGGCAGGCAAAGACTCCTCTGCTAGACTTCTTCACTGGTTCTGAAGACACCTCACTGGTTACTATAGGGACCCAAGAGTATGCTGTCAGCCTCTGGATTCAGCAAATGCTCAGACCAGGTGCGGCTTCAATAACCAGGACCACCGTCCCACAATTCATGGAAATAAACACAGATACGTTGACTAGCAATGAATTCTGGCACAAATACTGGCACAAATTCCCATCTGCTTATGTTCCAGGCTTTTATTTAGCAAAAATATGAGCTGGCTTCAACGCACTGTTGCTTTATCAAGCTTATTTGAACTAGTGGTCTCGAACTAACGCTATCAATTAACTATATTAACCGACCTAACCAATCAGGCCATCTCTACCCAATCGTTTGAAAAAAAGTACTCTTACTTCCGTCTCCCTTGACAACAAAAGATAGCATTTATAGTCCGACTAATCGTGTTTAGCCTTACATATCATTCCCTCCAATCAATTCAAATGTAACTTGTGGCCTATTTCCGTACAATGGTGGTCTAAAATTCTGCCACTGAGCGACTCCGAGTTTTTAGGTTGTCTGACACCCTCATTATTTTCTTTTGCCTATAATTTATTAATTCCTGGACTATTTGCGTAACACTTAACATATTCTGTGTCAGCAAGCCCTAAGGAATCCAAATATCTCAATCTAAGGGAGCTAGGTGGCTGCGTTCAAAATGTGCATTTTCTACCACCTCCTGTTCAATTCTTTGTCATAGGGTGTCTTCTGTACTTTCAGGAGCTTAGATGTAATTCAGTATAATTTCATATTTCCTAATAAGCATTTTTCAGGTTTTTTAAAACCTAACTCTGGGAAGGGTAGTGTTTTTATCACTGTCCGTCTGAAATAAAGTTAGTGCATGTGGCCTTACACGCGTGTTAGGGGTGGCATTAATATAGCGAGACGCGTGTTTAGTGTTGCTTGCGTTGCTGCCTTCAGCCCTCCCTTCTTTCTATCTGAGTCCATCTGTTCGTTCGTTTTGGTAACGTAGTATAATTAATGTTAGGATTAATTTAGGTCATTAATTAACTTGCGTATCTCAAGGTTTTTCTTAGAAATGCAGTACCCGTTTTATTGTGTTGTGGAAACGCATGTATTTATGCAGTGGCTTATATTTAACTTGGAAACGTTACAATTTGCAGACGAAGCATAAAACAAAGGGGATTTCGAGTACTGTCATTGTGACAGCACTGTTCTTTACCATTCTTCTTCCTTTTATAGAATTTATTTGTTAAGCTTTACATTTACTTTTTAATTTATATATGTGGATTAGAATTTCTCACGACACTAACATATATATGTATATATTACCATGTGAAGTTTAATGTGTGAAACTCGATATTGGATGTCAAAGTCATTTGAGGCTGGCAACCTCAGCGTATAGAATGATGATTCATGAACCACCACTGCACGGGCTGGTGATTGCTTTATTGATAGTTTCGTAAAGAGAACTAAAAGCATAAAGTAGTTCCAGGTTCCCTATGGAGCAGGGAGGGAAAGATGAAAGACATGATGTACATTCGTAGTATAATACTTACATTTTCAAAGCAGTGTAAATGTCCCTATAAACATATTTACTTTAAAATTAATGTAAGTTTTCAAGCTTAAACCTGTGTAAATGTCTATGTGAAAATATTCATTTTAAAGTAATGGAAGTTTCAAACTTTTCAATCAGTGTAAAACATAAATGAAAACATATTCAATTTTTATTGTGAACACTTTTCAATCAGTGGAGATGTATATGTAAACAGACTCTATCTGTATTATTAACCTTTTCATTTAAATGTCATGTGAAGCTAAAGCTTTTCTATTTAAATGTAAAGGAAGTTTTATCCCGAGGGATTAGATTTAATTCTCATCGAGGGTAAAGTCTGAGTAATTGGGATGGTGGTATGGGAAGATAGGAACCCATAACTATGGGGTGGAAAACGCCATACTCAAAAGACTGAGGGAGGTAATCGGATACACACAAACGAATAGACGGGGATTTGGTCATGGAGACATCCGCTGGTGGTCCAAGGCATCAAGCAGGGAGCGCAGAGACATGGTAGTTCAGGAGATACGAGAAGCTGAGAATGATAAGAGGTTGCAAAAAGCAGTGCAGCAGGTCCAACAAGGCCAATGGACTACATGGGAAGGAGCCCTGCAGAGGTCCTTGACATGGAATGATATATGGCATATGGCACCTCTTAGGCTCAGCTTCGTTGTCAGATCACTATATGACCTGCTGCCATCGGCCACCAACCTTGTGAAATGGGGAAAATCGGATGATGAGCAGTGCCCCCTGTGCCAGGGGAGGCAGACACTTGAACACGTGCTCTCAGCGTGTAAGGTGTCATTAGGGCAAGGGCGATACACTTGGCGCCATAACAAAGTGCTAAAGGAGCTTGCTGCGACAATAGATCTGGCAAGAATGAAGGCGAATAGCAAAGTCCGGCCAGACACCGCAAACACATACTTTCTGAGGGCAGGAAAGTCAGCACACCCCAAACCGAATAAACCTGGTAGCAGTTTACCATCTCTTCTTGATTGTGCAAATGATTGGGAGATGGCGGTAGACCTACCTGGACGAGGGGCATATCCAGAGAGTATCCGAAAATCGCGGAGACGGCCGGATATAGTGCTTCATTCTGCAGCAACGCTTCAGGTCATACTGATTGAACTGACCGTGCCATTTGAATCCAGATTAGATGAGCAACATTCGTTCAAAGCGGCCAAGTATAGTGAGCTGGCCGCGGATCTGAGACACGATGGGTTCACTGCAAGGGTCATGGCTGTTGAAGTGGGCGCAAGAGGGCTTGTGGCTGCATCAGTGTATGATCTATTGAAACTGTTGGGGCTGAGGGGACAGTCGAGAACAAGGACCCTGAAGAGGCTTAATGAAACTGCCGAAAAGGCATCAGGCTGGCTGTGGAACAACCGCAATGGGGAATGGAGATCGTAACAATAAACGCTGCGGTACAAAAAACACCAGGAATTTTTCTAAGTCCACAATACGCTGAGGTTTGTGGTGGACTAGTGAACGGGCTGCGACTCAGGGGCGACAAGCGGTGTATACTATAAGGGGTGCCAGTATCAAAAGTCCAGTGGGGAACGCGCAGTGGCGACTCGTTGACTTCGCGCTGGTGTCTCAGTGTGTGCGACGGAACGAACGGAATAATTTGTCTTTTCTTTGTTACTTTCACAATTGCCTCCACGGCTGGCGGAGTTGTGGAATTTAAAGTTGCTACCATAAGTGAAATGGGTTCATTTTCGATGCAAGACAACAGGAAGCTGAGACGCTTGGGAGTCATGACCCAAGTGGGCCCGCCCCCCTTAGAGTGTAAAGGAGTATATAGGGCCGAAACACTTGTCGGACGGGGGGACTTCTTCTGATGATCAGATTGCTTCCTGTTGTATCGCTCTGTAAAGAGTTTCCTATCTCGTACCAGCAGAAAGTACTATCTCTGGAACAAGAAGGGAACCGTGGCCTAAGCTTTAAGACGAAGGAAGCACGTGGTAGACTCTCCTTGACGTTTCTGGAAAACGAGCCCCCCCCCTTCCCCCCCCCCCCCCGACAACCTTGATCAGAGACGAGCGCGAGCAGAGTGAAAAGAACCAACCCATAAGAACGAGCAGAACCGTCATTGGCAGCTAAGTTCAAATATATGCTGCAACTTCAACTTCTAGCCAGCATTGTTTTCGCTTATCTGAATATCTTATGAATATTCCCATATGATAGAAGCTTTATTACCCTTCTATCGATATTTCTGCCAAAAGTAATCTTGTGTAAAGATAGACTCCATTGAAGCCTAAAATAGATACTCTTGAGTTTAGGCCACTGTTGGACCACTACTGCAAAGCAAAGGAGGCAATACTGTCACACATTTGGTTGTTACACCGATGTAGATTTGTTTGTTCCACAAGTGTACATTTGTGTTTTACACTGGTGTACATTTGTTTGTTAAACTCGTGTACATTTGTTTGTTACACTGGTGTACATTTGTTTTTTACACTGGTGTACAATTGCTTGTTACACTCACGTAATTTTGTTTGTTACACTGGTGTACATTTCTTTGTTACACTGGTGTACATTTGTTTGTTACACTCGTGTAGATTTGTTTGCTACACTAGCGTACATTTTGTGTTACACTCGTGTACATTTGTTTGTAACACTGGTGTAGAATTGTTTGTCATACTGGTGTACATTTTTTTGTTACACTGGCGTAGGTTTGTTTGTTACACTGGTGTACATTTGTTTGTTACACTGGTATACATTTGTTTCGTACATGCGTTTACATTTCTTTGTTACACGGTTGTACATCTGTTTGTTACAATGTAGTAAGTTTGTTTGTTACACTGTTGCACATTTGTGTGTTAAACTGATGCGTAGATTTGTTTGTTATACTGGTGTACATTTGGTTGTTACCCTCGTGCACTATTATTTGTTACACTGGTGTACATTTGATAATTACACTGACGTAAATTTGTTTGTTGCACTGGTGCACATGTGTTTGTTACACTGGTGTTCATTTGTTTGTTACACTGGTGTGCGTTTGTTTGTTACACTAGTGTACATTTGTTTGTTACACTGGTGTACATTTGTTTTTGTCACTAGAGTACATTTGTTTGTTACACTGGTATAGATCTGTTTGTTACACCGGTGAACATTTGTTTATTACACTCGTGTAAATTTGTTTGTTACATTTGTGTATATTTGTTTGTTACACTGGTGTACATTTGTTTGTTACACTCTTGTGCATATGTTTGTTACCTCGGTGTACATTTGTTTGTTACACTGGCGTAAATATGTTTGTTACACTGGCGATCATTTGTTTGTTACACTCGTGTACATTTGTTTGTTACACTGGTGTACATTTGTTTATTAATATGAAACAAATATAAAGGTATGTGTTACAGAGTAAATATTATCAAGGGGAAGTGATCTTGTAAATGTTAAGCAAATAGATTCGATTACGGGTTATGTTGCTTGGTTAAGCTGATGTTAAGTTAAAAATGTATTAGGGGAATTCCCTCGTGTGATCGAGAAGTTTCCAAGTGGCGAACACTGGTCAGTTCAAATCGCGGAGATGTTTTTTTGCTGTGAACTGTCTTGAGCTGTGAGTAAGCTCGTGTGACTAGCCCATGCAATTATCGAGACTGAGTTGTGTTTTTTAAACAACCGAGTCTCGTGTCTTTTTTGGCGGATCTAGTGTGTGAACTAAGGCATTCTGTTTTGGGTATCGACGGGAGAGGTCGGTTCTACAGTGTGTGTTTTGAGAATGCCTGCGCAGTGCAAAAGTTATAAAGGCCATTATTTGTGTAGGCCTATAATTTCTTGAGTTTATTGGAGAATTGTGTTTGTGAGTATTTTTGAAGAGGTAAGGATCCAGGACATTTCTTTGAATATATAAATGTCAAGATGAGTGAAGGCGAGATTACTGCAGATTGCCAGGGAGTGCAGTCTTGCGAGAAATTGCCGAAAGTATTCACCATTGATGTAGTTAGCACGGCGAGGATGATGTCCGTTGGCTAACCGGATCTATATGATATTTGAGAGGCCATCGTTATCATTGAAAGGATCCACACATACATTAAAGCGCCAAGGTTGAGAGCGTCTTTGATGAAGCATATTTGAGAGGCCATCGTTATCATTGAGAGGATCCACACATACATTAAAGCGCCAAGGTTGAGAGCGTCTTTGATGAGGCATATTTGAGGAATTTATTATTGTCAGCACGGCGAGGATAAACCGTTGCTGGGAAAAGGGATCCATTGTCCGTTTATTGTGATGCTGATGTTGGAAGCATCGTTGGAGAGGCCATTTATTATTTACATTAGAGCGCCAATGTTGAGAGCGTCTTTGATGAGGCATATTTGAGGAATTCATTATATAAGCACGGTGATGCCGACCGTTGCTGAGAGGATCCAGTATTAATATTATTATGTTAGCACGGGGATGCCGACCGTTGCTGAGAGAACAGTAGTAATATTATATAGCGCTCATGATTATGAGAAGTGGAGATGTGACTGGAGTACTGTATTATTGTATTGCTATGACTTGTACTTGATTGTGACTGTGTATTCTGTGTATTTCATGAACGTGTTGTGGTGTAAATAAACGTTATTAACAGTACACCTGCCGTTACACCATTCCATGCCTCTGATGTGTGTATCTGTGGCGTGTGAATGCACCACGCACACTCACTACAACATTTAACACGGTAGGAGAACAGTAGGAGTGATTATAGTCACGCATGACCATAAATAGCCATTAAACTATTAAATGAGTAATTATCAATGGTTGACCAATAAAGAACGTATCAGTAGTAACTTCAAACATAGTTGTATCCCCATACTGGCAAAATAAACGTATAGTAACAGTGATGTCAAAATACCTTTTGTAACAGTGGTGGCCAGTATGAAACCACATATAGTAACAGTGGTGGTTTTCAGTTTAGAAGGAGCTTACACCTACGTATTCGCGTAAATAGCCTGGGTGGCGGAAATCTAGGTCAACAAACAGAATGAATTTAATAGCAGGATCTCGTGTGAAGCAGTGGTATGTTTAGTCTTTCAGAATTTGATATTTTGACATTCGCGTGATATAAGAAACTGTTCTGCTCTGTGTGGGCGTATGAACAGTGTAACCATTAAAGGAACACCCATCACCATTTAATCAATCTCTAAGACCAGTCAGTCAGTGCTAATATTATAATGATAAAGGATAAACATCAGATCTTTACAGTGGTGGGCCATTTTATTTAACGGAATAAACCCACGGAGTTCGCGTGATAGGAAAGCCTTGTGTAGGCGTGGCTTATGTATCCTCACATTGTGTCATGGTCCTCGACCTAGTTGGTTAACTGTGTCCAACACGGTAGAACATTACAATGGGAAGTTGACAGTTTTGGTAGACAGTCAAGTTTAACTAAATGTGAAGTGTTTTGAAGAGTCGTTTGCAGATTGTTTCAAGTCAACAGTTACAGAGGGTGCTGTGCTGCGTTTCCTGTATGCTGTACGTGCTGATGCTGTGTTGAGCGCATTCTACACTTTGGCAAGAACCTGAAGAGAAGAAAATCTAGTTTGTGTACCTTTCTGCGCTTGAACGGTTTTATCTGCAGAACTTTGTGATATCTGGTGTGTCGGCGGAAGGGACAGAAGAATATTAAGATAAGTGATTTTGTTCTGTGTAGATTGTGCCACTTTTCTGCATTTCAGCAAGTCTGCCTATACTATCCATCACTTATTCTGTTGATAATTGTCATTGTGTTTCGATAATTATATCGATTGATGAAGAATATGTTGATGCATAGATAATGTATGTTATATATAGGTACTATAACAGGAGTTGGTGTACAGTAATTAAGAAATAATTGCAATTTCTTAAAAAGATAATTGGCTTGGTGAGGTGAAAGTTTAATTAATATATATATTGTTGTCTAAGTAAGTAAGTCACTATGGACTATAATACAGATCCTGAGGAAAAAAAAATACCGTGAACTATTAGGATTTGGAGACCGTGAGCTGACTGAGTCTGAAATAACAAGATTGATATATGAAAAGCTAATTCATGAATGTGATGAGAGGATTGAGAAAAGGATGCTAGAAGAGAAGAAGCAACTGGACATAAAACAGAGTACCCTAGAGCAAAGGGAAGGTGTCATAGAATGTACTGCTGAAGTAAGTGAGTTACACGAAAAAGTATCTAAACTAACAATGATTTAGGTAAATCAAACTCAGAACTTGCTAGTACTCAAACAGCATTGAGTGTAGCATTGTGTAAGATCAAAGAGTTAGAAACTCAGGTTAAAGATAACGATAGTGAAGTTAGAAATCTAACTCAGGAACTTCAAGAAAGGAGAGAAATATATGACAAATTGAAACTTGAGACTGATGAACATAATAGGACGTATACAGAAACGATCCTTGATTTATTAGATGATATTGCAAATCTCGGTGGCGAACATGAAGAGAAAAAGATTCATGAGCTTAATAAGAGCAGTGATGATATTAAGATTGAGTCACTACAATTAGAGTTGACTCATTTGAGAGAAAATAAAGAACAGGACGAGAAAAAGATATTAGTAAAGTTAACGGCTGAGAGAGAGAAGGTCGCTAAGATTAAAAATTTGCTAGCAGAGGAAAGCTGCAAGGTTTTAAGAGTTGAGAGGTTAAACAAGAAATTAAGTGCAGATATTTCACTTAGAGATATTCAAATTTCAGAAGCCAGAGTGAGATTGGATGGTCTACTTGACATTCTCTTAAAGAAAAAAAGGTGGTCTTCTGTCAGTGTTGACAGTGAAAGACATAAAGCGGACTCTAAAGTGAAGATTGGTGGACAGAAATCTTTCCGAGGGAAATATAACTTTCAACGCAATACCAATCATTCTAGCGATATTGGTTCCTGGCGGCAAGCTAGCAAAGGAAAATCTACAGTATTAGATAACCCTGTGGATAACAAGAGAAACAATAATAAATTTCAATTTAAGTTATTAAAAACAAACAAGGTATTAAGTGAGAACCCTGATGGAAAAAAAGATAGAACTCCTTATTCCAGGAAGGAAACATATTTGGTGAAAAACAATAAAGATATGGTTAAATCTTTCGGTCACACCCAGTCAAGTCAGTGTGATCCATTTCTTAAACACACTGCCACAAACAAGGATAAAAATACTTTTGATAGGAGATATAACCCTGAGGTTAAAATGTACCAAGGGATTTCTTCATATAGTAATGTTTCTTTGCCTAAAAACAAGAAACAATTTGACAGATCACAACATCGTGATTCTAAGAGTATTAGAAATTATAATGGAAATAATTATGTGAAAGAGTGTCAATATGGTAATAAATTTGCTGATAAAAAGCCATTTCTATCTAGTAGATATGTTTATCCAAGAGGAAATGCTAATTGTAATTATGCTAACTGGGATGTGAAACAGTACAACTGTGTCAATAGAACAAATAACAATGTTCTTAACAGCAATTATAGAAATTGTAACCAGGTTAGCTGTACTCCACATGAGAGCAAGGTTGTTTACAAGCAAAGTAATAACACTATTGATTGTCACACTAGTGGTGGCGAAAGGTCATCTCGTTCTTGTGAACGTAGTAATTTTTTTTCAGCCTATAGCAAGGATGAACTTTCGTTACGGTCAAGTGATCGCTAAGCCTTCTGTGAGGTAAGGAGGACTTGTTGAGGTGTGTGAAAAGGGGCCAAGACTCTACCCTACCTCAAGGAATAGGTAAACGTGAAAGTTGATTTTCCGTTTTTCCTTATTAGATCTAACAGATGATTAATAGAAATTTTCATTTGTATTGTCTCGTAGCGTGCGACGTTGCGATGAGTTGGCGCACTTGTTGACATTATTCGTGAAGAATGTGGATTATTTATCAAGCAGAACCTATGAGCGTCTCGCTATACATCTGACGAGTCACTTTTTGAAGGATCAAGAATTAATGACGGATTGACGGGAATATTTTTTTTTTTACAGCTGATTTATTTTTTAGAATAGTACATGTTATTGTATTCTGTGGATAATATATCATATGATGTTGTATTAAAATATTGGTAATTTCTTTGAAACATTATGATGTTTATTTCGATGAATCATTTGATTGCTTAATATGTATTTTTTGTGGAACATATATGACTGTTTCGAATGTACCAGTCTAATTTTTTTATGCAATTGTATACTATTCTGTTTTGATTGTGTGTAACATATGTGTTGGTAATAATTTGTGTGTAATTTTTGATAAATGCAGTGAGCGGTGTCAAACCTGTGCTCATTTTTCTGTATATTTTTCGGATTGTAGCTGTAATTGTTAGAATAATTATGTGAATTTATTGTTATGTTGTGTAATATGATTTTGTAGAATTATCTTGCAGTATCAGAAATAATTGTGTATTTAAATTGTTAGAAACATTAATCTTGTCATAGCATAGTACCTAGAATTTAAATAATAAGATTTTTTTTAACATTTTTGCAACAAATTAATTTGATAAATATTTTTGATAAATATTTTTTATAAAAACTTTGAAGATATTTTTATAGGATTTCTTTCATATCCTATTGTTCCATTAAATTTTAGATTTATACTAGGCTGAGTAAGATATAAATTTACAGTTAAATAACACTCAAGCTCAACGCTATTGTTAATCAGAATTAACTTATAAATTAAATTCAACTTTTTTGTAAAATTGATAGACACATCTGATACTTTTATTTGTTTAAAGATGGACAGATTGTTGTAACATTATGTTATATTTGTATGTTGGAAAGTTGATATAAAGATGACATTGTATTTTTCTTAGGTTTTTTTTGGTGATGTATTTTAAAAAAAAAAGAAAAACTTACATGTTTTGATTTAAGTGTTTGTCTAGAGATAAGATACTTTATGCTTCTCTCATTTTGTTAAAAGTTAATTTCATTGTTAGTTTATTAGTTATGACTTAGAATTACTTAAATAATAATTCGATTTTTTGATAACTTATCGTTTTGAAATACTTTGTATGGTAATTTTAAAAAAAAAAAAATTGTTTTTTGGCATTGTAATTTATTTTTGTGTGCCCTAGGATTGAAAGGGATATTACTTCTTTTGAAACTTGTCTTATTTGATATTATGATGTATTTTTATTAGTTAGCGGTTGATTTTGCATTAGGTCAAAACTTAGTTATCACAAATGCTATTATTTGTTTGTGTAAGGTTTATAATTTATTTTCAGTTAAGTATAACTTTTGTAACTTAGTTAAATTACTTATTAGACTTTGGTTAGTTATGAATTATTCGTTTTGTGCTGTTAGTATGGATATACTTTGACATTTTGTTTTGTGCTTTGTAGTCATGATTGTATTTAATTTTCGAAAGATATTGTCTGATCTAAACATTTATTAGTATGTATTGTCATTGACTTTCTATGCGTTCATACCTTTGCTTTCCATTCGTCTTTGTTGACTATCCTTCATTTCATTCTATCTTTTTGTTGTCTTTTTGATATGTGTTCATATCTTGTTTATATTTCTGTACCACATCTTCGTTTCTCTTCGTTGTACTTGTATACTTCTTCTTTTTTCAATACTTATACTTTCATTCGTTGTATTCTTGAGTTAATTATATAACTTAGTATAATGTAACTAGTATTTTGGTAAATTTGTATTTATTGTACATGAAATTGTTGTTCTTATTGGTTATCTTGTGCTATTGTTAATTGTTTCTCATTTTCTGATTTCTTACTTTTCTTTACTACAGATCATTCTTCTGTTGTTTGATCTTGTTCTTTCACTTTTTATTGGTTGTTGCTTGTACTAAATGTACTTAGCTTAGTGTTCTATTAAGATTAATTTTGGTATGCTTGTATTATGATTGATGCTTTTGTTGTAATTTACATCGGTAACATTCATTGGGATATTTGATTGATTATGTTTGATGTTTTAGTTGTAATATTAGATTTATTGCTGATATTTCGGGTGGATGTACATTTTTTGATAGGTACATTTTTTGGATAGATACATTTTTTGGTGGCTATATAATATGTCAACTATGTCACCAGCCTACTGCTATGGAAACACCTGTTAAAGGTAAATTAGGGAATTCAATACCAACAGAAAAAGAACAAATGAAGAGATGGGCTGAGCACTTCATGGAGGTGCTAAACAGACCACCACCAACAGTAACACCTGATTTTAATAATGAAACATCCACAACCACTTTGCCAATAACTTGCGATGAATTCACGCTGGACGAGATCAAACAAGCCGTTAAAAGATTAAAAAATTTTAAAGCTGCTGGAGTTGACGAAATTTCAGGGGAAATGATTAAAGCAGTTAATGACAACAACCTCTTGAGAATTTTAGATATTATAAATGAAGTATGGAGAGAAGAACAACCACCACAACAATGGAAAGACAGTATTATTGTAAAGTTACCGAAGAAAAAGGTGATCTATCAGACTGTAATAACTGGCGTGGTATATCTCTATTATCAGTACCTGGAAAATTATTATGTTGCATGATGTTAGAAAGACTTAAATTGCATGCTGACGAAAAGATCAGAGAAGAACAAGCGGGTTTCAGGCCGAAACGATCATGTATTGATCAAATATTCACACTAAGAACAATTATAGAAGAATCAGTGGAAAGGCAATCGCCACTTATTATCACCTTCGTCGATTTTCAAAAAGCCTTTGATAGTCTACACCGCCCATCATTGTGGAAGATACTTACAATCTATGGTTTTCCAACAAAATATGTGAATATAATCAAAGCGCTATATGACAATGCAAGATGTTGTGTTAGAACAAATAAAGGGAATACAGAATGGTTTACAGTAGAAACAGGGGTGAAACAAGGCTGTATTATGTCACCACTACTTTTTGGAATAGCTATTGATTGGGTTATGAGAAACTATACCCACAATGAACAATTGGGTATAAAATGGACAAATGGAAAATTCCTGGGGGACCTTGGGTTCGCAGATGATGTAGCATTCTTAAGTTCAACACCAAGACAATCCCAAGAAGCAATAAATAATTTTTGTCATCTCTCTGTTAAAATTGGTCTCCAAATAAATGCCTCTAAAACTAAAGCTATGAACTTTTCTAACGAGACCTTCGATATCATCTTGAACGGGGAAAAACTACAGAAAGTTGAAAGTTTCAATTATTTAGGCAGTAAAATGACTCAGGATGGTGACACAACAAGAGAAATCCATACTAGAATTGCTTTGGCAGCTAGCGCCTTCAATAGATTATCTAACATTTGGAAATTACGATCATTGAATATACATACCAAGCTTCGTCTGTTTAATTCAAATGTTATCTCAGTGTTAACATACGGCTGTGAGAGTTGGAAAATAACAAAATCATTGGAGAACAAGCTGAATACATTCGAGAACAAATGTCTTAGAAAACTCATGAACATCAGTTGGAAAGAATTCAAGACTAATCGACAAATAAGAGAAGACTCTAGGCAGAAATTATGTCTCCGACTATATAAGGAAAAGACGATGGTCATATATCGGTCATGTCCTACGAATGCAAAACAACAGAATACCACTACAGGCGCTCACTTGGGTTCCTGAGGGTAAGAGGAAAAAAGGAAGACCAAAAGAAACACTCAGAAGAACAATAATAAGAGAAGGAAGAACGTTGGGCCTAAATAATGTGCAAGAGCTAAGAGGAGTGGCGTCACAACGAACAACCTGGAGAGCACTGGTTTCTGCCTTATGCGCCGTGTTTGGCGCTTAAAGAATTTATTATTATTATTATTATATAATATAATTTCATTTATCTCAAAATTTTTGATACTTAAATTTTCAAAAAAATGATAAATCATTTTTTTCCCGGGCGGTGTGGCAACTGTTACAGAGTAAATATTATCAAGGGGAAGTGATCTTGTAAATGTTAAGCAAATAGATTCGATTACGGGTTATGTTGCTTGGTTAAGCTGATGTTAAGTTAAAAATGTATTAGGGGAATTCCCTCGTGTGATCGAGAAGTTTCCAAGTGGCGAACACTGGTCAGTTCAAATCGCGGAGATGTTTTTTTGCTGTGAACTGTCTTGAGCTGTGAGTAAGCTCGTGTGACTAGCCCATGCAATTATCGAGACTGAGTTGTGTTTTTTAAACAACCGAGTCTCGTGACTTTTTTGGCGGATCTATTGTGTGAACTAAGGCATTCTGTTTTGGGTACCGACGGGAGAGGTCGGTTCTACAGTGTGTGTTTTGAGAATGCCTGCGCAGTGCAAAAGTTATAAAGGCCATTATTTGTGTAGGCCTATAATTTTTTGAGTTTATTGGAGAATTGTGTTTGTGAGTATTTTTGAAGAGGTAAGGATCCAGGACATTTGTTTGAATATATAAATGTCAAGATGAGTGAAGGCGAGATTACTGCAGATTGCCAGGGAGTGCAGTCTTGCGAGAAATTGCCGAAAGTATTCACCATTGATGTAGTTAGCACGGCGAGGATGATGTCCGTTGGCTAACTGGATCTATATGATATTTGAGAGGCCATCGTTATCATTGAAAGGATCCACACATACATTAAAGCGCCAAGGTTGAGAGCGTCTTTGATGAAGCATATTTGAGAGGCCATCGTTATCATTGAGAGGATCCACACATACATTAAAGCGCCAAGGTTGAGAGCGTCTTTGATGAGGCATATTTGAGGAATTTATTATTGTCAGCACGGCGAGGATAAACCGTTGCTGGGAAAAGGGATCCATTGTCCGTTTATTGTGATGCTGATGTTGGAAGCATCGTTGGAGAGGCCATTTATTATTTACATTAGAGCGCCAATGTTGAGAGCGTCTTTGATGAGGCATATTTGAGGAATTCATTATATAAGCACGGTGATGCCGACCGTTGCTGAGAGGATCCAGTATTAATATTATTATGTTAGCACGGGGATGCCGACCGTTGCTGAGAGAACAGTAGTAATATTATATAGCGCTCATGATTATGAGAAGTGGAGATGTGACTGGAGTACTGTATTATTGTATTGCTATGACTTGTACTTGATTGTGACTGTGTATTCTGTGTATTTCATGAACGTGTTGTGGTGTAAATAAACGTTATTAACAGTACACCTGCCGTTACACCATTCCATGCCTCTGATGTGTGTATCTGTGGCGTGTGAATGCACCACGCACACTCACTACAACATTTAACACGGTAGGAGAACAGTAGGCGTGATTATAGTCACGCATGACCATAAATAGCCATTAAACTATTAAATGAGTAATTATCAATGGTTGACCAATAAAGAACGTATCAGTAGTAACTTCAAACATAGTTGTATCCCCATACTGGCAAAATAAACGTATAGTAACAGTGATGTCAAAATACCTTTTGTAACAGTATGTTATAAGGCACTCGTAGGAAATAAAGAAGTAGAACACTAGACAACAGGAAAACAACAGACATGAGTGGCTTACCCAGGATTTGAACCCTGGACCTTCCGTGCGACAACACCGCCTAGCTATGCAAGCGAATCACACTGTCCTCCCTGCCATCTACGAATCCCTAAAAAAGGATGTTTCAATGACAGGTCATTCAGTGCGAACCTCTATACATAACACCGGAAGTTTACCATGGGCAGTTCAGCCTATTAATGACGCAATCACTTCTGTTGTTCCCCTATATATCAGTATTGGTCATTCCAACAAGACAAAGACCTTAATACTGTGTCCAGTATGATAGTAAACTTAGAACAGTAAGAACAGGACAGAGGGTCTGCAGGGGGTGCAATACTTTAAATTAAAATTTTGTCTTGAAGAAACAATCAAAAACTTACATTTTAAGGTTATTTTTAAGAAAAAGGATGAGTTAAATCCGTTTCCCGAATGAAACTAGACAGAAGAATAACTTGATTGTCTGTTGATTTAATGCACACCGTCACACTTTGCTTTTTTCGCGAGAGGGGAAACAATACAATTATTGTCTAACTTTCAAACACAGTTGCACCCCCTTAGCTGTGCTCGAAAGTTAATGTACTCTCTCGAAAATAGAAAATAGAAAAAAGTGCTCAAATGAAGGTGTGCAATGTGTGACAGACCGACCGACCGAAGTACCTTACGGCGGAAATTATGGTATTGGATGCTCAGTTCGGCTGTCACGGTGCAATCTGCGCCGTTGCCATATTTTCCCGAAAATGCACAATGAATAGTTTGCAAGGCATGCGCATTCTTTAATTTAGCGTTCAAGGTGCAATTCGCAGCTTACCTGTATTTTCCCGAAAATCTGGTTGGATTCGGATTTTTTATTGTTTGTTGCAGGAAGTGTCACTTAGACAATTACTAATATGAGGATTATTTCAAGAGAGTTTGCTAGTGCTAGCATTTCTGTCATGAAGAACGACGACAGGGTTAACAAAAACACGGAATTGGTGCCTTTCTTTGACAAAACAAACAAGTCAAAGAAAACACAGGTTTTAATGCTGTTACCAAATCCACTAAAAGAGTCTTTAAATGGATTGTTGCTCCAAGTTCTGTGATCATACTCACAAGTTTGTGTACGTCACTAAGTTCTGTGATCCTACTCAAAAGATTGTGTACATCACCAAGTTCTGTGAGCCTATTCGCAATTTTATGTACAACGACACCACGTTCTGTCATCAAGTTCCCAATATTGTGTAAACATCATTAATTTATGTGATCCATCGACAGCTGTAATTTTGTACAAATTCTATGATTTTTTTTTTTTTCAGCTTTAATTTTGGGTATGTGGGTTCCTTCAAATGTTAGAAGTTTTAAATGTACCACGAGAGAGGGTCGTGTGCAAAATTTCAGAACAAATCGCTAAAAGATTTGAAACATTCAAATAACGATCGTATCAAATTAGCTAAAAGTTTTTAACAAACAAACAAAAAAATTGCCTACTAAATAGCTGAAAAATCTGTATCTGGGACAATACAACGATAACAATGTAGAAAGGAAAATGAACAGAACTAAATTAAATGCTTCAGATATCATTGATAATGAAGCCATCCGTAAGTAGAAATGCTGTACCCGCTCTAGTAAGTAAGGGTAGAAACATTGTTACTACTTAGGAAAATCCCAGTGAAAGTACCGCCAAGATGTTTTTAACAACTAGAAGCAATATTAAACAGAAGGAGCTGGGAAAAGATGCGGGCGGCGAAAAGACAAAGAAAGAAGTAAAATAATAGACATCAACAGGTAAATGACACAACGTGCTGAAAAATGAATACGAATGAACAGGAAGGTCAATTAGGAATTAATAATATAATGAGTAATGCTGAAATACACGTGAATTAATGGAGGTATAGGGGGAATATAAACAGTACACACCGGTACCATGAATAGTGAAGGAGAAAACAAAATTGTATATATATAATATCATGATTTTCCTTTGTACCATGAATAGTGAAGGAGAAAACAAAATTGTATATATATAATATCATGATTTTCCTTTGCGCTCCCTGCGGATCATGGAACCACCCCTGCAGCTAGTCCCTTTGTGTGAAGCCCCGCACTAAGAAAAGGGTGGGGGGGGGATGTATGTTTGTATGAAAGTATGTATGTATGCCTGCATGCAGGCACGCATGTATGTACGTGTAAGTGTGTGTTGGTGTGTCTGTATATGTTTCTGTGTGTAAGAGACAGGAATGTTGATGTTTATGCCGCGTGAAGGCACGCCATGTGATAGATTAAAGCGATATTTAACATCAGGCCGATTTTTGTCACCCAAGGAAAAGGATCTGCTTTCAGTGACCTGGATGTCAATCACACCCTGGTGGTCCTGGCCGTAAAGATTGCTGTGTTGTCAATGGCACCAACACTTTCCTTCACTTCCTAGCTTAAATATGTATGCCTTTACCTTCTTCAAGTACCATGCATTCTGGCGTAGTCGATCATGTCTATCTACAACATCCTGCCTCTAGTACTACCCTGATGTCAGACTATCCAGTATGTTCTCTCATTTGTTTTTCCTTCAATCTTTTCTGTTGTCGCGATAAATTTCCGTTTTTTCTTCTCAAAGCATTCCTGAAGAACGTATATTGTTTGTTTCTAGCCTGAGGTCTAAGTTTCCTTTCTGTGGTTTATTGATGACTATTTATTATTACGGTGACTATTTGTTGCTACAGTTTATTGGTGACTATTTGTTATTACGGTGACTAATTGTTGCTACAGTTTATTGATGACTATTTATTATTACGGTGACTATTTTTTGCTACAGTTTATTGATGACTATTTATTATTACAGTGACTATTTGTTGCTACAGTTTATTGATGACTATTTATTATTACGGTGACTATTTGTTGCTACAGTTTATGGATGACTATTTATTATTACAGTGACTATTTGTTGCTACAGTTTATTAATGACTATTTATTATTACAGTGACTATTTGTTGCTACAGTTTATTGATGACTATCTATTGTCACGGTGATTATTTGTTGCTACAGTTTATCTTCTTCTTCTTCTTCCGTCCTTAGCCAAAGACCGACCAAGTAGTCAGTGGCCATTACGCCTTGCGGCGTCTTAGGGCAACAAGAAATTATCCGTTGTTCCGTTACGCCTAAAGGCGTTTATTGGTACAACAGAATATTAATTGTTGTTTCCGTAATCAATGTGACAAGCAAGCGGTTGATCAATCCGCTGTGCCCCGAACTTGCCCTCGTGGCTACAGTTTATGATGACTATTTATTATTACAGTGTGGTGGATTTGGTGTTATTCTATAAATATTACTAATTTTAATTCTTTCTGGTATGAGGTCAGCTATGCAAGCCCGTGAGGTTTATTAAATTCATATAAGTTTACAGGGTACCTGTTTGCTTCCACCAATGACCTCACCCGATTATATATCTTCCCCTACTGAAGTGTAATGGTGTGTGTATGTTGTCTAGCACGTTTCTAGGGTATATGCAATGTGATGGAGTGTATAAACAGGACAACAACTACACCTATTACTAATAAACAATGATTAAACAAGTCACTGGTTAAGTTTTCAATTTAACATATTTTTTACAATTTATTTTCCTGTATCTTTGTTATTCTTTTAGACACAGGAATAATCAACTCAAAATGATAATATAAATATTTACAGCAATTAATTCACAAATATAATTGAGTCTGTGTTTTCCCACAATTATTTATATAAGTCAAGTTAGAAAAGTGTCAAGTATTCCTTGCTCCTAGAAAAAGGTACAGGTTATTCGAACGTTTGGATTCATCACTGTCTGACACATTATATTTTGGGAAATTGAGAGTTGGATTGTTTGCGATATCAAATACCCCAGACACGATTGCTTATCTGGGATTTCTGGTAACAGGCTGACTGAAGTATACTATGTCAGCTTCCACTGCCAAGTCACGCTTCTGCTTCTTGTAATATATTTATGTGCAGGCACTCAGTAGATATGGCCTCACTGCAGACCTTATGGGCCGGTATTTGATCACCTGAGCTCTCTTTGGGAAGGTTAAGGCGTAGAAGAAACCCTGTGTGCCAACAATATAAATGTGTCCAACTCAGCATCTAATAGTCTCTCTCTTTCCCTACTCTAACATTTGCAATATCATCAGACATCAGTATGGTAACTAAACAATTAGTTAACGTTCTCAATTTGGTTGGATAAATAACTTTCAAACCATTAACAAAGGAAACAATTTACATTAATAATATCAAGTCATGTACAATCACGGTGACTTGCTGAAGAAGACGGCCAGTTATCTTCCTGGTCTTATGTCATAATACAACATTTTTTTCATTAATATTTAATTTTCTTTTTTCCCAATATGGTAGAAAGCCTGTCTGGCTTTTCTACAACGGGTTAATACATTTCCTAACAACGCTGTGAAACAACACAGTGTTCGATGTTGACTTCTCTCTAGATAAACGTTTTCCCCCATAAGGTTCATACTGATTCAATAATGCATACATAATAATGATAAAATTGACAATATAAAGGTTTTCATTCTTACCGCATCAAAGAAATTTACACACTAAACAGTTGAATATTGCGATATATGGCAACAATCCAGATCGCTGCTAGTGCAGAATAGCAAACAAGAATGTACTCCTTTCTTGTCTTAAAACAACTTTAGTGAATGAATTCTTTTTAACAAGTGGCCCCGAATACCAACTACTAATTGCTTTTATTCAATCGTTAGTATATTACACCACAGCCAATCAGGGACCGTTTGGCTTCTAGCGTTCTTTTTTTCAAAACTGACCTCAAATATTCAAAATTAGGACTCCTTCCCCTCTACCCCCACTACGGGCAAACTGAGAAAGATTTTCAAGTCCGTTCGTCTATCTGTCTTCTGTCCAACTTCTTTATTTCTTAATAGTTTTAAATTCTGATACATACTTATTGATCCTGTTGTTATCTATCGCACAGTCATTACATTATTTTATTCTTGTATTTATTTCTAATGCCTAGTATCGTTTTATTTCTACAATGCTTCAAAAAAAATATTATTATCCCTCCTATTCAAATTTGTAAACACGACTAGTGATACTCCTAGTCCGATACTCCGTCTCATCCCCCCATTCAGTACTGCATATTCAAAAAATCTCACGTTAACCTTAATTTTTTCCTTTTATTTTTAACTATCGCTCTCATGCAGAACGCAGCAGATCCTTGTAGTACGTTACCAAATTTTTAACAACACGTTTGTAGAATCACTACTTTAGCACTACTTCTAGCTAGAAATGCGACTTGTGTGTGTGTTTATATCGGCTGACGATTCTAACAGCGTGAATATGTGCCACTAACGCGTGTCGAGAAAAAGGGGGGTCTGCAACTTGTGACGTCGCGTTTCTGCCATGCTACGACATTTATCTCTCAATTTTATGCCTTCGTGTATTCGTTTTTACACGTTTTCTTCTCTCTCTCTCTCTCTCTTGCTTTGAAGGCTAGGCTTGAACTGTGACGTTAGTTTCACGCAAGCGGTACTAAAATCTAGTGGCTTTGCTAGCGAGATAATTAACCAGCATTTCTACAGCATACATTGGATTCCCGACTGGCATAGTAGAAGCTGTTAGTCACTAACACACGGGCTGTTTTATTTACTAGCATTTTGGGAGTACAATTCTATGGAAATTAGCGTTTGTCTCACAGATATTACTACATACCTCCCTTCCTAAAACATGCATTCATTGCAAGTTATTATCTGTGAGACAATTTAGCGCCAATAAGTACTATTCCCTAGGTTTTTCCTGATTTTCCTCACAAGGATGTCTACTCAGGAAATCCGCTCCCACGTTTTCCGAACCGGGTATATATTCGATGGAAAATGTATAAGGTTGGATCAATAAAGACCAGCGTAATAGTCTAGAATTTTCATGCTTGGCCTGGGACAAGAACACGAGCGGCTTGTGATCTGTTTGCACCACAAATGACCTACCATAAAGATAAATTTGAAACTTCTTTATGGCCCAAATTAACGCTAAACACTCTTTTTCACTGGTTGAGTAGTTTTTTTCCGCTTTGTTCAACTTGCGGCTAGCATAAGCAACTGGGTTCAGTTCTCCATCCTGTGAGGTGGTCCTCTGTAACAATGTGGCTCCTAATCCTGCGTTGCTAGCATCCGTTCTCACCACAAATTCCTGACTTAAATCAGGCAATTTCAATATCGGTTTGCTAGTGAGTTTATCTTTTAGCTCTTGGTATGCCAATTCACACTGCGCGGACCAAATGATTTTATCAGGTTGACCTTTTCTAGTTAAGTCTGTCAGCGGTGCACAAATAGAGTTAAATTTCTTTATGTATTTTTGATAAAATCCACATAAAGATACAACAGACCTCACATCTTTTTTTGTTTGTGGCCTTGGTGCTTTTTGCAATTTATCCAGGTTCTTGGGGTCAGGGGTCATGTTTGCCTGATACACTGTATGTCCCAAGAATTCAAGTTCTTTACACCTCACACAACATTTGGTTGGTCTAGCCGTCAAATTTGCTTCTCTGAGCCTATTAAATAGCATATTCAGAGAGTTTATGTGTTCTTCGAATGTCTCAGTAGCAATAAGGATGTCGTCCATGAAATTTGTTATACATGGATTATTCAGTGGATCCAATAACTTGCGCATCATTCTGGAAAACACACTCCGGGCGTTTTTCAAGCCAAATGGTAGCATGTTGAATTCATAATGGCCTTCCGAGGTGCTAAAGGCTAAATAAGGTCGAACCTCAGGCTTCACTGGAATTTGATAATAGCCTTTGCTAAGATCCACCTTAGAAAAATATTTTGCCTTGTTCAGCCTGGCAAACAGCTGATTGGTATCAGGCAATGGATCCACCTGATTCTCTGTGACCGAATTCAGTTTCCTGTAATCGATGCACAGTCTATGTTCTCCAGATGGTTTTCTCAGCAAAACCACACTGGAACTATATGGAGACTCACTGTGAGAGATAATCCCTTCTTTCAACAAATAATCAATTTTCTCTCTCAAAGCTTTCTCCTTGGCAAACGGGATTGTATAGGCTCTCATACAGATCGGTGTAGGGTCTATAAGTTTCATGTCATATTCTAACAGATTTGTATGCCCCGGCTTATCTGTTAACACGTCTGTATGTTCAATCAGAACCTTTTGAACCTGCTCACTCTGGGCTTTAGTCAGGTGCTTACTGATCTTCACCTGGGCCTGTGTTTCACCTGTTTTCAAGGGATACTCGTGAGAGGTGAGTGGTTCCTTTTTCATTCCAGTGGCTATCGACAAGGTCATGAGATGTGTCTCATCCTGGATCTCTCTTTCCAGGTATTTCTTTAGGAGATTCACATGATAAATTTTCTCCTTACCTTTTTTGTTGATTTTATAATTAGTTATAGATATCCTTTTTAGAACCGCGTATGGCCCTTGCCATCCAATTTGTAACTTGTTACTCCTGCCGGGTAGAAGAAGGGGCACCTTCTCTCCCACATTTAGCTCTCTATCCTTTGCTTTCTTGTTAAAATAAGCAGCATGTTTCTTTCTGGCTTGTCTGAGATTGTCATTTGCCAGTTTCCAGCCAGTTTTAAGACGAGTGGTCAGCTCGTTCACATAGTTATATGATGAGGTAACAGTTTCCTCTGCCTTCTCATCAGTCCATGTCCTTAACACGGCTTCCAATGGACCTTTTATTGGCCTCCCAAATAACAGGGTTGCGGGTGCCATCCCGGTTGAATTATGTGGAACTTCCCGATACGCAAACAACGCAGCGGGCAAAATTGGTCCCATTAATCAGGTTTCTCATGTGCCAGCATTCTCAGGATAGAAATGAGCGTCCCATTGAACCTCTCTACCTGGCCGTTCCCTTGGGGATGGTACTGGCTACAATGAAAGTGCTTGGCCTGGAAGATCCTGAAAACTTCTTCCGTTAGTCTCCCCTTGAACTGAGAGCCGTTATCAGTCAAGCTTTGGTGCGGGAAACCTAACCTTGTGAATATGGTGAGTAATGCCTCTGCCACATGCTTTGAATCTATAGATGACAGGGCTACCGCCTCTTCCCACATCGAACAAGTGTCCACCAGAGTGAGAATATAACTGTTCCTCCTCTTGGTTCGAGTGAGAGGTCCCACAATATCCACTGCAAACCTCTCAAAAGGGGTTCCCACTATGGGCATCTCCCATAGAGTTGCAGGAGCAGTCCAATGCTTTGGAGCTACCCTTTGACACTCTGGACAGGATTTCGCATATCCTTTTATATCTTCGGTTATCCCTGGCCAGAAGTAATGACAAGCTATACGCTGTCCTGTTGCACTGATCCCCATATGACCACTGAAAGGAATCGCGTGCCCTAGTTCCAACACTTTCTTCCTATACGAAGTAGGAAGAACCAGCTGTCCGTGACCATTGGATCCAGTTCCGGCCTTCCTATACAACAGTTTATTCTTCATATAGTAGTCTCCTTTCGTAGGAGGTGTATGGCACTTAGGTAATTTATTAAAGCACGGCTTGAGTGACTTATCTTCCGCCTGTGCCTTCCTCATCTCCTCTGGATGAGTATTTATAGGTTCATCCTCCTCCTTTCGTGACTGTGACCTGGTCTGCACTGTTGCCATGATCACAGGTTTCCTGGGATTTCCCAAGAATACATAAAGACACCCCAATATCAGAGGGTAGATGGGTTCGTTTATCACTGCTGCCTTGATTACTCCTTCCACAGCGAGTTTTCACATGTATCCTGGCGATGGGAAGTGTCATGGTTGCTACATCCTTGGTTGCCGCTTGAATCTCCACTGTTTCTGTGGTGTATTGATCAGCTTGCACCAGGTGAGAACTCACAACAGAATCAAAATCCAATCCAGTATCGTAAAGGCACCTAATGGTGACACCATTACATACAACATCCTCACAAACTGGGGGGTGATAGGGTTCCTGCTGTCCACTAGGTTTAACCTTTAATCCCTTTCTCCCCGTTTTCATTGCAGCAAAGTTAGGAGGTTTTCGAGTACACATTATGGTGTCATGATTATATTTCTTGCACCACTTACACCATTTATTTCCCTGAGGGAAATTTTTCTTATCATTGAACTGCGGGTTTCTATCACGTTGGTCAAACTTGGGCTTATCATAATAGGCTTTACCCTTATTAAACTTATCTCTGAGCTCAAATTTAAGTTGGTTGTGGTTTTGTGGAGCTTTATTATGGTCTATAGGCTTTTTCATATTTGCTACCTCCGACTGGGCTGCCTGATATCGCTCAGCCACATTTAAGATTTCCCCCAGCCTCTCAGCACCCTGTTCCGTGAGAAATTTTCTCCGGTCTGGAGCCATGAACTCTCTCAACTGCTCAGTCATAATCATTTCCTTTAAATCTTGGGTTTTCCCCAGAGCAGTCCATTTCTCCAGATAAGTCTCCAAACGTGCAGAGAACTGATGGTAAGTCTCTCCAGTCAACAGTTTTGCATTCCTAAATTTCTTTCTGTAAAATTCGCTATTTTTCTCATATCTAACTAGCAGAGCTTGCTTAAGAATGTCGTAGTCATCTTGGTCTTCTTTGCTCAGTTTGGCGAATACCTCATAAGAGTTTCCCCTAAGCCCCTGAGATACCTTCATACTCCATCTTTCTTTTTCTAGCCCATACATGGTAACTATTGCCTCAAATCTAGAGAGGAATGATTCAATATCATCCTCTTTTTCTACAACGGGGTCCGAATGAAACCCCATGGCTTGCAGCAGAGTCAGAAGTGGATGAGCTACTTCCATTATCAGGAGCATGGCCTTGTAACTCCAACTCCCTTAGTCGCAACTCATGTTCCCTTTGTAACCGTTTCTCTTCTTTCTCAGCCTCCATCCTCTTAGCTTCAGCCTCAGGTTTCTTCTCCTCCAACTGCAGCCTCTTGATCTCAGCCTCCCTGTCAGCCTCTAATTTCTTAAGCTCCCTAGCATCTTCTAACACAATTCTCTTCTCCTCAGCTAACCTATCAGTTTCTAACTTTCTTTCTTCCCCTAGCCTCTTATCTTCCCTATCCATATACTTGTCGCACTCTGATGTCACATACTGAATCAGAGCTTGACCATCTAAATTCATCTCCTTTGCAGTCTGCACAGCAGCAGATGTGTACTTTGCCAAATCAGCCATTTTACTGTTAACAATATAAAATGCTATCCACTACCTTAAACTAATTAACCAACTAAACACAAGACAAAGGGCAATGATATCTCAAACCACTCTCAAATTATTTTTACTTTTATATTCTACAAATGCTGGAACCTAGTGACTCAATTTATGTAGGGTATTAAGAACACTATTAATTCCCGGAAGAGCGTCCCAATTTATGTGGTGGATTTGGTGTTATTCTATAAATATTATTAATTTTAATTCTATCTGGTGTGAGGTCAGCTATGCAAGCCCCTGAGGTTTATTAAATTCATATAAGTTTACAGGGTACCTGTTTGCTTCCACCAATGACCTCACCCGATTATATATCTTCCCCTACTGAAGTGTAATGGTGTGTGTATGTTGTCTAGCACGTTTCTAGGGTATATGCAATGTGAAGGAGTGTATAAACAGGACAACAACTACACCTATTACTAATAAACAATGATTAAACAAGTCACTGGTTAAGTTTTCAATTTAACATATTTTTTACAATTTATTTTCCTGTATCTTTGTTATTCTTTTAGACACAGGAATAATCAACTCAAAATGATAATATAAATATTTACAGCAATTAATTCACAAATATAATTGAGTCTGTGTTTTCCCACAATTATTTATATAAGTCAAGTTAGAAAAGTGTCAAGTATTCCTTGCTCCTAGAAAAAGGTACAGGTTATTCGAACGTTTGGATTCATCCCTGTCTTACACATTATATTTTGGGAGTTGGATTGTTTGCGATATCAAATACCCCAGACACGATTGCTTATCTGGGATTTCTGGTAACAGGCTGACTGAAGTATACTATGTCAGCTGTAGTGATTTCTACATACAATATATAAATTAATATATAACAGTATAGGGCATAAAGGCAAAGATAAGAAAGTACAAAAGAATTTTCTGCTAGAACGGTTGGTGTCGCCTACGCCTTCAGATTATTATTTGCTAACGAATAGCCGAACAAAACGGTACCCAATTTTTCAAATTTGTCCTTGACATAAACACCCACTTTTCCTAGTTTAAAAAAAAATTTGCCTAAAATGCATTGTGGAACGAGGAGGGGCAAGGATAGATGAAATGCTAATTCGTTTCGCATTGATTTTAAACTAAAAGCCAACTGTAGCACAGTGGCAAGCCTTGCCTTAGGGGTTTCCCCAAATAAAATGAAAAAGTTAGAAATGTAGACACTACGGTCATGTAAACATGGTAAGCTCTTATTATGAATGACCTAAGCTCTCGTATTTCGCTTGATAGTACATGGAAAAAGAGTGAACGAGAGGTAGTTTAAAAATAAACAACTAACATTGAAAAAAAGATAGAATTTTGAACCAAACCACTTAGCCCCTTGAAAATCGTAGATTCGTGTACCTGAAGACTTGCTGACCAAGAATATGTTATTAGTTATCTAAATAGTCCCTTAACTAATCAAATAATGATAAAACCATACATAGAGATCAGAGATACTGTCAGGTCAAGTCATATCTGCTTAGAGTGGATCGCATATTTTTGGGGAAAAAAGTAGGTGACGGATAGGCTCAGATAGTACAGTGAATCTGATTGGGTGGCATTTGAAGTGAGACGAAATATTATTGGCTGACCTTTGAATAAACATAAATAGCCTAGTAACGTAGAAAGGTTTGAATGATATTTTTTGAAAGACTGTTTACCCTTGTAAAATTAAAAGTGATTGGCTAACTGAATCGATATTGTCAGAATAAGCGTTGGGGGGACGCCATTTCTAGAAAAATTTTCACCAGTGATAGATGAGATCAGGCTGTGCTTTCAAATACATTTTTGGGCAGCCTGGACAACAAAACAGATCGAAACTGTGTCAGTCATCGTCTCTGTGTATTTCTTACTTACTTACTTAGTCGTTCCCCTTCTACCGTGAGGTGTAGAGGTTTGGAAGAGAGAGCGCCAGACCATTCTATCAGCTGTCTTCTTCCTGGCCTGGTTCCATTCTAGTCCTCGGTCCTTCAAAGATTGTCTAATGTTGTCCTCCCAGCGGACTCTCTCTGTGTATTTCATTGAACAAAATTGTGGTAAGATTGACATTTATTAATCTGTATTTTATATAAAAAAATTGAATGTGAAATAATAATATATGTCTGGACATGAGTGGGTCTATAGCGAACATGAGGCAAAGCCTAAAGATTGATCCACCATGTGATAGACTGTCAGAGAGGTGTAAAACTACAAGAATATGTATGATTGTCATAAAGGAGCATAACACCTATCATATTATATGGAAGAGATTACAGCTGGAATTGCAGTGGCATTGTAACTAATAGGGAAAGGAATACTGGTGTACATTGTCACATCAAAAGAAAATGGTGGCATAGGTTTGTATAAGGATATGACCCTTTTTGTTTGTTTGTAATGTACATGTCCTTAACTGTGGACTATTAGTGTATGCTAGATATTAAGAAGGATTCATACCTTCACATTTCAGAGGTCCTGGGTACTGACGTTAATGTGGTACCAAACGCTTGAAAACTGATTGATTCAGGACTCTGCCGGTTTACTGCGAGCCCATGCTAGTGGCCATTGCCTATCAAACAGGGAACACATTGTCAAGCGAGCAGAGGAAAGGTTCAACCTATATTCTACTGCCAAGATAAGTTCTCGTTCGGCACCTGAAAGCTCAACTACAGAACTTTAAAAGAAGAAATATAAAAAGTGACAGTGAATAAAACTGGGACAAATATTTAATAGTTCCACAAGTGACAAGTAGAAACAAACATTACTAAAAGGGTAGGATTTCAAACAACAACCTAGTGGTACTACCAGTATTACCTTAAAGTAGGAGAACACTACAGACGTATATTAGAAAAATATTTTATGTATGGACAGAGGATCTATTGTGCTATTTGACTGATGTAAATGATTATTTGATTTCACTTTTAAATTGTCAATCCTGATTCCAAATCAATTAGAATCAGGATAATAAAATTGTAAAATCATATTGACACAAAATTCAGCCACAGTCTTAATTAAGATAGCCTTTTAGAGTGTCGTTTGTATGTTATTGTGGTAGTACTGTGTGCTGTTGTGAATAATAAACTATTTGTTTGTATGTTTGTGGATTATTATACATTACACTCTACATTCATACCCCTAGACACTAAACGAAGTCATTTACTATAATAATAAATACATTGAATGAGATTTTTAAAAAGTGGTAGCGGAAAGGTACCCTGAAAAGTTCACAATACTATTGGGTATATTCAGGGACCTTCATAGCTAATCTCATTTATTCACATATTAATACCTAACAACAAATTCATAACATCAAATCCACCACATCAGCTTCCACTGCCAAGTCACGCTTCTGCTTCTTGTAATATATTTATGTGCAGGCACTCAGTAGATACGGCCTCACTGCAGAACTTATGGTCAGGTATTTGATCACCTGGGCTCACTTTCAAACGTAGAAGAAACCCTGGAACAATATAAATTTGTCCAACTCAGCATCTAATAGTCTCTCTCTTTCCCTACTCTAACATTTGCAATATCATCAGACATCAGTATGGTAACTAAACAATTAGTTAACGTTCTCAATTTGGTTGGTACCCCTTTCATGGATAAATAACTTTCAAACCACCGTTTGACACTTTCCTTGACAAAGGAAACAATTTACATTAATAATATCAAGTCATGTACAATCACGGTGACTTGCTGAAGAAGACGGCCTATTATCTTCCTGGTCTTATGTCATAATACAACATTTTTTTCATTAATATTTAATTTTCTTTTTTCCCAATATGGTAGAAAGTCTGTCTGGCTTTTCTACAACAGGTTAATACATTTCCTAACAACGCTGTGAAACAACACAGTGTTTGATGTTGACTTCTCTCTAGATAAACGTTTTCCCCCATAAGGTTCATACTGATTCAATAATGCATACATAATAATGATAAAATTGACAATATAACGGTTTTCATTCTTACCGCATCAAAGAAATTTACACACTAAACAGTTGAATATTGCGATATATGGCAACAATCCAGATCGCTGCTAGTGCAGAATAACAAACAAGAATGTACTCCTTTCTTGTCTTAAAACAACTTTAGTGAATGAATTCTTTTTAACAAGTGGCCCCGAATACCAACTACTAATTGCTTTTATTCAATCGTTAGTATATTACACCACAGCCAATCAGGGACCGTTTGGCTTCTAGCATTCTTTTTTTTCAAAACTGACCTCAAATATTCAAAATTAGGACTCCTTCCCCTCTACCCCCACTACGGGCAAACTGAGAAAGATTTTCGAGTCCGTTCGTCTATCTGTCTTCTGTCCAACTTCTTTATTTCTTAATAGTTTTAAATTCTGATACATACTTATTGATCCTGTTGTTATCTATCGCACAGTCATTACATTATTTTATTCTTGTATTTATTTCTAATACCTAGTATCGTTTTATTTCTACAATGCTTCAAAAAAAAATATTTCCTATCTCTCCTATTCAAATTTGTAAACACGACTAGTGACACTCCTAGTCCGATACTCCGTCTCATCCCCCCATTCAGTACTGCATATTCAAAAAATCTCAAGTTAACCTTAATTTTTTCCTTTTATTTTTAACTATCGTTCTCATGCAGAACGCAGCAGATCCTTGCAGTACGTTACCAAATTTTTAACAACACGTTTGTAGAATCACTACTTTAGCACTACTTCTAGCTAGAAATGCGACTTGTGTGTGTGTTTATATCGGCTGACGATTCTAACAGCGTGAATATGTGCCACTAACGCATGTCGAGAAAAAGGGGGGTCTGCAACTTGTGACGTCGCGTTTCTGCCATGCTACGACATTTATCTCTCAATTTTATGCCTTCGTGTATTCGTTTTTACACGTTTTCTTCTCTCTCTCTCTCTCTTGCTTTGAAGGCTAGGCTTGAACTGTGACGTTAGTTTCACGCAATAACACATGAGGAAGGGAAACCCGAGGCCTGTAAACAGTAAATTAATATTAGACAAACATAAAGGTATGTTTTCAGGCAGCAGTTCAGCCTATTAATGACGCAATCACTTCTGTTGTATTTCTATCAAGCAGTATAGGCCGAATCCAACAAGACAAGGACCTTAATACTGTGTCCAGTAAATGATAGTAGACTAGAACAGTGAGAACAGGATAGTGGGTAGGTTTGGTATTGTATAAACATTTATTACACATAAGGGAGGGAAACCCGAGGCCTGTAAACAGTAAATTAATATGAAACAAATATAAAGGTACTAAAATCTAGTGGCTTTGCTTGCGAGATAATTAACCAGCATTTCTACAGCATACATTGGATTCCCGACTGGCATAGTAGAAGCTGTTAGTCACTAACACAAGGGCTGTTTTATTTACTAGCATTTTGGGAGTACAATTCTATGGAAATTAGCGTTTGTCTCACAGATATTACTACATACAGTGACTATCTGTTGCTACGGTTTATTGATGTTTATGCATTATTACGGTGCTATTTGCTGCTACAGTTTATGGATGACTATTTATTAAAAAGGTGACTATTTGTTGCTACAGTTTATGATGACTATTTATTATTACGGTGACTATTTGTTGCTACGGTTTATTGATGTCTATTTATTATTACGGTGACTATTTGTTGCTACAGTTTATGGATGACTATTTATTAATACGGTGACTGTTTGTTGCTACAGTTTATTGATGATTATTTATTGTTACGGTGACTATTTGTACTACAGTTTACTTTATGCGGCACGTCTTGCGGAAATAAATAAAGCAAAGAGGTCCAAGAAAAACTAGGAAGGAAAGAAGAATTCATAAAAGAGAGCAAAGTTAGACGACCATAATATTTTGGCCATGACAAAAGACATAAGGTCTTGCTGAAGACCATAATAGAAGGAAGAGTTGAAGGAAAACGTGCAAGAGGATGACAGCACTATAATTGAGAAGATAACATCAAGAGATGGACAGTCTATCAGAGTGTACCATCAAGAGATGGACAGTCTATCAGAGTGTACCATCAAGAGATGGACAGTCTATCAGAGTGTACCATCAAAACACGTGACAGAAGGCGTTGGAGATCCGTTGTAGTCGACCTTCGATGTGAAGAGGGCACCTGATGATTATTTATTACATCAGTTAGCAGTCTAATCTCCTATATACTTAAACTTCTGTAACCAACAATGAAAAATATCCCGCCGGCTGTTCGGGAAAAATAAGGAAAATGTGCGCATTGAAGCGTGAAAGCTGAATTGAACACTCATTAAAAGAACGCACATGTACTGCAGTCTTTTCATGCTACATTTTCAGGAAAATACGGAAGCGGCGCGTATTGAACAGTGAAAGTAAATTGAACACCCATTAAAAGAGCTTGCAGTACATTCACTTTTTTCATGGTGCATTGCTCAATGACCTACGTGATGATAAGTTTAAATAAGGATAAATTATACAAACAACCAGCAAGTTTCCAACAGCCTTGGCAGGGTGTGCAGAGCTTTGGGAAATGGGAAAGCAGAGCTTGAGATTAGTCAACTGATAAATGGCATCGGACACAGACGAACTTTGTCTCGAAAGGCTGTGCGCTGTGAATCCGTCAACGGGCCCTCCGTTGTTAGATGGCGAGACAATCGTTGCGTGTCTGTTCAGAGGATGATCTCTGCGACAAACATTTACACATTTGGATAAACGAGCAATGACGGGCAAACCTCTACACTGTCGGGTATAATGGGAATGATGGGCAAACCTCTACACTGTCGGGTAGAAGTGGGAATGACGGGCAAACCTCTACACTGTCGGGTAGAAGTGGGAATGACGGGCAAACATCTACACTGTCAGGGAGAAGTGGGAATGACGGGCAAACCTCTACACTGTTAGTAGAAGGGGAATGAAAGCCCAGAAGTTATAGCTGCATTTTGAAGGCTGGCACGGAACCAAGAAGGGTCAAAGGTTTCATAGCGATATAATGTAATCTGTTTTAGGGCAAGTCCGGACACAACAGGTCAATCACCTGTTTGTCTTAATATTTGATTGCATGTTCATCCTGAAGACATTGGGCTCCATGGGAGACCTCCACACTCATCGGTAGAAGAGGACATGACTATGAGATGAGGTGAGATACATGTTATCAAACGTAAAATCAGCAGGCATTGACTAATGATAAGAAGCACCGAAGGATCCGGCGTGCATATAACCAGCGTGATACAGGAACTGCTAGAATTCATTTTCTTCGACATTTGCTGAGGGAGACTGAGCAACTGTGGTTTTGCCCGGAGTGCAATGATATCGATTCTTATCAACAATAAATCGTGATAAGTTTGGTTACAAAGATGCAATGATATCGATTCTTATCAACAATAAATCGTGATAAGTTTGTTTACAAAGATGCAATGAAGCTAAAATGGAATAGAAATAAATGAAATTCATCATCATCAGCTGCTATCTTCGCAACGAAGAACGCCTGTAATGGATCTCCAACGTTTTCTGTCTCCTGTCTTGATGGTAACTGTGATAGACTCTTGCCTGTCTCCTGTCTTGATGGTAACTGTGATAGACTCTTGCCTGTCTCCTGTCTTGATGTTATCTTCTCCCTTACAGCGCAGTCTTCCCCTTGCACATTTGCCGTAAACTCTGCCTTGTATTATTGTCTTCTGCAAGGCGTTAAATGAATTAAATTATATCAGGATAAATAATGCCGCCATCAGGACTTGCAGCAGAAAGAGAAAATTATAATTCATTCCCGTCATTTTTGGCGGGTTATTTGCTCGTTACATTAAAGTCTTTCTAATGCCTCCACACACTTCCAGCCTATTAGGTATTTGTTTGGGTCTAGTGGGATATACCAGACCGTCGGTAATTGTTCACATATGATGTGTATGTTAGCCGAGTTTTTGTCTATTAGTGCTTTCGTCACGTCATTTAGTCTGAGTTCTTCTGTTCTCGACAAGACAACCAGTGTATCCTTAAATGACATACCCGAGGGAGCTCTAGGACAGTTCTTTGCATGCCCCTTCGGAGACCCCGGGGAACTAATCAGTGCGGGATGTCGTTGGTATAACAATTACATCTGAGGGGAACCAAATTTCACTAGAAAAATTTCAGCTAATTAGTAATTAATAAAAAGCGTAGTGGATTTAAGTCAAACTCGTAAACCCCCCCCCCCCCCTTCTCCCCCCACCCCCCCCCCCCCCAAAAAAAAAAAAACCAAACAAAGAACAACAAAACAGCTTTAGATAGCACACCACTGAGGAAACTAACTGGTAGCATTACTAGCAGTCCATGTTCTAGAATCCCTAGATGTGACGGAATACCTCGATGGTCAAATTTTCCTGTCTTCTTCTTCTTCTTCTTCTTCCGTCCTTAGCCAAAGACCGACCAAGCAGTCAGTGGCCATTATGCCTTTCGGCGTCTTAGGGCAACAAGAAATTATCCGTTGTTCCGTTACGCCTAAAGGCGTTTATTGGTACAACAGAATATTAATTGTTGTTTCCGTAATCAATGTGACGAGCAAGCGGTTGATCAATCCGCTGTGCCCCGAACTTGCCCTCGTGTGTACTGCCGCTATAAAACCACCTCGCTACCGAGACGTCTCCAGCCAAAATTCTCTCGGGACCGAAGGTCCGCGAAAAAGAGCAATCTGGTACGGGCACAACACCCATTCGCTGCCTCCGCTGCGCTGGGAGGACCCGGCAGCCGGGACCACACGCAGCCTTGAGAGGACAATGGTCGCCGTCCAAAAAATTTTCCTGTACCACCCTGTAATTCATTCTGTTCTCTTCACTTTCTTTTTTCCTACCTCTGACAGAAGTTGTGATTTTCTATTCATTGTTTACATTCTCTTTTTTTCAATTTCTGTTATATCTGGGCTTCATCGACCATATTTACTGATTATTTAAATCACTGACTTTCGCTTAAACCTGTATTTACACCTGGATCTGTAGAGTGAAATGTTGTTTACGAATGCGTAACACATTTCCGACCAGACAGTGAATGAGGACGCCTGGATTAAATCGTAAACAAAGCTGGGATGACCACTGTCAGTTGTCTTATCATAGATAATGTTTTCTGTCTGGCCGGGTTGTTGTTTGATAGTGTCGGACAATATTAATCTGGTGATAGATTATAGACACGCACTTACGAAAACTCAGGGGATTTGAAGCAGGTAAACGATATAATCATTTACAGGCAGTGTGATGGTATTGCCTTTCCAATTTTGCAGTAGTGGTCCAACAGTGGCCAAAACTCAAGAGTATCTTATACGGGCTTTAAATGTGTCTACTTTCGCGCAAGATTACTCTTGGCAGCGATGTAGATTGAAGGTTGATGATGCTTCTACAACGAAGAAGCTTTCATAAGATATTCAGATAAGCGACAACAATACTGCGTTTGGCTGAGCATGTTAATTCTAGAATATGCCGACAACTTTTGAGAAGGATTAAGCAATGGTTTATGTTAGCTCGTTTAAGCCCCCACCTCTGATTTACTGAGTGGAATTCTTATTATTCTGGTATAGCTCAGTTTAGAGTGTGTGTAGTAAATTTAATGAGACAAACATTCATTCATTCATTCATAACCCTCCACTCCCGAAGGAGCATAGGCCTTCAACAAACACATGCCAAGTCCTCCTGTCACGTGCCATCATCTCAAGTTCCTTCCACGTTCTTCTTATCATTTTCATCTCTGTTTCCAGCTCTCTTCTCCATGTGCTTCTTGGTCTACCTCTGCCTCTCTTGCCCTGAAGGTTCCAGAACAAGGACTGCCTTGTAATGCTACCAACAGGTTTCCTCAGTGTGTGTCCTATCCATCTCCATCGTCTTCTTCTCATCTCCTGTTCCACTGGCGCTTGTCTCGTTCTTGATATCAGTTCCACGTTGGTAACCTTGTCATACAATTTTAATCCCTATATTCTATGCAAGCACCCATTTACGAAAGTCTGTAGCTTTTTGGTTGTTGTCTTTGTTGTTCTCCATGTCTCAGAGCCATACAATAGGACTGACTTCACATTTGAGATGAAGATTCTTATTTTCGTGTTGGATCCGATTTCTCTTGATCTCCATATATTTCCCAATGCAATGAAAGCTCCTCTTGCTTTTTGTATTCCTAGTTTAATATCACTGTCTGTCCCTCCAACTTTGTCTATATTGCTGCCAAGATATGTGTACGATTCTACATCTTGTATTGGTGCTTCTTCAAGTTCAACCCTGTTTTCATTACCTGCATTTATTTTCATTATCTTTGCCTTTTCCCTGTGTATTTTCAGATCCAATTGCTGTGACCTCTCATCGAGTGTTTTCAGTTTGTCCTGTATCTGATTACGGTTATGGGACAGAAGAGCCAAGTCATCAGCAAAATCCAGATCATCCAACTGCTTAGTCAGAGTCCACTGGATTCCATTTCTGCTGTGTGTTGTTGATGTTCTCGTAACCCAGTATATTGCTAATAAGAAAAGAAATGGAGACACGAAGCATCCCTGTCGCACTCCTGTTCTTATCCCAAATGGTTCTGTAAGCTGTCCTTCATGAAAAACTCTGCATGTCATGTCTTCATGTGTTTTCTTTATTAAATTAATGATCTTCAGGGGAACTCCATAATGCCTCATCAATTTCCAAAGCGATTCTCTGTCTACACTGTCAAATGCCTTTTCGTAGTCCACAAGTCCGATGTATAATTGTGAATTCCATTCCACACTTTGTTCAACTATTATTCTCAAAGTGGCTATCTGGTCTGTACAGGAACTGTTTTGTCGAAAACCTGCTTGTTCATCTCTCAGTTTCTTGTCTATAGACTCTTTTAATCTCTCAAGGATAATCCTATTTAATACTTTTCCTGGCACCGATAGTAACATTATTCCTCTATAATTTGTGCACTCTTGTAAATTTCCTTTCTTATGCAACTTAACCAGATATCCTTCCTTCCATTCTACTGGTATCTCTTCCTTTTCCCAGACTTTACCAAGTAATTTATATAACATCTCTGTAGCCGTGTCGATATCTGCTTTGATGGCCTCTGCTGGAATGCCATCTGGTCCAGACGCTTTTCCATCTCTTAGAAGCTTTATGGCTTTCTTTATTACTTCCTTCGTTGGTCTTTCACCGTTAATTTATAGCTCTTCTTCTGCTGGCTGGGTGTCCGGGGGGTTTTGTGAAGCTGGTCTATTGAGAAGGTCCTCAAAATATTCTGTCCACCTCTTCATTTGCTCTTGTATATTGCTGAGCAGTTTTCCATTCTTGTCTTTTATGAGGCAACTTGTTTGCTTGTATTTCCCTGTCAGCTTCTTTGTGCTGTTATACATTTCTCTCATATTTCCTTTGGCTGCAGTATCTTCTGCCTCTCTTGCCAACTCCTCAATATACTTCCTCTTGTCTCTCTTGATACTTCTTTTAACTTCTTTGTTTGCTTCTGTGTACACTTCTTGAGCCTTGGCTTTGGAACTTCTGGTTTTGCTTGTGTTTACATCTGCTTTCTTGTTTTTCCTGTCTTTTATCTTATTGATGGTTTCTGTTGTTATCCATGCTTTTTGTTGTCGTTCCCTTTTCCCCAGTATTTCTTCACGTGTCTCATTCCATACTGTTTTGATTTGCTGCCAATAGTCTTCTGTATTCTCTACATCTTCCAGCTGTTGGAGCACTTGGAATTTGTTGGATATTGTGACCGCAAATTTGTCTCATGTTTCTTGATTTCTTAGATGTCCTACATTAAATTGTTGTCTATAATTTTGCATTGTTGCATATCTCTTGAGTTTCATTTTTACTTTGGCTATCAGAAGGTGGTGATCTGATGCCACATCTGCTCCTCTATATACCTTTACATCCTGCAATGATGATCTAAACTTCTTGTTTATGCATATACCTTGTATGATCAATCTTATTTTCTGTTCTATGGTCTGGTGATATCCATGTTGCCTTGTGTATTCTCTTATTTGGAAACATGCTTCCTCCTATGGCCAGTTGATTTGAAGCACAGAAGTTTGAGAATAGTTCCCCATTTTCATTCATTATTCCCAGCCCGTGTTTTCCCATGACTTCTTCAAAGCCGGTGTTGACTGTACCTATCTTTGCATTCATGTCACCCATCAAAATTGTGATGTATCTTCTTTTTACTTTTTCCACAATTTCCTGTAGTCTAGTATAAAATGCTTCTTTCACAGACTCTTCTTTGTCATTAGTTGGTGCATAACATTGGATGACATTTACATTTATTTTCCTTTTAGCTGTTTTAAAAGTAGCTGTTATTATTCTGGATCCAACGGCTTCCCATTCAATGAGTGCTTTCTGTGCTTCTTTAGATAACATGTGGCCATGTTACCCAGTGTTTCCTTGTGGGACTGGGTACGGTACCAATTATCCTATTATGTGGCCAGGTTAGTGTTTCATCTTTATTTATTCACATCTTTGTGAGTGATTTTAGTATTGGCTTCAAGATCACCAGAGATGGTTATTGCTCACACCCTATCTTGTTACTGTGGTTCGTTCCAGACTTCCTTCTATAGGTGGTGTTTATGGAGAGCCTTATTGGTTATGTTTTAATTGAGAATAGAACAATGCATCCATACATTTTCGACAAGTTTAAATTCTTCAACAGCAGGGTTATTTCCAAAAGAAAGTTTTATTCAACTGCCAATTGGCTCAAAGAGTTCTCAACAAACAATTCATCAATATATCTTGGTACATCAGTCTACAATATTGTGAAACCTGACGTTTCTTTTCTCATGAGTCAAATTATTCAGTTCCATACTATCCAAATATGTCCTGTAATATTTCTGTTAACTGTCGTAAAAATTAACAGTGATGCAACGTCAAAATATCTCCAATGATACAACGTAGGGATAAAAAACCAATGCGTAAGCTGCTGGAATACATGATCGCCCGCGCCGCGGGTCATCAGGTGTTAAAATTGAAGGCAAAACGGAACGAGGATCAAAAGACAAAAATCTGACTGAACGCGTACTTGAACTAGCGAGGTTAATGGACGCAAATTGGTGGGGCAAGGAGGAAAAGTCACGTTTCCCCCCCCCCTCCCCCCCCCCCAAGTTGACATAAAGTAAGGAATTCGACAGAAGGGACCTTGGATATGATACGCCACAGTCATTTATTGGACGCTTTTGCGATACCAAGCCTTTTATTTGAATTCAGCGGCAAACGCAGATGCTTGAAATATTACAAAATTCAAAAAGTAACTTTTTCTTAATATTAATGTTAGGAATATAAAAATTAGCTGGCCGGATGGCCCATTCTGAGCAGTGAAATAATATACTTTCATTTATACAGACGGACAGATAATAAGAAAGATAATGACAAAAGACGGGGTTGTTCACATCAGCGAAAGACTGCATTGAATCAAACATGCCACTATTTGCACAAAATTCGCAACCTTGAGACTCAAGTGTTCAAATTTAGTTAGAATGCAAGAGGGGGGGAGTAGCGGACAGTAGTGGCTAAAAATAACTTAGGAGGCAGGTTCGTGCAGTTTTACATGTGTTAGTCCAAAAAAACAAGTGAAATTGTGGGAAAAAGATAAATTGTGACCGACGTACATTTTAAAAATTGAGATGTACTTTTGACTTTTTTGGGAAAAGATAAAATGTGACCGACGTACATTTTAAAAATTGAGATGTACTTTTGACTTTTTTGGGAAAAGATAAAATGTGACGGACGTACATTTGAGAAAATAAGATGTAATTTTGACTTTATTTTCAAATTTTGAATTGAAAAGCTTGGTCTTCTGATCTGATTGGCCAACGCATTTTACATTAGCGGGATAGAGACGCACATTTTTGCCATTCGACATAAGTCTGTCCAGTAACACAGTCATTAATTGTAGTGGTGATTTCCCAGAAATAATACATAATATTCAGTGGGACACCATACTATAGCCAGCAGCTCAGCAGAGTTTTGCTAGCACTTATTTACTGTGTACCATATTCATATTTCTGAGCTGCGAGTTTCAGTTGGCACCAAGGTGGTGTCAAACGAGTTGTTGATTTTACCCGAGTGGATCCGTGCAGTAACCTTGTGTCAGAGCAGCCTATTATTGCCCCAAGCACGGAGAGGTGGGGCCACCAGACCACTATTATTGCCCCCAAGCACAGAGAGGTGGGGCCACCAGACCTCAGCACCAGAGCTACATCTTCAAAGTTGAGTGAGCCTCTGGTCTGCTGAGAATTCACCAACTCAATATAGTTACTAACAATCCCATAAAATTCCTGCAATTTACTGGACACTGTGTAGTCAATATAGACTGGAGTGATGAGGCCACCCCAACAGCACAACCATTAAACGGTCTCCCAAATTAGATGACTACTATAAACATTAATAAAACTAAATAGTCTAGTAACATACATATGTACACTCTTGCATTTATTATGTAATATTCCATGCATTTTTTTCATAATTCCTAAATCTTTTATAAGTTCTGGTCAAAATAAAACTTGATCTAGAACAAAATAAATGTAAGAAAATTTCTATCAAAAATTTTACACACTTGAGTTAGTTCAGTGTATTATAACATTTGTTAATATTATTAGACTTAGTAAATATCTGTGTGTGTGTCTATAACTATCACACCACATTACATATCATTACCCTAGACATTTAACGTAGCCACATTCATTAGAACACAAAAAAAGATAAGTGTGAGGTCGTAGTGGTAGCGAGAAGGGCCTTCTGACAATTCACAGTTACATATTATCTCAGGAGCCTTCACAGCTGACCTCATGCATCACACGTAGTACCATCACCACCATACAATACCATCAAACCCACTACATATATTGGGGGCTCGTCCGGGATAATTAGCCCATTAAGTATATTAGGATCTCCTGGTGGGAGAAATAAAATTAGGGGAACAAAATTGTAAAATTCCCTTAAAATTAAAAGTGTCCCTGCAAATAAAAGTTGGTGAATCTTCACAGCCAATAATTAGTTAATTAATTAATTAGAATTAGTTAGACTATAGTAATTAGAAGTTCTTTAGAGGTTAGAGATTTATCTTGTATATTATTATATTGTCTAAAAAGTATGGCGGAGCTGGCAAAATTCCGATCAGCTGCTGTGCTGTCGGCAAAGGAGATGGGAATGGAGGGTCAGATTTTAATTCAACATGTAACGGCTGAATGTGATAAATATATTGAACGGGAAGAAAGGAGATTAGACAAAGAGGCTGAAAGAAAATTAGAGTCCGAACGGTTGGCTAAAGAGAAGAGGTTACAAATTGAGGCTGAGACTAAGAGGTTGCAGATTGAGGCTGACAAAGAGGCAAAGGCATTGGAGGCCGAAGAAAAACGACAGCAAGGGAACGGCCAGGTAGAGAGGTTCAACGGGACTCTCATTTCTATCCTGAGAAAGCTGGCACACGAAAAACCGGATCTGTGGGATCAATTCCTGCCCGCCGCATTGTTTGCGTACCGGGAGGTACCACATAGTTCAACCGGGATGGCTCCCGCAACTCTGCTATTTGGGAGGCCAATAAAAGGTCCATTAGAAGCTCTATTAAGGACCTGGACAGATGAGAAGGCGGAAGAGACTGTTACCTCATCTTATCAATACGTGAACGAACTGACCACTCGTTTGAAAGCTGGATGGAAACTGGCAAATGATAATTTGAAACAAGCCAGGAAGAAACATGCAGCATATTTTAATAGGAAGGCAAAGGACAGAGAACTGGCAGTCGGAGAGAAGGTGCTGCTTCTACTACCCGGTAGCCAGAATAAATTACAAATTGGATGGCATGGTCCATATACGGTTCTAGAGAAGGTGTCTAGAACAGACTATAAAATTGACAAAAAGGGGAAGGAGAAAGTTTATCATGTAAACCTGTTAAAGAAGTATCTGGACAGACCACTCCAGGAAAGCACCCCCTTACTGACCTTAGCTATCGCAACTCAAATGCAAAAGGAACCACTCACCTCACATGAATACCCATTACATCCTTGTGAAACAGCCGCACAGGTAAAAGTCAGTAAGCACCTGACTAAAAACCAGAGGGAGAGAGTTCAACAGGTTCTGGAGGAACATACAGATGTATTAACAGATAAACCAGGACATACAAATTTGCTACAGTATGACATGAAACTGGTAGACTCAAACCCAATCTGTATGAGAGCCTATTCTATTCCGTTCGCGAAGGAGAAGGCATTGAAGGAAGAAATAGATTATTTGTTGAAGGAAGGGATCATTTCACACAGTGAATCATCTTTTAGTTCTAGTGTCGTATTGCTGAGAAAACCGTCTGGGGAACACAGACTGTGCATAGATTACAGGAAACTGAATGCTGTCACAGAAGGGCAAGTGGATCCATTACCAGACACAAAACAGTTATTTGCCAGACTGAACAAGGCAAAATACTTTTCAAAGGTGGATCTTAGTAAAGGCTATTACCAGATCCCGGTGAAGCCTGAAGTGAGACCTTATTTGGCTTTTAGCACTTCAGATGGACATTATGAATTCAACATGCTACCATTCGGACTGAAAAATACTCCGAGTGTATTTTCAAGGATGATGCGCAAATTGTTGGATCCCCTGAATAACCCATGTATCACGAATTTCATGGATGATATTCTCGTCGCCACAGAGACATTTGAAGAACACATTGAAGCTCTAGAAATGTTATTTAATAGGCTTAGGGAGGCGAACTTAACTGCTAGGCCAACAAAATGTTGCATTGGATGCAAAGAGTTGGAATTCTTGGGACACACGGTATATCAGGGTAGCATGATCCCTGATCCTAAGAACTTGGAAAAACTGCAGAGAGCACCTAGACCACAAACAAAAAAGGACGTGCGATCATTTGTGTCGTTATGTGGATTTTATCAAAAATATATCAAAGATTTTAACTCTATTTGTGCGCCTCTGACTGATCTGACTCGCAAGGGACTTCCAGATAAAATTAATTGGACTGCGCAAAGTGAATTAGCGTTCCAGGATTTAAAGGAAAAACTCACTAGCAAGCCTATTCTCAAACTACCTGATTTGACACAGGACTTTGTCTTGAGAACCGATGCCAGTAATGTAGGACTCGGGGCGGCTTTGTTGCAAAGATCAGCTTCACCTGATGGGGAACTGAAACCAGTCGCTTATGCAAGCCGCAAATTGAATAAGGCGGAACAAGGATACTCCACAAGCGAAAAAGAATGTTTAGCGTTGGTCTGGGCAATAAAGAAGTTTCAAATCTATCTGTATGGTAGGACTTTTGTGGTCGAGACGGATCATCAGCCTCTCGTATTCTTATCTCAGGCTAAGCATGAAAACGCAAGATTGCTGTGGTGGTCTTTATTGCTTCAACCTTATCAGTTTAGTATCCAATATATCCCAGGTAAATTGAATGTTGGTGCAGATTTCCTCAGTCGGCACCCCTGTGATCAAAATTAGAGTAATGGCAGGCGTAAGGAGAGATTTTGTCTATGTGTATCACTGGTTTTAGAACTTGCCGTAGGCATGTTTTCAGGTGGGGAGATGTGTCGTAAAAATTAACAGTGATGCAACGTCAGAATATCTCCAATGATACAACGTAGGGATAAAAAACCAATGCGTAAGCTGCTGGAATACATGATCGCCCGCGCCGCGGGTCATCAGGTGTTAAAATTGAAGGCAAAACGGAACGAGGATCAAAAGACAAAAATCTGACTGAACGCGTACTTGAACTAGCGAGGTTAATGGACGCAAATTGGTGGGGCAAGGAGGAAAAGTCACGCCCCCCCCCCCCCCCCCCCCCCCCCCAAGTTGACATAAAGTAAGGAATTCGACAGAAGGGACCTTGGATATGATACGCCACAGTCATTTATTGGACGCTTTTGCGATACCAAGCCTTTTATTTGAATTCAGCGGCAAACGCAGATGCTTGAAATATTACAAAATTCAAAAAGTAACTTTTTCTTAATATTAATGTTAGGAATATAAAAATTAGCTGGCCGGATGGCCCATTCTGAGCAGTGAAATAATATACTTTCATTTATACAGACGGACAGATAATAAGAAAGATAATGACAAAAGACGGGTTTGTTCACATCAGCGAAAGACTGCATTGAATCAAACATGCCACTATTTGCACAAAATTCGCAACCTTGAGACTCAAGTGTTCAAATTTAGTTAGAATGCAAGAGGGGGGGAGTAGCGGACAGTAGTGGCTAAAAATAACTTAGGAGGCAGGTTCGTGCAGTTTTACATGTGTTAGTCCAAAAAAACAAGTGAAATTGTGGGAAAAAGATAAATTGTGACCGACGTACATTTTAAAAATTGAGATGTACTTTTGACTTTTTTGGGAAAAGATAAAATGTGACCGACGTACATTTTAAAAATTGAGATGTACTTTTGACTTTTTTGGGAAAAGATAAAATGTGACGGACGTACATTTGAGAAAATAAGATGTAATTTTGACTTTATTTTCAAATTTTGAATTGAAAAGCTTGGTCTTCTGATCTGATTGGCCAACGCATTTTACATTAGCGGGATAGAGACGCACATTTTTGCCATTCGACATAAGTCTGTCCAGTAACACAGTCATTAATTGTAGTGGTGATTTCCCAGAAATAATACATAATATTCAGTGGGACACCATACTATAGCCAGCAGCTCAGCAGAGTTTTGCTAGCACTTATTTACTGTGTACCATATTCATATTTCTGAGCTGTGAGTTTCAGTTGGCACCAAGGTGGTGTCAAACGAGTTGTTGATTTTACCCGAGTGGATCCGTGCAGTAACCTTGTGTCAGAGCAGCCTATTATTGCCCCAAGCACGGAGAGGTGGGGCCACCAGACCACTATTATTGCCCCCAAGCACGGAGAGGTGGGGGCCACCAGACCTCAGCACCAGAGCTACATCTTCAAAGTTGAGCGAGCCTCTGGTCTGCTGAGAATTCACCAACTCAATATAGTTACTAACAATCCCATAAAATTCCTGCAATTTACTGGACACTGTGTAGTCAATATAGACTGGAGTGATGAGGCCACCCCAACAGCACAACCATTAAACGGTCTCCCAAATTAGATGACTACTATAAACATTAATAAAACTAAATAGTCTAGTAACATACATATGTACACTCTTGCATTTATTATGTAATATTCCATGCATTTTTTTCATAATTCCTAAATCTTTTATAAGTTCTGGTCAAAATAAAACTTGATCCAGAACAAAATAAATGTAAGAAAATTTCTATCAAAAATTTTACACACTTGAGTTAGTTCAGTGTATTATAACATTTGTTAATATTATTAGACTTAGTAAATATCTGTGTGTGTGTCTATAACTATCACACCACATTACATATCATTACCCTAGACATTTAACGTAGCCACATTCATTAGAACACAAAAAAAGATAAGTGTGAGGTCGTAGTGGTAGCGAGAAGGGCCTTCTGACAATTCACAGTTACATATTATCTCAGGAGCCTTCACAGCTGACCTCATGCATCACACGTAGTACCATCACCACCATACAATACCATCAAACCCACTACATTAACCATTGTCTCAATAAATAATTTTTATATATCTGTCTACAGTAATGTGAAACCTGACGTTTCTTTTCTCATGAGTCAAATTATTCAGTTCCATACCATCCAAATATGTCCTGTAATATTTCTTTTAACCATTGTCTCAATAAATCCTCTTTATACATCTGTCTATAATAGCCCCTTCAGTCATAACAGACTATGGGAATGCGCCCCTGAGGTGACAGCCCTCAGCTGCTTATTTTCCTGGTGCTCCTTTCGACGTTTTCTCCTCACCTCTGCTTTTTGTGTGAGCCTCTCTTCGCCCAATCTGAGGTGGCGCCGTAAATAGCATCGCCACTTAGTGAGATCGGCAGCTTCATCCTCCCATGTTGCTGGATCCATGTCCAGTGCCCTCATATCTCTCTTGCACACATCTTTGAACCTCAGCTGTGGTCGCCCAACTGTTCTCTTGCCATCTGCTAACTGTCCGTAGAAGATATCTTTTGGGATGCGACCATCATCCATGCGGCGAACATGGCCAAGCCAGCGAAGTCTGCGCTGTCTAAGACGCGTATACATACTTTGAAGGCCAGCACGTGACAACACCTCGACATTTGTCACTTTATCTTTCCACGAGATGCCGAGGATGCGGCGTAGACACCGCAAATGGAAGGTATTGAGCCTTCTTTCTTGCTTAGCATAGGTCGTCCAGGTCTCGCTGCCATATAGGAGTGTGCTGGTGACGCAGGCATTATATACCGCAGCTTTGGTCTTCATTGTGAGTTTAGAGTTTCCCCAAACACGCGATGTGAGGCGGGAAAAGGTAGCTGCAGCTTTGCCAATGCGGCTGTCGATTTCTGTATCCAGTGAGAGTTTGTCATTGATGGTAGACCCTAGGTATGTGAAGTGGTGCACCACTGCCAATTCATAGTTATCGATAGTGATAACTGGTGCAGCACCCACATCCTGACTCAGCACATTCGTTTTCTTTAGACTTATTGTGAGGCCAAAGTCCTTGCATGCTTTAGTGAAGCGATTCATCAAGCTCTGAAGCTCCTGTTGGCTTTGAGTGACGACTGCAGCATCATCAGCGAACAACAAGTCTCTTATAGTGACCCTTCTGATTTTTGTTTTTGCCTTCAGCCTTGAAAGATTAAACAGACGGCCATCTGACCTAGTGTGAAGGCATATTCCTTCAGTTGCATCTCTGAATGCATGTTTCAAGAGTAAGGCAAAGAAGATTCCGAAGAGGGTCGGAGCCAGAACACAGCCTTGTTTAACGCCACTTCGTATATCAAAGGGCTGTGACGTGCTTCCAGCATATTGGACTGTTCCCTTCATGCCGTCATGGAATGACTTTATCATTTCCAGCATTTTAGAAGGGCAGCCTATTTTCAGGAGGATTTTAAAGAGTCCATCCCTACTAACCAGGTCGAATGCTTTTGTGAGGTCTATAAAGGCGATATATAATGGTCTTTTCTGCTCTCTTGATTTTTCCTGAAGCTGGCGGAGAGAGAAGATCATGTCTGTTGTTGATCTGCCAGCTCGGAATCCACACTGTGACTCTGGATATATGCGCTCAGCTAACTTGTGTAGTCGCATTAAGATGACTTTGGCAAAGACCTTACCAACAATACTAAGAAGAGAGATGCCTCTGTAGTTATTGCAATCACTTCTGTCTCCTTTATTTTTATACAGTGTTACAATCTTGGCATCTCGCATGTCTTGAGGAATAGTTGTCTCTTCCCAGCACTGGCACAGCATCCTATGCAGGGGATGTAATAGCGTGCTCTTACAGCATTTGATTAAATCAGGAGGAATCTACAGTAATGTGAAACCTGACGTTTCTATTCTCAGGAGTCAAATTATTCAGTTCCATACCATCCAAATATGTACTGTAGCATTTCTTTTAACCATGGTCTCAATAAATTCTTCAATATTCTCCACTTTGTATATAGGCGACTTGCAGTGACGATATGATATGTAATATTTCAAATCGAGAGAGTACTTACATTAATCAAGCACAATAATATACCTGTCCTAATGTGTACAACTACACATTTGAAATAGTTGGGCACAAAAATGTCGAAAACTTCTACTAAAGGAGCCTGACAGTGGTGACGTCTTATTACATCGTTCTTCTTTTCAGGTCTGCCGTTTTGAATATTTCCTGCCGGTAAACACACTGAGCTGAAGCTGGCTGTGTTTTCCCATTGGTTAAACATCACGTGCTTTTAGCGTAATGAAACTGTCTCTATGACAACTGCCGGGTAAGATCAGCGTGCCTAATGTCAGAACGCTGACCTAGTCAAAAAGCACAGCTCATTTCCCTCCTCTAGTACTTCGGGTTAATTTTTATTTTAGTTAAGAATTCTACTTGTTATTTATAGGGAAATGGTATATTATATTTTTAGATATTTATGACTAGACTCTAGCATGAATAAATGCTCAAGTGGTCGGTCAGAGGGCCACATATAAATCCCGGGGTTTTGCAAATGTATCCCGCCGGGAGACATTTGAGTACTATCAATTAAATTTAAAAAATCCCAAAAATATTCTAAGTCTAAAAAATTTTTGTAAACAAATTTAACCTAAATCACTAACCAGAGGCTCTTGTATATATATATATATATATATATATATATATATATATATATATATATATATATATATATATATATATATATATATATATATATATATATATATATATATATATATATATATATATATATATATATATATATATATATATATATATATAATCCGACTGTCATATTTTAACCAAGCTTTACAAATGGACGTCATTATAGAAAATGTTCTTCAATACATGTGCCATCAAAAATTTCAGAGTGGTAACCCTGAACAACAAAATTGTTATCATCAATCTAAAATTTTTGCTAAACAGCAACAGTGCAAAATTTGTCATATTGACCAACTCAAATGTAGTTCAAAACACGTGTTATAAAACGTTCCTATTACTCCTGCAAAATACATCCAATCCATCTCGAGGCAATCTCATTGTATAATTTTCTAAGTAAAGTCCATCCATAATATCTCCAAGTTATATCTAAGTATCCGAGTAGTGCTCCACAAACTTTGTCAACGATTCAAAAGTGTTGTAATCCAGTGGATCCCATCTCATTGTAACATCGCCGGCAATGAAGAGGCTGACAGAATGGCAAAAGAAGGTTCACATCTACCTCAGCCTGATGCAAGCATAACTTTTGAGGAGGCAAAGAGTTTTTTCAGAATCAGTTACAGAAACAAATGGAATGTAGAACATCCAGGGCACACACAGAATGATGCTTACTACCAGCTCCACAGAAGAGAACAAGTGGTAATCTTCAGACTCCGCACTGGCCACAACAGATTGAGATACCATCTATTCAACAAGCTAAAGATAGGAACTACCGATCAGTGTAACTGTGGCACTGATAAAATGACTGCTGAACATCTGCTTCAAAGTTGCCCCTTATATGTGGTACAGAGAAAGTGCATATGGCCGACGCCAGCTCCTTTCGTGGAAAAGCTTTACGGGGATTCAAATAGCCTCAAACTGACTACTGCTTTCTTTGAGAACATTCAAGTGGACGTCTGAGAGTGTACGAAGAAGAAGAAGAAGATATCTAAGTATCCACATTGTATCAGTATATTTGTAGTCCATCCATAATATCTTCAAGTTATTTCTAAGTATCCACATTGTATGACAATGGTAATCCATTCATAATGGTTCCAAGTTATTTCTAAGTATCTGATAAAACTCAATTGATGTTTTTTTAGTGAAGAAGGTGAAGCGTGTTTTGGGACAGTCACTCACAGTAGCGTACACACCAAGTCATGGAATGGTGTAACGTCTGATGATATTTTAACCATGGTTTATTACAATTATAACATCACGTAGATCTAGACGAATACAGTTACATCGAAACATGAATCTTCATAATGCAGTTAACATACGGCCCATACACATCCTGGCCTACAAAATCTCTACTCCTCACATCAGTGCACAAATACTGCATCTACGGCAGATATATAATAATCAAGGCCTACAAAATCTCTATACTTCACATCAGTGCACAAATACTGCATCTACGGCAGATATATAATAATCAAGGCCTACAAAATCTCTATACTTCACATCAGTGCACAAATACTGCATTACGGCAGATATATAATAATCAAGGCCTACAAAATCTCTATAGCCCTGCGCAGGCATACATTATCCAAAAAAACACCTTAGGGCTGACCACCTCAGTCAAAAACCCTGCACACACTGAACCCACGGGAACACACCCCGTTCACACAGTCACGAGAATCTACTGTTCTCTTAACACTGCTCTCCAAAAATCCCTGCGGACACTAGCCGCGAGAGCTATTCACACATCACTTAAAACCAGTACAGAAACAGTTCATTATGACCAGAGTTCACCTGCTATCTGACATACTGTCTTCCACGAAACTAAGAGGAGATATCTTTAAACAAATCCATACCAATCTGTAAGCAAGTACTCTAACCCAAAATTAACTCTACTCAACACGTATTTCCCAAGATCATTTCCCTTTCATCACATCTGCACTTATCAGTTTGCCGCACTCCCAGGGAAAAAAAAAATGATTATATCATTTTTTTTTTGTTGAAAATTAACTCCCAAAAATTTAACGGTCAATGAAGTTATATCAGATACCTCTTAAATTAATTCCCAAAAATTTTTTAAAAAATTAATGAAGTTCTATCAATTACCTACAAAAATATACCTATGACAAGAGAACATAGCACATCTACAAAAATATCATCAATAAATGTAAGATAACGACTAAATCATCCAACATAATCATTCAAACATACCAAAATAAAAATTAATCTAATACACAACCCAAGTTAAGTATACATAGTACAAACTAAACAGAAAATAAATTATCATACGAGAAAAGACAAAATATGAAATGGGAATATGATAAGAATCAAATAGAATCATAAGATGACAATGAAGACAACAATTCCATACATGTAAAACAAATAGAATTTTATAAGAACCAATTACATTATCTAAAGTTATATAATAATTAACTTAACACTACAAAAGAATGAAAGTATAAATAGCGTAACACGAAAAAAAAAGTATACAAGAAGTATGAATTACATCAAAGATGAAACACGGAAGCATAAACAAAATATCAGACAATATTGAAAAGACAACAGACAAGATATAAAGAAATGACGAATAGTCAACAAAGAGAGATGAAAGTAAAGATGCAAATGTAAAGAAAGTTGGTAACAACACCTAACAATAACTATCTAAATGTAACAACATATTGTAAAATACAAAAAAATGCTAAAGTATATTTTATATACTAACACAAAAAAGAAAGCTTATGACAAGCACAGCATAATAAGTAATTTAACTAAGTTATAAACTTATACATAACCAAAAATAAATTACATCAAATATCACCCAAACAAAAAAATTATTAACGATAACACAAGTTCCGCATTGACGCATAGTCAAGCGCTAACAACCAAAAAATACATCCAAACATCACAACATTTTCAAAGAATTAATGTCACTACATAATAGTAACCCTAACATACAATCTAGCGCTGGCGCAGAAAAAAATAAATATCACAATGTTCAAAACACATTTTCCAAAAATTTACAATACAAAAAATGTTTCTTCTCTTTAGGTTAAATAAAAATAGTATTTTTATTTCTAAGTAATATGTAGCTATAATTAATAACTAACAATTAAATTAGCTGAGTAACATAAAAATAATCTTATCTTTAAATAGACACACATCAAAACGTGTAAGTTTTTTTTTCTCTTCTTTTAAAAAAAATACATCAAAGAAACGTCACATTGGGTAATAAAATGTTAACTACAAACAAAGTTATAAATATATATAAGTGTAATATTATTTTATCTTAACTATGTAATATAATCAGATATCTAAGTTCTTTAAATGAACAAGAGTATCAGCCGTCGCTGTTAATTCTACCCACTTAATTTAATAGGAAATTTAAGTTAATTCTAGCTGACAAAAAATCGAATCGTTTAAATTATCAAATGTCATAATTTAGAAAAAATGAAAACCAAGTTTCAGAATACGTCCTTAACTTCAACGCAAAATCATTAATAATACATACAAGTTATGTTTAAAATTACCTTTCACTAAACAATTAATTCAAATAATCTGTATATAAATATGTTAATTAAACATGGTATCAGACCCATGATGAAAAACAAAACCAAAATTTTAAGTAGTGCATAAAAACACAGGACTATCTACAGAAATGACTATTACATTGTCTCAGTAAATAAGTTTGAGCATAGAAATTATTTAATGCATAATTAAAATACAGTCACATATGTAACAACCAAAACACTATGGCAATCAAATGTTACAAAGATTACATAATATTTCATTAACAACATATAAAGTTCTATACTAAAGAATACAATAACATTCAGTGTTTGTAAACAGAACAAAAAATAAACAGGACCTTTGAAAAAAAAACAAAACAAAAAATTCCTTCGAGGTCTTGCGAACATCTCATCAACACGCAAGGTGACATCATGACACGGTGGGTTAACGTACTGTCTAGGCTCGCTTGAATGGTTAAATGGTACACAGTGATCTACATCTCTCCCAGGTAATGTAAAATTAGAATGGTGATTCCCCTCGCAAAGTCGCTCGCTGTGAGACAATACAAATGAAAATATCTATTTTAATCCATGGTAAGATTATGAGGAAACACGGAAAATTCACTTTACAATTACCCGACCTCCGTGGTGTAAGGTTCTGGCCCTCCTGCCATGTCAACAACTCTCGTCACATAGCAGACAACATAGACGTCTCAGGGACAACCTGACCTATAATTCACAGCTGTCAGTGCGGTATGCTGAAAAAAATTTACTACCTTCACAAGACCGAGATGATCTCTCAAATCTATCAGCATGACAAGCAAAAGCATTTAAGAACCTATTACCGTTCCTATTACTCTGATTGCTAATAATCTTGCTCTTATGTGGAGCACAGTTAACCTGGTTGCGATCTGTATAATTTCTTTTGAGAGCATTGTTATTTGCTCTATCAACACCGTTGTACTGATTTAAATCCCAGTTACAATAGTTATTCTTAATACTTCTTCCCAGATAACAATGTCTATCAGATAGAACTGGCTTTTTTAGCAGAAAAATTATTACTTGACTGATGAACTTTCATATAATTACTTCTGCTATAGTTTTCAAAACTTTTAGAATCACAATGTTGAGATTTGTCACATTTTTTCTTGTTTTTAGGCGAAGAAACGTTACCGTAGGATGAACTCCCTTGGTACTTTATAACCTTAGGGTTATGTCTCCTATCACAACTATTTTTTTCTTTGCTTGTGGCAATGTGTTTAAAAAATGAGTCACACTGCCTTGACTGGGTATGACTAGAAGGTTTGACAATCTCTTTATTTTTTTTCACAACATTTGCTTCCTTCATGGAACAAGCAGTAGTATGTTTGTTACTTGTTACTAATTTATCAGATCTGTCAATAAATACGCTGTTGGTTTTTAACACACTGACTTGAGATTTAGCACTGTTTCTTTCCTTATCTACAGGACTGGATATTACTGTAGATTTTCCTTTGTTATTCTGCCGCCAGCAATCATTATCATTGGAATCATCTGTATTGCGTGAGAAGTTATATCTCCCACCATTCTTGACCGTAGAATCCGCAAAAAGTGTAGAAGGCTGGCTTTTTGCTTTAGTGTTCTGATGATAAGAAACTTTCTGTCTATCCCTGTCACCATTGACAGAAGACAAAATATTGCTATTCAAGACTACGTCAAGCAAACCATTTATTCCTCTTCTTGCTTCTGCAATCTCAATGTCTCTAAGTGCAATCTGTTCACTTAATCTTTTGTTTAAACTATCAGCTTTTAAGACCTTGCAGCTTTCCTCTGCTAGCAAATTTTCAATCTTAATCAATTTGTCTTTCTCCATCATTAATTCTTTCACTCTCTCTTTATCAACCCTCTCAATCTCAATAACATGGCTATCCTTAAGCCTATCAACCTTCTCTAGGGATATAGTATCCTTTTCTTTAATCTGGCGACCACAAATCTCATCGTCACTTAACAGATCAATAAGTGTTTCATTACACAACTTCTCATATTTCTTAATCTGAACTTCTAATTTTCCACAAATCTCCGTCTTCTCTTGAACTTTTTGAGTCAGATTTCTAACTTCGCCATTTTTTTTCCCAATCTGAGCTTCCATCTCTTTAATTTTGCCTAATGCCGAGTCTAATTTTGCTCGAACACAAGCAAGCTCAGAATTGGATTTACATAAATCACCTGTAAGTTTAGTTACTTTTTCCTGTAGCTTATTCACTTCAGTAGTACTTTTTAAGCAACTTTCCCTTTTCTCCTGTGTACTTTGTTTTATATCTCCTATTTGCTTCTTCTCTTTTAACTCCTTCTCCTGATCATCAGAAATGCCGTATTGAATCATCTTTTGTATTCCCTTCCTTATGTGATCGTGTTTAACATTAACATAGTTGCACACAAATCCACGAAATTCCCAAAGTAGCAAATGCGCTAACTCTTTAGCCATCATTAAATGAGGATGAGACTGAACATTCTCATCAGCAATCTCTCTTAGAGCTCTTGATGCACAAACCAAAAAAACCTGTCCATAAACATGTGACTCAAGCTCTGGGCTTTTTAATCTCTGACAATCTGTCCCTTCCTGAAACAGATACTCTAATCCAGGTCTCATATCCTCCGATCTGTATCAGAATCCATTGTGACTTGTTTACTTAGTCAACCATATATGTCTTAATTAAACTTTCATTATACCAAATCAAGTTTAGATCTCAAATATTGTATCATCAATCCCTGTACATCATCATATTCTATAATTAATCGATATAATTATCGACAACAACAACAATAGTTATCAATAGAATAGGATAGTGCAGATTGAGGCTCGTTGACATGGACAGAAGTGGCAACATTTACACACAACAAAAGCACTTAACTGAAGGTAATCCTGACCCTTTTGCCAACATACTGGATATCACAAAGTTCTGACGTTAAAACTACTCCACTGCAGAAAGGTAGAAGGACTAAGCTCTCTTGTCTTCAGATCTCTGCCAATGTACAGTATGTCCTCAACAATGCATCAGACGACAGGAACCGATCACAGCAACTCTGCAAGTTGTCATTTGAGGTATAAGTGCAGACGAACTCTCCAAAATACTGCACCTATAGTTGAATCTGCATATGGAAAGACTGGAACAAGCACTGTAACAATTATGGCATCAATGTCGCTATCAGATAACAGCTATTTGATATCGAAACCAACTGATAACGTTAGTTTAGTTGCTACACACGCCAAGATATGAGGATGGATATGCGCAGTCAGCTGATACCTGTGTACAGTTAAATTAAGCCACGCCCACACAGAGCCAAACATAACACAGTTCAGTGTTCCCACTTGTAATGACTGGTCCAGAATCTGACCTAATTTCCTCTCTTGTCACGCGAATGTAATGTGGGTGTTACGACCCGTTGATTTGGTCCACCAAATGTTAAATATAATTAATTATGTTTATGGTGGATGTCTTTATGGTGAAGACGGTGAGTGTGGTTTGAGACAGTCACTCACAGTAGCGTACACACCAAGTCATGGAATGGTGTAACGTCTGATGATATTTTAACCATGGTTTATTACAATTATAACATCACGTAGATCTAGACGAATACAGTTACATCGAAACATGAATCTTCATAATGCAGTTAACATACGGCCCATACACATCCTGGCCTACAAAATCTCTACTCCTCACATCAGTGCACAAATACTGCATCTACGGCAGATATATAATAATCAAGGCCTACAAAATCTCTATACTTCACATCAGTGCACAAATACTGCATCTACGGCAGATATATAATAATCAAGGCCTACAAAATCTCTATACTTCACATCAGTGCACAAATACTGCATCTACGGCAGATATATAATAATCAAGGCCTACAAAATCTCTATAGCCCTGCGCAGGCATACATTATCCAAAAAACACCTTAGGGCTGACCACCTCAGTCAAAAACCCTGCACACACTGAACCCACGGGAACACACCCCGTTCACACAGTCACGAGAATCTACTGTTCTCTTAACACTGCTCTCCAAAAATCCCTGCGGACACTAGCCGCGAGAGCTATTCACACATCACTTAAAACCAGTACAGAAACAGTTCATTATGACCAGAGTTCACCTGCTATCTGACATACTGTCTTCCACGAAACTAAGAGGAGATATCTTTAAACAAATCCATACCAATCTGTAAGCAAGTACTCTAACCCAAAATTAACTCTACTCAACACGTATTTCCCAAGATCATTTCCCTTTCATCACATCTGCACTTATCAGTATCCACATTGTATGACAATGGTAATCCATTCATAATGGTTCCAAGTTATTTCTAAGTATCCACATTGTATGACAATGGTAATCCATTCATAATGGTTCCAAGTTATTTCATGTGTCATTATATTCTAGGTAAGTTATTCATAATGCATTACTATGTTAGCTAACCATGTCTAAGAATACATTTTTCATAATTCATTTAACCATAATTCAACAAATTACATCTCAATATATCAGCACAATTTACAAGGTAACATTTTCTTACATTATAACAATGTCGATACTGAATCTGCCTTCCGAGACAAAGATTTGTCAGATCATTTGTGTCTATAACATCTACCGTCAGACTTAGTACAGTCTGAGTCAGTCAGATGGGCAGTCTATGATCTTACAAAAATGTATCTCCCTAGTGCATTTTAATTCAATCTATAATTCTTCCAAGTTATTCAACAAAGCTCCATAATTTTATTCATTAAAATTCATTTAACTCCAAACTAACAACCAATGTCCTATACATGAGCAATATTTAACAAAAATGGAAATCATTTTACATTTGTACAAAGTCGACACTGAATCTGCCTTCAGAGACGAAGATTTGTCAGATCGTTTGTGTCTGTAACATCTACCGTCAGAACTAGTATAGTCTGAGTCAGTCAGATGAGCAGTCTATAATCTTACATTAATATCTCTATGGTGTAGGTAAAGGAAGGGATGGAAATCGCATCATGTCAGGGGTGAAAAGTGCTCAGCTGGACAACCTGTTACGCACAGTCGCAGGAAGCAATATAGGTTATAGTAATACCGTCAAATGCAATGTCCAATGGACTGTGGCATGAAAGTGGTATCATTTCTACTTAAGTATCTGTCACGTAATTATGTAAAGGCAGAATCTTTCTATTAACCATAATTTCTTAATTTCAACAACAGCATGTGTATTTCTGACATAAATATCATAATTAGCTTATGTATTATTAGTATATATCCTCATCATAGGTATCCGCAACACGGCTATCATTAGTACGGGTATAATTTTCAAACTATTTATCGACATCATATTTATTTTTAACTTGTGTATCCTTAACACGTATCTCCTTGGGAAGGGTATCATTCTCAAGCTATGTGTTATTCATCTTTTTTTTCTCTAACCAGCGGCACTCGAGCTTTCCAGCTCTTTTGGCCCAATGACATGTCATTGCGAGGCTGGGGGTCAGTGGACTTTCCTTCCAACCCGGTCAGGAGCTTCGCTCCTTCCCATCCACACGGGATTAATGTGCAGGAGCCATTCAGGTTATTCAGTCAAATTTCCGATCGTAAACATTCCTTCAAACGCTGACGCCCGGGTTTGAACCATGAAAACCTGGTCGCCAGTGCAACGCCGTAGCCATTACACCAGCGCGGCTCCCGTGTTATTCATCATAAGAGACCATCATTTCCTTAAATCTCAAATCCGTATTCAATTTCAAAAATGTGTCAGTCATTTTTAATCATCTGTCACGCAACTACGTAAAGACAGCAATATCTAGGTTGCAACAAAGTCAAAAATGCATATATGACATAGGCATGTGTCAATATCAAAGATCAACATCATCACTTGTAAAGCAGAGACTGTCTCTTTGCATCAAACTTTCAATCTTATTTGCGTGTAAAAATTTTCAGTAATTTTCAATCATCTGTCACGTGACTATGTCACGTAGCGTTTAAAGGATAAGAGAATTATTTAGAGGAAATAATAGATCTGATGTGGAAGATTTGGCTCAAGGAATCCCTGCTGGGTTTTCCCACTTCCGAAGGGTGACGAAGAGGGTAAATTCTCCTAACTCGACAGGTCTGGAAAAGATTGTAAGGAGATATTTGGTCTCTCGCTACCGTCGTCCCCTTCTCAGTTATCTATTATTATTATTCTTTAAATTATATTATATTTTACGAGCCCCCCCCCCCCCCCTCCCTTATAAAGGAAGATAAACATAGACAATATTCAACATCTAATGGAAGGAACAAAGCGTGGGGTACAGTATATACACCCAATTGGTTTATTGCAATAAAGTGAATAGATGGTGAATGATAGTATTGTCGATGGAATTAGTGTCTGCTGTATGTATTATGTGTCTCACAATTCAAGTGTTTTTCATCATGGATGACTAAACTAGGCATTGATGTAGTGAGGTTCCTTTTTCGTGGACTTAGCTTTTCAGCCCCTGGCTGATAGTGAAGTGTGGTTAGTTCTCCGGTCTCCTGACGTTGCCCCGGTAGGTCTTGAATGGAGCGGATTTGCCTTCTCTGTGCTCGACTCCGTATTCTGCGCTGAGATTGGACTGTCGTGCAAGGCTCCACCATAGACTGAAGACAAATACGACGGCTTCATTAATTTTCTAGCTTTAGAAAGCAGTCTTTCCCTAAGCCGTCCCTCTGCCCGTCACCTCAGATTTTAGTCTCTAACATCATATGTCTAGAGTCTAATCTTGAATTCAAGTTTCTCCTGTCTGTCCTTTATTATATTTCTCTGCCCCAGTGGCAGTATTATAATTCTTTAGACTGATTTATCGTCAGCTTAACCCGATGAATTATTATAAATGTCAGTCAAACCCACCAAATTCATCATAGAAATGTCGGCAACAGTATTCTAGTTCTGTGCCTCTAGCCTAATCGTCATGTCATTATGATGAATTTAACAAATAATTGGACATCCGTGTTTTTAGAATTGTCTGACAACATTATCACACACTTCATGTCTGGTCGCCTCGTCATATAATTTATAATGAATATATGTCACGGTCTGTCAACATTATCGTTACTATTAATTTCCGTTAGTCTAAACGTCGGGTCGAAAATAATCAAATAATATGGAAATTAATAGCTATATATATATATATTCCCGTTATACATTATTATGAACATGTACATATCCCGTGGGATCATAAAATATACCCGATCACATGTGGCTGGATGTGATCGTAAAACAAAAATATGAATAAAGTAAACATACCAATCTTGCGTCGATTTTGCAATGTACTACACATTTCATCACATTATATTCTAGCGAGATTTCACTTACCTACTCAAAGATGGACGCTAACCCGCAATTAGACACGTGGCTTCAGTGCTTTTAATGCGAGAATTCGCCGATAATTGGGTTAGACCTAGCTGTCTCAAGGGTTCCGGGCAAGTGAAGATTGCCCGTGTTTGGCGCACTTTTAGCGGGACATTTCCGCTTGGACACGTGATCCATAGCGTGCATCATGTGACATTAGCCTCGTTTTAGACGCTCCAATCAATAATGTTAAAAGTCACGTGATGTTTTCCTAAGTGGCCTAAACTGGTTCTCCCAAGTTCAAGCAGTTCTAAATTAAAACGGATTTCTCGCTACCGAGGTCATTGGTCAACAATGACGTCGTATCTAAAAATAGCGAGGAGAAAATACTGAATGCTAGGAGAATTTCCGCCAGTGACAATTCCCGGGACTTTGCGATCATGCATTGAGGATGAGAAAAAAACGATGTCACGTAAATAATAAAAAAAATGAAGAGAAGATTGGGCAAGTTGTCACACAAGCCCCTCCTCAAGTTTGACGTTCCGTCCAACTCCTCTTGTCCTGTCTTCCTCTTCTTTTCCAGTTTCTCATATCTCCTCGGTTGCGTCCGGATGTCTGCTCAAAAAATCTGCCCCTACGTTGTTCTTCCCAGGTATGTATTCTATGTGAAAGGAATATGGCTGCAACAGGAGTGACCATCTCATAAGCCGGGCATTAAGGTTCTTCGACGCTGCAAGAAATATCAACGGTTGGTGATCACACTGCACCGTGAACTTTTTCCCGTATAAATATGGTTGAAACTTCTGCACAGCCCATATTAGCGACAGACATTCTCGTTCGATGGTAGAGTAGTTCTGTTCAGCAGGGTTCAATTTCCTACTAGCATATGCGATGGGGAATAGAGTTGCAGAAGGTCTATCACTAGGCTGCAGGAGAGTGGCTCCTATCCCTATATTGCTAGCATCTGTTCGCAGCGTAAAGTTCAGAGTTAAGTCAGGCAGTCGCAGAATTGGCCTAGCTGTGAGTTTCTCCTTCAGCAGCGTGTAGGCATTTTCGCACTCCGCTGTCCAGGTTACTTTGTCCGGGTTCCCATTCTTGGTTAATGCGGTCAATGGCGCACTCAGGGTATTAAAATCTTTAATATATCTCTGGTAGAAGCCACATAGAGACACAAATGACCTTACATCCTTTTTAGTCTGGGGTCGTGGGGCCCGCTGTAACTTCTCAATATTACGCGCATCTGGGAACATGCATCCATGCGAGATAGTGTGTCCCAGGAATTCTAGTTGCTCGCAGGCAATTTGACATTTTGTAGGGCGAGCGGTGAGTCCTGTTTCTCTAAGTCTTTCGAAGAGTAGGGAAACTGCGTCCAGGTGCTCCTCAAAGGTGTTCGTGGCAATAAGTATGTCGTCCATGAAATTACTTATCCCAGGGTGGTTCTGGGGTTCCAGTAGCTTCCTCATCATACGAGTAAAGACGCTTGGGGCGTTGCTTAGCCCAAATGGCAATACATTAAACTCGTAATGGCCTTCAGAAGTACTAAATGCTAACATATGTCGAATTTCCTCTTTTACCGGGATCTGGTAGTACCCTTTGCTAAGGTCTATCTTCGAAAAGTATCGTGCTCTACTCAGCTTGGTGAAAAGCTGATTCTGATCCGGTAAGGGCTCCGCTTGAAATTCCGTTACAGCGTTGAGCCTTCGGTAGTCTATGCAGAGGCGATGTTCTCCTGTGGATTTTCTAAGCAACACTACACTCGCACTATAAGGCGACTCTGATTTTGAGATAATATTTTCCTTAAGCAGGTACTCGATTTCCTCACTCAATGCCTTTGCTTTAGCATAAGGAACAGGATAGTTCTTAACTCGTACCGGGGCGAGGTCTGTTAGCTTCATATCAAATTCTATCAGGTTGGTCATGCCAGGTTTATCCGTGAGTGTACTAGGGTGTTTTCTCAACAACTGTTGAACCCGTGCCTGCTGATCCTCCGTTAAAGTTGAACTAATCTGAACATCTTGAGTTTCGCACTGACGAAGAGGGTATTCACAGGAGGTCAGGGGTTCTGCCTCAGTTTCCGTCGCAATAGCCAGTGTCAGGAAATGTGCTGGTTCTGCACCTGGTCTTTCATAATATCGCTTCAGCAGTTTTATGTGGTAAATTTTCTGCTTCCCCTTTATGGCAATCTTGTAATTGGTGCGCGACATTTTCTCAACAATTTTATATGGACCTCTCCACCCGATTTGCAATTTATTATTGCTACTGGGCAGGAGTAATAATACCTGTTCTCCTACTTCTAGCTCCCTATCCTTCGCAGTGCGGTTGTAGTAACGCGCCTGTTTACGACGGGCACGGCGTACATTTTCCTTTGCCAGTTCCCATCCTGTTTTAAGGCGTTGGGTCAACTCCTTCACGTATTGGGATGCAGAGGTGACCGTCTCATCAGCTTTATCATCTGTCCAAGTACGTAACAGTGCCTCTAAAGGTCCTTTTATAGGTCTACCAAACAGCAATGTGGCAGGAGGCATCCCAGTAGAATTGTGGGGTACTTCGCGGTAAGCAAATAGTGCTGCGGGTAAGTATTGATCCCAGCTCTCTGGTTTTTCCTGCGCAAGTTTCCGAAGGATGGAAATAAGGGTCCCGTTAAACCGCTCCACCTGGCCATTTGCCTGGGGGTGGTAGGGAGAGGTGTGGATATGTCGTGCCTGAAATATCCTAAACACTTCCTCGGTGAGTTTTCCTCGGAATTGGGAACCATTATCTGTCAGGATCTGTGACGGAAACCCTAGCCGAGTAAATATGGTGAGCAGAGCCTCAGCAACATGTATAGAATCATATGCGGGCATAGCAATTGCCTCTGCCCACATGGAGCAACAATCCACTAACGTGAGTATATAACTGTTTCTCTTTTTGCTACGAGTAAGTGGACCCACAATATCCACCGCTACTCGTTCGAAGGGTGTGCCCAAGATTGGCATTTCTCCCAGAGTGGCTGGGGCCGTCCAGTGTTTTCGGCGCTGTCCTCTGGCACTGCGGGCATGATTTCACATATCTCTGGATATCGGCGTTGATACCTGGCCAATAATAATGACATGAAATACGCTGAATCGTGGCACTTATGCCCATGTGGCCACTAAACGGAAGGGCATGGCCCATTTCTAGGACCTGGGCTCGGTATGCTGATGGAACCACAAGTTGCCCATGTTCCTGTCCTCCATTTCCTGCTTTCCGATGCAACAGCCCATTTTTCTTGTAGAAGTCTCCCTTTTGGAGAGGAGTGTGCGCTCTCGGTAGTTTTTTGTAGCAGGGTGCTAGAGATTGATCCTCCGTTTGTGCCTTTTTTAATTCCTCAGGAAGGATGTTGGGTGGGGATTCCAACTCCGTATTCCGTTTGGCCTGTCCTCTAGTGGTGACACCCGCCACAACCAGAGGGTGAATGGGTTCTCCCAAGAACACATACCTACACCCTAAGATCAAGGGATAAATAGGGTCGTCCAAGATCGCTGCACGGATTTCCCCAGTCACATATTTTGATTTGACCTTAATCTTGGCTATGGCCAAACGCATAGGTGCTGCACTTTTAGTAGGTCCTTGTATTTCTATAGTGTCTTCTGTCATCTGGTCAGGCTTGACTAGGGATGCACGGACAACTGCGTCGAATGCAAGGCCTGTATCATAAAGGCAGGTCACCTCTTGGTCATTTACGAGGACTGTCTCAACGACCGGGGGATGTCGGGGTTTGTCCAGAGGTTCTTCCGGTCCATTTCCCCTTGCGGCACTTTTACGTAAGCAGGCAGCATGATGAGGTGGGTTTTTCCGGTTGCACTCCTGCGTATTGTGGGTGATGGTTCTACAGTGCTTACACCATTTTTCCCCTTGCCTCTGCTGCTGGAAATTAGATCTCTGAGTAGTCTTGTAGTCTGGCTTGTCATGCTTTTTGAAGTTAGTATACGGTGGTTTCACTTGGGGGTCCATGTGTGACTGAGCTGTCTGTCTAGGTACGTAATCTGGTTGTTTCCGTCTGGGTGGTGGATTCTCTGATAGTGCTGCCTGATATCGTTCCGCTAACTGGACTATGGATTCTAAAGTGCTGGCCCCATTCTCTGTCAGGAATCTTCTCATGTCGGAAGTCATGGTGTCCTTCAGTTGTTCGATCATGACCATTTCCTTCAGGCCTTCCCAATCATGAGTAAAATTCCCTAGGGCACCCCACTTCTCCACGTAGGAATCCAGTCTCGCAGCAAACTGAGCAAAGTTCTCTCCGACTTCCCTCCTAGAGTTACGGAACCTCTTCCTATAGGCGTCAGCATGTAGCTCATAACGAACCAATAGTGCCTTTTTCAAAGAGTCGTAGTCATCCTGTAACCCTGGAGGAAGCTTGCTATACACGTCATAAGCAGTTCCTCTAAGCCCTTGCGACAGTTTCAGGTTCCATTTGCTCTTCTCCAAACCAAACGTGGTGGCAAACTTCTCAAATTTGTCGAGATACCTATCGATCGAGTCGGCTTGTTCCGAGAAAGCTTCAAATGGAAACGTCAAAGGTCCCAAAGTTGACATGAGTGAGGATGGCAAAGGTCCGGTGCCCCCTGCGTGCAAGGAAGGCATATCATCTGACCGTGGCGATAGGTTGCCTGAGGAGGTAGATGCGGTCGCACCGGCTACTGGTTCAACTCTTTGAGCTTGTCCCTGCATCTCTAACTGCTTCATCTTCAATGCATGCTCGCGTTCATCTCTCTCGCTTCTTTCTCTAGCGTCTACAGCTTTTATCCTCTCATCTATTTCTGCTAACTTTATTCGCTCTTCTCTTTCAGCTTTCGCTGTTTCTCGAGCGTAATACTTATCAGTCTCGACACTGACATAATTTGCAAGGTCCACCCCCACTATAACCTAGATCTCGACCGGCCTCCCCTAGTGCTGCCTTAAGCTTAACTATTTCAGCCATCTTTTGCAGTTAAAGTCCACACTGAGTAAGCTAGTGCTACCTTCCAATAGTATTTCTAGCAACAAGTAAATACTAATTATTTATCCGACTGCTGTAGAATGAAATTACTACAGTTATGGAGACTTAAGGTCTGTAATTCAATGAAATACAAAATCAAGAACTAACTTAATTAAACACAACATATATAAAGGGATTCACCAATCAATGCCTGAATTTCTAGAAAAAAATGTTTTCTGTCTTTCTAGAGCTCACTGTGTGAAAATACATGTGTTAAAATGGTATACTAACTGTAATGACTGAATGGATGATACTATCCCAGAGGTATGATAAAATACATAAGTTCAAATCCCGGACCGAGACACCAGTGTCACGTAGCGTTTAAAGGATAAGAGAAATTATTTAGAGGAAATAATAGATCTGATGTGGAAGATTTGGCTCAAGGAATCCCTGCTGGGTTTTCCCACTTCCGAAGGGTGACGAAGAGGGGTAAATTCTCCTAACTCGACAGGTCTGGAAAAGATTGTAAGGAGATATTTGGTCTCTCGCTACCGTCGTCCCCTTCTCAGTTATCTATTATTATTATTCTTTAAATTATATTATATTTTACGAGCCCCCCTCCCTTATAAAGGAAGATAAACATAGACAATATTCAACATCTAATGGAAGGAACAAAGCGTGGGGTACAGTATATACACCCAATTGGTTTATTGCAATAAAGTGAATAGATGGTGAATGATAGTATTGTCGATGGAATTAGTGTCTGCTGTATGTATTATGTGTCTCACAATTCAAGTGTTTTTCATCATGGATGACTAAACTAGGCATTGATGTAGTGAGGTTCCTTTTTCGTGGACTTAGCTTTTCAGCCCCTGGCTGATAGTGAAGTGTGGTTAGTTCTCCGGTCTCCTGACGTTGCCCCGGTAGGTCTTGAATGGAGCGGATTTGCCTTCTCTGTGCTCGACTCCGTATTCTGCGCTGAGATTGGACTGTCGTGCAAGGCTCCACCATAGACTGAAGACAAATACGACGGCTTCATTAATTTTCTAGCTTTAGAAAGCAGTCTTTCCCTAAGCCGTCCCTCTGCCCGTCACCTCAGATTTTAGTCTCTAACATCATATGTCTAGAGTCTAATCTTGAATTCAAGTTTCTCCTGTCTGTCCTTTATTATATTTCTCTGCCCCAGTGGCAGTATTATAATTCTTTAGACTGATTTATCGTCAGCTTAACCCGATGAATTATTATAAATGTCAGTCAAACCCACCAAATTTATCATAGAAATGTCGGCAACAGTATTCTAGTTCTGTGCCTCTAGCCTAATCGTCATGTCATTATGATGAATTTAACAAATAATTGGACATCCGTGTTTTTAGAATTGTCTGACAACATTATCACACACTTCATGTCTGGTCGCCTCGTCATATAATTTTATAATGAATATATGTCACGGTCTGTCAACATTATCGTTACTATTAATTTCCGTTAGTCTAAACGTCGGGTCGAAAATAATCAAATAATATGGAAATTAATAGCTATATATATATATATTCCCGTTATACATTATTATGAACATGTACATATCCCGTGGGATCATAAAATATACCCGATCACATGTGGCTGGATGTGATCGTAAAACAAAAATATGAATAAAGTAAACATACCAATCTTGCGTCGATTTTGCAATGTACTACACATTTCATCACATTATATTCTAGCGAGATTTCACTTACCTACTCAAAGATGGACGCTAACCCGCAATTAGACACGTGGCTTCAGTGCTTTTAATGCGAGAATTCGCCGATAATTGGGTTAGACCTAGCTGTCTCAAGGGTTCCGGGCAAGTGAAGATTGCCCGTGTTTGGCGCACTTTTAGCGGGACATTTCCGCTTGGACACGTGATCCATAGCGTGCATCATGTGACATTAGCCTCGTTTTAGACGCTCCAATCAATAATGTTAAAAGTCACGTGATGTTTTCCTAAGTGGCCTAAACTGGTTCTCCCAAGTTCAAGCAGTTCTAAATTAAAACGGATTTCTCGCTACCGAGGTCATTGGTCAACAATGACGTCGTATCTAAAAATAGCGAGGAGAAAATACTGAATGCTAGGAGAATTTCCGCCAGTGACAATTCCCGGGACTTTGCGATCATGCATTGAGGATGAGAAAAAAACGATGTCACGTAAATAATAAAAAAAATGAAGAGAAGATTGGGCAAGTTGTCACAGACTACGTAAAGACAGGAATGTCTAATAAGTCATAACTGCATATATCATCTTCGTGTGTATCCTCGTGTGTATCCTTAACACGTATCTCTTCAGTATGGGTATGGTCATCCTGGAGTATCTTTTTTTTCGTGGATCTTCTATCTTATTGAACTTCAAATTTTTACAATCATATTAAACTATCTGTCACGTATCTACGTAAAGACAGAAATATTTATACTATTCTTATGGAGTATTTATGGCATAGGCATCATGTACCAACAATATCAGGGGGTATCAATAGCATAGGTATCATGTACTAGCAATAGCTGTACTATCTCATGTGGCATAGGCATCATGTATAAACAATATCAGGGGGTATCAATAGCATAGGTATCATGTACTAACAAAAGCTGTACTATCTCATGTGTGAAACAAACAGGATCGGGTTAGTGGGGAACGAAATGACACCATGGAACATATGAGGAACTATGGGTAATCTATGTCAACAATCCTATCAATCTGTTTCTTTTCTCATGTCTTCCAATATTCATTCTTTTTTTTATACAAATTTGTAAACAAAGTTTATTAATTATTTCATAATATAATGACTCCAAAAAAAAATCACCATCAATACATCAGATTCCTGGGTGTGATAAAGTGTATCAGTGGGGTGATAATAAGGGTTAGCTCAGAAAGCGAAATAGAAGTCAATATCACCTGTTGTTATCAAGTTGTGAGAATAGTAACTGTGGTCTCATGATGGACAGCAAGAAAACAAAAGGTCTCCAGATTACAACAAAATTGCAATTCAAATTGAAGATAGTTAGAGGAGAAAGAAAAAAAAATCAGAATTCCTGAACATTCTCAGAGTGAGAGAAGGAAAACGAGTAAGATTGGGGCCTGAGGGGTGGAGTGGAAAAAGAAATCTCATTTGTCTTGTAATAGTGGATCAAATGTTAGATGTACAATCATTGTCTATAATGACATTGTAACACAAATTTTCATACAGAATTTCAAACAAAACAAAAAAACTGTAAAGTGATTGAATTTCTCTATACTAAAAAAATATGACCATTACAGAGGCAGTATGGTGTTGAATCATGACAGTAAAAATTATTAACAGTACCCATAAAAATGTGTGGCTTTACACTCAAAATATCTCTGTGGAAAAAGGATGGCATACTATAACAATTATAAATTTATATTTCAGAAAAATAATGGTTCGTTCCACTTATACTCTTTCAAGGAATGTTATGACAGTATCGCTGTAATAGAGTTACTAGAATATAGGAATGAATGGGATATATAGATCATCGGTAGAAAGTTGCATCAATGATAATGGACAGAATGACAATCAGTGCATAGTGTAAAGGTACTGCGTGAATATGCAAAGATGCATGCGAAAAACAGCAAGTTGATCTCTGGAACAGCAAGGAAAATAAAACTGTAAGGGCGAAAAATTGAAAAAATGATGAATTCTCAATGGGCGAATCATTACACTGGTATACACACATTTTGGTGTCTTAAATTTTATAGCTGTTCTTGGGTAATTTTGGGTTGTTGATTCCAAAAATGTAATCAGATTTTTTTCTATCAGCTCTAGTTTTTGAGATAACTAAGAATGACCATATTAGTGGGGCAATTGTTATGTACAATCCTAGAGTTAGGTGCTATCAGTGGCATTTTGACTTTAGTCTGTATTCATATTGTATGTAATTACTGTGCATATATTACCAAAAATGTAATAAAACTTTATCACTAGCACTTGTTTAGTCAACACGCAAAAACGATCTTTTCGAGGACTTACTGGAATGTGATATGCCCGGACAGTCACGCTTAAGGGTCCAACAGTAATCTGCCATCATGTGGGCATCCCAAAGTCCCTGGTATCTCTCTTCTATTGTTTTTATATCTTGGTGAAATCTTTCACCTTGCTCCTCACTAAAGTCGCCAAGATTCTCCGGAAATAAATGTAAATGGTTATGGAGGTAGTGCAATTTTATGCTCATTTTGCATCCAAGTTCATAAAAACTCGACAGCATGTTTCCAACTAGTTCAGAATAATTGTCTGCTTTAAGGTTACCCAGAAAGTTTTGCACAACTAAAACAAATGATGACCAGGCTGTGGACTCTGTTTTGTTCATGGAATCAATAAAATTTGGATCGTTTATTAACTTTCTAATTTGAGGTCCATCAAAAATTCCAGCTTTAAGTTTGTCTATGCTCAATTCTGGAAACTTTTTGCATAAGTAATTAAAACAGGTACCATCTTTGTTCAGTGCCTTAACAAATTGCTTCATCAAGCCAAGCTTTATATGTAATGGTGGCAGTAGAACTCTTTTTCGATCAATGAGAGGCTTATTGACAATATTTTTTTCTCCAACTTTAAATTCATCCCTCAACGGCCACTGTTTCTTTGTCCAGTGCATATCTTTTGCCCTGCTATCCCACACACATATAAAGCATGGATATTTGGTGAATCCCATTTGCTGGCCAAGCAAGAAGTTCATCATTTTAAGATCTACACAAACCATCGAGTTATGTTCTAAATACTTCAATTTTTCCAGAACTGTGCTTATTGTAGCATACTCCTCCTTCATTGTAGTAGAATGAGCAATTGGAATTGAGCCATATTTGTTACCATTGTGTAAGAGAACACCCTTCAAACTTCTTTTAAAGCTGTCAATGAAAAGTCGCCACTCATCTGGTGTATAACTTACACCCATTTTGTTAACAAGACCTCCTACATTAGTACAAAACACAAGGTTGTTTTCTTTACAAAAGTATGGAATAAAACCTTGCTCTCTGCTGCGATAAAATGTAACCTTTGTTTCAGCAGTCAGTAATTTTTTCTTTTTCCATCTTGAAGCCAAAAGTACTGAAGATTCCTTGGAGAGATATAGATCTCGGATTAGATCATTTAGTTCAAGCTGGTCGAAGCGTTGAGCAACTGAAAAATCATCATCGAAATCACTATCACTGTCACTTGTCGTTCCACATGCCACTGCTGTCTCATCTTCTAGCAGGGAATCCGAAATCTGACTGAAAGTTGGAATTGGTATGTGTTAAGTCATATTTTAATTAAGGGGAGTTAAGTGTTAAAGACGGGAATGTACGGGTCGATTTTTTGTACACGCTTGTAAACACGCTCTGCGTGATGAGAGAATTTCTTAGTTGAGGGGTGGAAGGCGGAGTAATGTTTAAACTGTTACCTGACTAGTTGTTACTTTGTTTAAAGATAGGATAAAGAAACTGGTCAAACGTTCTATGAATTAGTTTTGGGGGAAAAGGCGGATGAATTCAGTTCACATCTCAAGCTGCGAGTTTGCGCTTGAATGAATTTTTACTGAGCTGTTTTGAGCAGCTGTTAATTTCGTGACAGTACGTTTTCTGGCAGAGCTGGGAAATGGAGGTGATCCATTTTGCTAGTGTGTTCCAGCATGTTTCTTTTGTGAAAGGGGAATTTAATAGAGATTGAAGATATTTTCAGGCCATGGATTATAGGCCATTAAATACATGCATATTTCTGAAGACGGATTTTTTTTAAGTTCGATAGATTATTTAAGGGAATGTTCTTTCTCCCAAGAGCTGTATTATTTAGGCCTTGGTGTATGTTGACCCAGGCTATATTATTGTAAACTGTGAGGTATACAGTCCCTTTCGTGAATGGATATTTTGCCATGATGTTTATGATTATGAGCTGCTGTGCTCCGCAGCCTATGTGCTTGGAATTGTTGTACCAGTAACTGAGTTGTATGAAGTTTCTTACTGATGTCTGATGATCTGTAATGAACTGTCATCGATGATTATATACCTTTGGATTATGCACTCAATTACCTATGGATATTCTTGCTTACCTGATGTGTCATGATTTGCCGTGAACTGTAACCTGTGAAGTGTGCTGTCCCAACGTCAATATTGCGGTGTTAATAAACTGTGAAACGTTACAGCTAGTTCAATAATTCCTGACTCTTAAGTTTGCTGTGGTGTGTGTTTCCAGTTGGCGCAGGTATGCCCGAACCCTTAACATTCGCGTATGCATATATACCATATTACACACCTGTCGGCCATACGTAAGCCCGACCATAAGCTGATTGCCTTCATCAGCAAAAGATATTAACATTGTCTTCCTACGCCACTTTATAACTTGTAACAGAAAGTGATGGCCTGTGTGGCCTGTTATAGAGAACCTATATATAAACATCAGTGTTAAAGAAAATATACCGTTACAGAAGTGGTGAGCCAGTTGCATGGGGTATTATACCATCTAGCAGAAGTTCAACTGGATTTACAGTGTTGTCAGTGCTGACGACAGGCGACCTTCTGTCTTGACTGACTGTGTGTGGTGCACCACTTTGGGTGGGGACCTCCCAGTAACGATAAAACAGAGAGACTGCTGTGTCCGTTTCAGATTCTGCTCTTTTCCTCAGACCTCTTGGTCCTGAGTGTTCCTCTATAAATGCCTTTGTGCAGATGAGGAAGTAACATTCCTCGAAACCTTCGGGTATATGAGGCTCTGTCCATTTTGGATGGAATGACGTCTCGATTGTTCGGTGGTTTTATAGCGATTAGGAATACACATGAGGGCAAGTTCGGGCACAATGGGCTAATCACCTGTTTGCCAGTCACCTTGATTACACGTTTTGCCGAGGGGCTTTGTGCTTCTGGGTCCCCTCTACACCTCGTTTCACGGGGTAGAAGAGGTTCCGATTATGAGATGAGATGAGTCAGTGCTGACTTTTATGCACAAGTTATTCAAGTCAAGGGTTGCAGTGTTCCAGTCCTTCTTCTCGTGCGCCAGCTTAGGATTTCAGCACCCGATGTCAGGAATTTTGTTCGAAAGCCGCTATCACCTTGGAGTTCCAGTACCGATCACCATTGGATTCCTTTAGACTGTGTGATACCTGATGTACATCATTGTTGTTGCTGTGGAGGCCGGGATTTTTTCCTTTTGAAGATAAGTGGTTATTTGTATTGTAAACTATACCACTGTAGCTGTTATCAGGCCTTCCTCTCTATTTAAGCTATTTATTCTATGTCATATTCTACGTTATATGTTTCATGTTTAAGTGTGAGGTTGTGTTCGTGACTTATGAAGGGAATATCCCAGTTCACACAGGGCCTTCATGAGCGTTCTATAGGGTTTAGTTTGTGAGTCTCAATTGAGCGGTAATTCCGGTTCAAGGCTAAAAACCTTGCCGAGGTTCAGACCGCTACTTGTCCCTCAGGACAGTTATTATTTAGGTGTGGTGAAACGTCTCAGTGTTGTTGTCATTATATTTTTCTTTGTACCTTAGTTGTTTTTTTTTTTGATTAATTTGTTTGTGAGTGTCTTCCTTTCCTTACTATCTTTGATTTATATACAAATTTTTCGTTTATACACTGTATTGTCGCTTGTATTGTCTTACTTTTCGCAGTGTCATTGCACTCTTTGCAATATTTTTTCTTTGGTTTTGCTTTCAGGTTTAGTTGATTCTGCGAACGTGGTCATTTGTGCTTTATATCTTGTCTTTGTCACTCTTGTTTGTACTATCTATTTTGTCATGCACTGTCAATATTATAATGCATAATTTATATATAGGTAATTAATAACATTATTTATAGTTGAAAGGGTAATTGTACAAGTTCTTAAGCAAGGACTTGTCACCCACGAAGTTGGGATAGAGTGAGTGTCTCCTGGATATTTACATTACTTACATATCTTGTGAAATGCAGCAGAATGTCTAGTTTGGATTATTTCATTACACAAGGGAAATCCCTTGGTATGACTACTGAGCAAGTAAAAGAATTCGCACTTGTCGAATATGCCAAGGCGCAGAAGTCAGAAGGAAAAAAAAACAGAAAATAGAGGCTGAAGATAGAAGATTGCAAATGCAGGCAGAAGAGAGAAAACTTCAGTTGGAAAATGAAAAACAGAAATTGGAGGCTGAAAAACAGAAATTAGAGGCTGAAGATAGAAAAATTCAACAGCAAATGGAAATTGAAAAACAGAAATTAGAGGCTGAAGATAGAAAAATTCAACAGCAAATGGAAGAGAAAAAAATGCAAATGCAAATGGAAGAAAAAAAAAAGCTTCAGTTGCAAGCTGAAGAAAACCAAAGACTACACGAGGAAAGAATCTTATCTATGGAACTGGAGAAAATAAAGATAGTGAATATTGGTAATACACAAAATGAGACAAACACTCAAACATCTTCTGATAAGGCAAATACTAATTCTTATAAAATCAGATTGCCTACTTTCAACTCTGCCTATGACGATATTTCATTCTATCTGAATAGATTTGAACTTTCATGCGAATCTCATAAGATAGACAAGTCGGATTATTGTGCACGACTTATGGAAATACTTAAGGGTGAAGCTATGAACACTATAAGTATGTTGCAGGGCCCTGACAAGAATAACTATGATGTTTTCAGGGCGGTCTTCTTAAAAAAATACCAACTAGATGAAGACGGTTATCGCCTACGCTTTAAGTCTTTATTGCCAGAGACAGGGAAAGATTTTTCAGACTTTATAGCAAATATTCGCTTTACGTTTTCACGTTGGGTGGAACTTTCAAAAACTAAACATACATACGAAGCCCTCATTGACTTATTGCTTCGTGACAAAGTCATGTCATCTGTAAACGCTTCTTTTCTTTCTTTTTTACATGAGCGAAAACCTACAAGCTTGAAAGATATGGAACAATACTGTCGCCAATACGTCACTGCACACCCAAATGTAACTGTTAGCCACTCTGAGGTCAGAGAAGGTTTACCCGTGGCTTCAGCAATACCATATGGTCCTAATTTGCGCCGTAGATCTCTAAGTGCGGATCGCAATTTTGGTAGGAGAGATAATCGTGATTTTGGACAGTACCAACGGGTCCATCACGTGGTAATTCTCCTTCTTCAATGAACTGGAGACAATTTAACGGTCCTCAACATTTTGGTTCCAACAATTATGGAGATTTTGGAAGGAGTAACTACAATAGAGATTATCAACCCTACAATAATTTTTCTCGGAGACAACAAAATCCACCGAATAGATATTTTGATAAAAGGGGAAATAGTAATCGCGACAATGCTAACTGGGGTTCAAATCAGAACAATAATTTCAATAGAGCAAATAACAATGCTTCCAATAGAGATAATAGTCGCGATAGATCGCGATATGACGGTAGATCTCCAAATAATAGATCGCATCGCCATGCTAACTCTGCTCAACAAGAGCCCCAGTTTATTAATGATCAAGGTAACAATGATAATAGTGTCTCTAATGCTACTGCTTGCTCTGCTTTCGATTTCGAGAGAGCATCTCAGTGCCCGGAGTGCACAACTTTGTTCCAACCTACAGCTATAACGACCTTGAGTTGCGGTCATCCTCTACCCACTCTTCCTGTCTTAGCTGCGCACGACGGAAGAGGGTCTCTTACCCTACATAAAGGATTTATAAATAATAATCCAGTCTCAGTTCTCTTTGATTCTGGATGCACGATTGTTGGGATTAGACAGTCTCTAGTCCATCCATCTTGCGCTACAGGTAATATGGTGAAATGTGTGACATTTGGTGGGACAGTTGAGACTTTTCCGACTGCCATAGTGCACATTGCCACACCATTTTTCACTGGTTATATACACGCTTGTATGCTCAGAGCACCAATCGCCGACCTTACTGTCGGACAGATACATGGTATAAAGGTCTGTACTTCGGAACAAATTGCTGCTTAGGAACGGCAACATCACCTTACTGATACAACGCTAATGACTGTGCCAAAATCTTATCACCAAGTGCATTCTGCTAACGTGATACATTCTGCCAATTTGGGAAAATCTTGCAGTATTGATGATACTATTGTTCATCATGCTAATTTCGGTGCTTCTTGTAACCCAGTTCGACATACCTCAGTACGTCGTTATTCTAATTTTGACTCTTCTTTAACTACTATTATAGAGGAAGATCCTTCAGTTTTGTCTGATACACACACTAATTTTATAGCTACGACTGAATCTACATCCAGTCACGTTGATTGCAACTTCTTTGCTGCAATGACTAGCGTTTTCTTTGCCACATGTACGGACTTAGTTTTTAGTACATATATATACCTTATGGGTTTCTTTAGCTTTCTTGCTGGACCGGTTAGCTAGGTATCTTCGTCTTTTACGACTTTTGGTCGCACTCACTGCGCTCCTTTTAAACTTCGACGTAGGTCCAAGTTTACTACTGTATACTTTTACATCTTTATTATATCTTTCTTACTTTTTTCCTTGCCCAGTACACAGGCTATGACTTCAGTTCAGCCTTTAAGATGTACGCCTTTGTCTACTTCATTTCCTTTGTCTTGCGCAAAATCTCAGATTGTCAGCCATCATAACACTCTTAGCCATCACTACCATCTTCTAGATTTCCTTTTAGATTTCGGTGTTACTTATATACCCACGACTCTATTATACATTGACGCACACTGATAGAACACTTTTATGACCCTGTTTAGTTCATGATCCTAAGTTCGTCTGTGTTACTTTCTCTGTTACCCTTTTTTGTGTAACGGAGGAAGGTTTGATTAACATCGTACAGGGGTCGGAAGTTTACACGGCCACATTTGATAGGTTAAAATTGAAATTAACTCCTGTATTTCATAAAATCCTACCTTTACCAAACAGAGATTTTCATTTGTTTTTTTCACAGCGACGGCTTTGCGATGACAGTCAGAGCTGCTATATTGATTGAGTAGGCTGTGGTATTAATCGCTAGATTTGCTGTTCCAGTGAAGCTAGTCGGCAGTTTGACGCCACACTAGATGTTTTTGGTATCTTCGTGCTCATAGGATGTTCCAAGACTACTAGAGTTGTCCTTTCTATGAAACTTATTTAGGATAGTAGATAATATTGTATATTAGTATAGTATAGTATATTGGATAGTATTGTATTAGGATATGATATAACTTTTTTAAGATAGTATGTTGGTTCATCTTTATGCATCATTTCATTACCATATTGTTCTTATACTACTGTGTTTTGATAGACGTTGAGAGGGTGACGATTGTAATGATTATACTACTGTAACTTAACTTATCGTTACAATACATTTCGGTATTGTGCTTTAAAAAAAAAAATATGAAGACTAGAAAAAAGTATTTTTTCTGACATTGTGATGTATTTTTTCTTTGCCCAGCGCCTGATTGTGCGCTAGGGGTTACTACGAATAGCGATATTATTAACTGATGTCTATAGTGAGTTCATCATTGGTACTTTATAAATTTATTAATTTGGTTATCATGCACATTATGTTATTTTTTAAATGGTAACTAGTTATTTGTCTTTTGGTATAAAAATGCATGGCTTAACTTATTGTTTACCATGATATATCATTCTCTGCTCATTCTTCTTGTACTTCATCTGGTCTTTTCACTTTTCACTTATGATGGCTTAGCTAGTCTATACTTGATATACTTCATATTTCTTTGAATTTGTTGATCTTCGTATGCTTATCGCATTATCTTTCTATACCTCATTTTTTTTCTTTACTTTACACTTACTTCTATCCCTCTTTTGTTCTTTTGTGTTAACATGACTTAACATAGGGTAATCCTTATGTATAGATATTATGATTGCACCGACCTCAATTGTTTTTAATTTTTTGTTCGATGTAATTTTTTTTCAACAAAAAAAAAAAAATGATCATATCATTTTTTTTCACCGGGGGTCGGTGTAGTATGTTAAGTCATATTTTAATTAAGGGGAGTTAAGTGTTAAAGACGGGAATGTACGGGTCGATTTTTTGTACACGCTTGTAAACACGCTCTGCGTGATGAGAGAATTTCTTAGTTCAGGGGTGGAAGGCGGAGTAATGTTTAAACTGTTACCTGACTAGTTGTTACTTTGTTTAAAGATAGGATAAAGAAACTGGTCGAACGTTCTATGAATTAGTTTTTGGGGGAAAGGCGGATGAATTCAGCTCACATCTCAAGCTTCGAGTTTGCGCTTGAATGAATTTTTACTGAGCTGTTTTGAGCAGCTGTTATTTTCGTGACAGTACGTTTTCTGGCAGAGCTGGGAAATGGAGGTGATCCATTTTGCTAGTGTGTTCCAGCATATTTCTTTTGTGAAAGGGGAATTTAATAGAGATTGAAGATATTTTCAGGCCATGGATTATAGGCCATTAAATACATGCATATTTCTGAAGACGGATTTTTTTTAAGTTCGATAGATTATTTAAGGGAATGTTCTTTCTCCCAGGAGCTGTATTATTTAGGCCTTGGAGTATGTTGACCCAGGTTATATTATTGTAAACTGTGAGGTATACAGTCCCTTTCTTGAATGGATATTTTGCCATGATGTTTATGATTATGAGCTGCTGTGCTCCGCAGCCTTTGTGCTTGGAATTGTTGTACCAGTAACTGAGTTGTATGAAGTTTCTTACTGATGCCTGATGATCTGTAATGAACTGTCATCGATGATTATTTACCTTTGGATTATGCACTCAATTACCTATGGATATTCTTGCTTACCTGATGTGTCATGATTTGCCGTGAACTGTAACCTGTAAAGTGTGCTGTCCCAACGTCAATGTTGCGGTGTTAATAAACTGTGAAACGTTACAGCTAGTTCAATAATTCCTGACTCTTAAGTTTGCTGTGGTGTGTTTCCAGTTGGTGCAGGTATGCCCGAACCCTTAACATTCGCGTATGCATATATACCACATTACACACCTGTCGGACATACGTAAGCCTGACCATAAGCTGATTGCCTTCATCAGCGAAAGATATTAACCTTGTCTTCCTACACCACTTTATAACTTGTAACAGAAAGTGATGGCCTGTGTGGCCTGTTATAGAGAACCTATATATAAACATCAGTGTTAAAGAAAATATACCGTTACAGTATGTCATCGCCGTGTGGAACAGGTCGCCTAGCAGAATCTAAATCTGGATATTTACAGTTTTTGTGATTTTTTCCATTTATTCCCTTAATATTCACAACACAGAAATAACAGTCATCATAGTGGTTCTTGGGCTCTCTCCAAACCATTGGAATTCCAAATTTTAAACATTTTCTTTTCCCACAAGTCCACTGTCGCAGGTGTTCAACACATGTTTTGCAAACAATATGAGGAGCCCAAGACTTGTCCTGGTCACCTAGTTTTACTTTAAAGTAAGCAAAGTATGCCTTTTTCACAAAAACAGTAATATGCTTCCTATGTTCTTCTTTGAAAGTGTACTCTCCACAAATATAACAAAATAAATGCGGTGAAAGAAAACATGCTGTTCTTGAAGATGATGCCATTCTCTGTTAGAAGTGTAATAAAATAAGTAGCATACTAACATGCATGCAGTGGCATAAAATCTAAAAAAGGTAATTCTGGGAAGATTCTTGGAAAACTGAAACTGAGAGTAAACAAGCAGTTTTCTTTTGTAAAGGACTAGACAGCAATAGTTTTTTTACATAGCCTTATATAGAAAATATTGTAATAATACAGGGTGACCCAAAAAAAAAAACGGCCCCGCGCGCGCACAGAAAGTGCGCGCGCGGGCCTGTTTTTTTTGGGGGGGGTCACCCTGTATTAACGAAATACAAAAATGTCTGTATCTCAAAAACTAGAGCTGCTACAGACAAGTAAATGTGATATTTGGATTGAGCAGGCCTCATTTATGTACAATCAAGAGTATAAATGTTTGGCACCAAAAAAAAATTTTTTTGTGTAGGGCTGTGTTAGTATTAAAATTGTATGCGATTCATGTATGCTGCACTCTAGGGTTGTGAATTGTTTATATAACATCAAATCATCTCTAACTAGTACGTATGGTTATTGTAGTAAGATCCCTGATACCCCGATCAAATAGATAAAATATTATCGATTATAAATCCAAATACTATAAAGATAAAATAGGGAGTTGTGCTCAACGTCTTCGCCATCGCCCGCAGTCACGCAGATTTTGAGAAGCCTTAACGCAAAGTGAATGGTACCCCTCTCAATATTACAAGCTTTTCATACTTCGTCCTTGAAATTAACTATAACATTTTGACAGCCAAGGCGTGTTTCGTTCCAAGAAAGAGTGAGAGAGAAACGGAGGAGTGACGGAGAAAGAAGAAGTATTAATAGAACTTCTTCTTCTTCTTCTTCGTTCGTCCTGAAAAGAACGGTGGTTGCGTTGTGTCTGTATACGCCTAAGCTGTGATATCTGCACCTTTCGGTCGACACATCCGACTTCTGCACGGCATTTTTTAGGACCGGGTTTGCTTTCCCATTTCGATCCACACTCGCTCAGCCAGACTGCACAGCTGCAGACTCTTTCCAGGACCACCACGTGGAGGTGGAGTGCGGTCTTGACCAGCTCTGGTTCGCTGGTCCTGACGCAGGCAGTCAAGCTATGAGTCGCTGACTGCGGTCTCTATTGCTGAGTCTTGAGGTCCCGTATTAATAGAACGACATGCGACAGTGGTTCTGGGCATCACTTACGGTAACGAAAGTGCGTGACTTTGCTACTAGCAGAATTTTGAAAAGCGGTGCAAATCCACTACAAACCACCTGCCCACCCCGTTCACTAGTAGCGCAGTTTGAATGTATAAACACTTAGATTGGGAGACGGTAGTAAAAACACACAGACAGGCTCGCATTTCCTGTATAGTTGTATTTTCTGATGAAATGCAAACGCGTTGCTTCATTTTGAAAAAGAACGAGAGAGGGAGGGAAAACGGTGGTGGATTTAAAGAAAAGAAAAAAATTACCGCTAACTTGGAAATTTGAAGATACCCACTAATGTGTAGGGCTGGAGATGGCGAAAGTGAAACTTAGAAGGATAGATAACGGGTGGCCCAAGGAACATCGTTGCAGAATAAAATAAACGAAAGGACAGTTGACAAAAACAATGATAATACTTGTTCATTGGAAGATCATACTCCCCATAATGTTATATTACCTTACCGTAGAGAAAAAAAAATATGTTATTTGTATAACTGAAGAGGAAAAAGGCAATAATGAAAAGTATGATAAAGAGAGAAATAAAAATATAACGACTATATGACAGACAGTCGTCTGATCAATAATTGCCTTTTCTCATTAAAAACGCTTAGATAGTAACAGAAATATTGTAAAGAAAAGACAGAAAGACAGACGCATTGATGTCCTCACTCAACTTTGCCAGTCTTGGGAGAGGGGGGACGTTATATTTTTTTTAAAGTGTAATTTATTTTGAAAAAGAGGCAAGTGGGCATAACATAATTCGATTGGCTGTGGTAGAATAGACTAATGGTAGTAATAAAAACGATTTGAAGCCAGCGTTAGTTGCCACTTGAAGATAAAGATTTCAAAAGTAGTGTTATCATCAGACGCAAGGAATTCATGACCATTGCCTTCGCTGTTCTGCACCAGTGGCGATCTTAGTGTGACAATTGATCGCCGGTTAACCTACAAATTGTGAATTATTTCATTGATGCGGTAAGATAAACATTTATATAAACATTATTATTGAGATGTATTTGTATTATTGAATGTGTATGCAGTATTGATGGGTAGAGGCAAAACCAGAAAAGCGCCAAACTCAACACTTTGTGTTATGCCACAAGTGCTATTAGGGAAGATTACCATTTCTTTTAAAAGCCAGGCAGGCTTACTTAAACTTTGGGAGAGAATGAAAAGACATAGTTGGAAATAAAATAGAACATTATTATGATTGGAAGGCCAGAAAACCACTGGCCGTCTTCAGCAAGTCACATTGTTTTCACATGACTTCATAAAATTAACTATAATTTTCCTATGAAAGGAATGTATCAAATTGATGATTGAAATTTATCTGAATATGAAGCTTTCACCCCATCAGATAGGAACGATAGCTATTTATGTAGCCATAGAAACTTATCTTGAAACTGTTGATAATGCTTAGTTGGTTAGGGAAGGAGAGATATGTTTGAAATACTGAGGAGGCCTTAATCCTCTTATTTTCAGGGTTCCGTATTGAAACATTCAGTGAGCCATACAAGAATTATTGAATCTGCACGTTCGAGGCAATAAGTATCTGATTGCCCAAAACTCTGAAGAGTGCTGTAGCAGTGTCTATACTTTGCAGTCGTGAAGACTATCGTTGTGGAAGAAAGACCACAGTGCTCCAGGACTTGAAGATAAGAACCATCCAAGGGTTCATGATTTTTCACTTGACATAATCTCTCCAGTATTAAATCAACACAGCGTTCTTGAGGTGATGAACACAATCGTTCCTCATAAGAGTGACCCTTTATAGAATTTAGTGCTTTACCAGGACATTCCAAGTCATAGACATTTTCATAATATAACTAGACAAGTTGTCTTTTTTAATTCACATTACTGTAAATACATTTCCATTCTATTTTGAGTTTTTAACATTCCTGTACCCAAGAAATTGAGGTACAGGAAATTAAAATTGTAACAAATTGTTACTCAAACTTTAACCATTGATTTGTTTAATCATTTTCATTGAGTTACATTAGTGGTTGTTGTCATTCTCTCTACATCATATAGCACATTACCCTAGACATCTAGCTAGATAACAACCAGCCACCTTTACATAAAAGTAGGCTCAAAATATATCGCAGATTGAGGTCGTAGGGTGGTAGCAGTCATGTACCCTGAGAACAAGCATCATCAACTATTAGACTCAGGGACTTGCATAGCTGACCTCACTCTGTAGACAAGTAATATTTATCTCAGTACGATCAAAACCCACCACATATATTGGGACGCACGCTCCGGGATTTCAAAATTTGTAATATTAAGCTGTGTGGAGAGTTAAGTGAAATATCATTGCCCATTATTTTTTAATTAATTAGAAATATTTGTTGGCTATTTTGATTAGTTAATCATATTTAGTACTAGCAATAGGATGGCAGCCTTGGCCAAATTCAGATCGGCTGCTGTGCAGTCTGCGAAGGAAATGGGAATGGAGGGGCAAGGTCTGATTGCATACGTAACAGCAGAGTGTGATAAATTTATTGAACGAGAAGATAGAAGATTAGCAGAGGAAAAAAGAATTCTATTAGAAGATGCTAGGGAAGCTAAGAAATTAGAAGCTGATATGAAGGCTGAAATAAAAAGGTTGCAGTTGGAGGAAAAACGATTACAGATGGAGGCTGAAAAGGAAGAAAAGAGATTGGAGGCTGAAAAGGAAGAAAAGAGATTGGAGGCTGAAAAGGAAGAAAAACGATTACAGATGGAGGCTGAAAAGGAGGAAAAACGATTACAGAGGGAACATGAGCTACGACTAAGGGAGTTAGAGTTGCAAGGTCATGCTCCAGAAAATGGTAACAGCCCATCCACCTCCGACTCTGCTGCAAGCCAGGTGGCCTCCAACTCAGCCATGGGTTTTCATTTAGACCATTTTGTCGAAAAAGATTATGACATAGATTCCTTTTTAAGTAGATTCGAGAGACTAGCTACAACTTATGGGTTGGAAAAAGAAAAGTGGAGTCTGAAAATATCCCAAGGGATTAGGGGAACCTCGTATGAGGTATTTTCAAAGTTGAGTAAGGAAGATCAGGAAGACTATGACATTCTAAAGCAGTCTCTCCTGGTTAGGTATGAGAAGAATAGTGAATTTTATCGAAAGAAAATTAGAAATGCTAAACTACTTACTGGGGAGACTTACCACCAGTTCTCTGCACGCCTGGAGACATACTTGGAGAAATGGACTGCTCTGGGGAAAACCCAAGATTTAAAGGAAATGATTATGATAGAGCAGTTAAGAGAGTCCATGGCTCCAGACTTGAGAAAATTTCTCACGGAACAGGGTGCTGAGAGACTGGGCGAGATCCTAAATTTGGCTGAACGATATCAGGCAGCCCAGTCTGAGATAGCAGGAATGAAGAAGAAGCAATTAGAACATAATAAAGGCCCCCAAAGCCAAAACCAAAATAAATTTGATAGTAGGGACAAGTACAACAAAGGTAAACCCAACTATGATAGGCCAAGGTATGACCAACGAGATAGGAACCCGCAATTCAATGAAAGAAAACCGTTCAACCAAGAAAGGAAATGGTGTAAATGGTGTAAGAGAGACAATCATGACAATAAAGACTGCAAAAAGAAACCTCCTCACTTCGCTGCAATGAAAACGGGGAACAAGGGATTAAAGGACAAACCTACTTGACAGCAGGAACCTTATCACCCCCCAGTTTGTGAAGATGTTGTATGCAACGGGGCCACCATTAGGTGCCTTTATGATACAGGATTGGATTTTGACTCAGTCGTGAGCTCTCACCTGGTGCACCCAGATCAATACACCACGGAAACAGTGGAGATCCAAGGGGCAAGCAAGGACGTAGCAACCATGACACTTCCATTTGCCAGAATAAGTGTAAAAACTCGCTATGTGGAAGGAGTGATTAGAGCAGCAGTGATAAACAAACCAATCTACCCTCTGATATTGGGATGTAGGTACGTCTTCTTGGGAAATCCCAAAAGACCTGTGGTCATGGCAACAGTACAGACCAGGTCACAGTCAAGGAAGGAGGAAGAAAATCCAATAAATACTCATCCAGAGGAGATGAGTAAGGCACAGGCTGAGGATAGGTCACTCAAGCCGTGTTTCAAGAAATTGCCTAAATGCCATACACCTCCAAACAAAGGAGACTATTATATGAAGAATAAACTGATCTATAGGAAGGCTGGAACTAGTTCCAATGGTCACAGACAGCTGGTACTTCCCACTTCATATAGGGAGAAAGTGATGGAGTTAGGACATGCGATTCCCTTCAGTGGTCATGTGGGAATCAGCGCCACAGGATAGCGTATAGCTTGTCATTACTTCTGGCCAGGGATAACGGAAGATATAAAAAGATATGTCAAATCCTGTCCAGAATGCCAAAGGGTAGCTCCAAAACATTGGACTGCTCCTGCAACCTTAGGGGAGATGCCCATTAGTGGGGACCCTTTTCAAAAGGGTTGCAGTGGATATTGTGGGACCTCTCACACGTACCAAGAGGAGAAACAGTTACATTCTTACTCTGGTGGACACTTGTTCTATGTGGGGAGAGGCGGTAGCCTTGTCATCAATCGACTCGAAGCATGTGGCAGAGGCATTACTCATGATATTCACAAGGTAAGAATTTCCCCACCAAATCTTAACTGATAACGGCTCACAGTTCACGGGGAGACTAACGGAAGAAGTTTTCAGGATATTCCAAGCCAGGCAATTTCACTGTAGTCCGTATCACCCCCAAGGGAACGGCCAGGTAGAAAGGTTCAACGGGACACTCATTTCTATCCTGCGAAAGCTGGCCCATGAAAAACCTGATACGTGGGATCAATACTTACCCGCTGCGTTGTTTGCTTATATGGAAGTTCCACATAATTCGACCGGAATGGCACCGGCAACACTGCTATTTTGCAGACCAATCAAAGGTCCATTGGATGCCTTATTGAGGACGTGGACAGATTTTTTTTTTTTTTTTTTTTTTTTTTTTCGTACGCCCGCTAATACTCGAGGCGAAATCTCAGGTTATTTTTAATGTCTAACCTGACATTGATTTTACGTGAGTATCCCTTTTCTTGTACAGAGACAGGTGTCCCTCGCCATTCAGGCAGATACTCGCCGATTTCGGAGGTACCCATTAGAGCTGGGTCGGCTCAGGAGCCGCCAATCCCTGGTCGACGACACTTCTTCAAATGTCCTCGCCAGGTCTCGAGTTAATCCAGTCCAATTCCCGGTCGACGAAAAATCCTCAAATGCCGTCGCCCGGGTTTGATCCTGAATCACCCGGTCGCCACGTGGACAGATGAGAAGGCAGAAGAGACTGTTACCTCATCATATCAGTATGTGAACGAGCTGACCACTCGTCTGAAAACTGGCTGGAAAATCGCAAATAATAATCTAAGACAAGCCAGGAAGAAACATGCTGCATACTATAATAAGAAAAGGAAGGATAGGGAGCTAGCTGTGGGGGAGAAGGTGCTTCTTCTACTACCCGGCAGCAGCAACAAATTGCAAATCGGATGGCAAGGTCCATACACGGTTCTAGAAAAGGTGTCTAGAACTAATTATAAGATAGATAAGAAAGGGAAAGAGAAAATCTATCATGTGAACCTCCTAAAGAAGTATCTGGATAGACAAAACCAGGAAGGGACACATCTAATGACCTTGGCCATCGCAATTGAAATGAAAAACGAACCCCTCATCTCTCACGAATACCCCTTGAAACCCTGTGAAACGCCTGCACAGGTAAAAGTCAGTAAACACTTGACGAAAGGGCAGAGGGAGCGGATTTAAAAGGTTCTGGAAAATCATACGGACGTGTTAACGGACAAACCGGGGCACACCAACTTGTTGGAATATGACATGAAACTATTAGACCCAACACCCATCTGTATGAGAGCCTATACTATCCCATTCGCAAAAGAAAAAGCTTTGAAAGAGGAGATAGATTACCTGTTAAAAGAAGGGATTATTTCTCACAGTGAATCTCCTTATAGCTCTAGTGTGGTTTTGTTGAGGAAACCATCTGGGGAACATAGACTGTGCATAGATTATAAGAAACTGAATGCTGTCACAGAAAGTCAGGTGGATCCATTACCTGATACTAATCAACGGTTTGCCAGGCTGAACAAGGCAAAATATTTTTCTAAGGTGGATCTTAGCAAAGGCTATTATCAGATTCCAGTAAAGCCTGAGATTCGACCTTATCTAGCCTTTAGCACCTCGGAAGGTCATTATGAGTTCAACATGTTGCCGTTTGGGTTGAAAAATGCCCCGAGTGTGTTTTCTAGGATGATGCGAAACTTGTTGGATCCACTGAAAAATCCATGCATTACGAACTTCATGGATGATATCCTCATCGCTACTGAAACATTTGAAGAACACGTTAACTCTTTGAATATGCTATTCGATAGACTCAGAGAGGCAAACTTTACTGCTAGACCAACAAAATGTTGTATTGGATGCAAGGAGTTGGAATTCTTGGGACATACGGTACATCAGGGTAGCATGACCCCTGACCCCAAGAACTTGGAGAAAATGCAGAGAGCACCAAGACCACAGACTAAGAAGGATGTGCGATCCTTTGTGTCACTGTGTGGATTTTACCAAAAGTACATTAAAAATTTTAACTCTATATGTGCTCCTCTGACGGATTTAACGCGTAAGGGACAACCTGCTAAAATTAATTGGTCGGCACAGTGCGAATTGGCATACAATGAGTTAATGGAAAAAACTCACCAGCAAGCCTATATTGAAATTACCCGATTTGAGTCAGGAATTTGTGGTAAGAACGGATGCAAGTAACGTGGGATTAGGGGCCACATTGTTACAAAGGTCCACTTCACCCGATGGGGAATTGAACCCAGTTGCTTATGCCAGCCGCAAATTAAACAAAGAGGAACAAAACTATTCAACAAGTGAAAAAGAATGTCTGGCTTTAGTCTGGGCTATAAAGAAGTTCCAGATCTATCTTTATAGTAGAACATTCGTGGTACAAACAGATCACCAGCCTTTAGTATTTTTAGCATAAGCCAAACATGGAAATGCTCGTTTATTAAGGTGGTCATTGCTCATCCAACCTTATTCGTTTACTATTGAATACATTCCTGGTTCGCAAAATGTGGGGGCAGATTTCTTGAGTAGGCACCCTTTTGAAGAAAATCAGGATATTCAAAAAGCCTAGTGAGCTAATTTGAACTATGTGTATCACGGATTATAAACTTGCATCAGAATGCATGTTCTTAAGTGGGGAGATATGTAGTAAGATCCCTGATACCCCGATCAAATAGATAAAATATTATCGATTATACATCCAAATACTATAGAGATAAAATAGGGAGTTGTGCTCAACGTCTTCGCCATCGCCCGCAGTCGCGCAGGTTTTGAGAAGCCTTAACGCAAAGTGAATGGTACCCCCTCTCAATATTACAAGCTTTTCATACTTCGTCCTTGAAATTAACTATAACATTTTGACATCCAAGGCGTGTTTCGTTCCAAGAAAGAGTGAGAGAGAAACGGAGGAGCGACAGAGAGAGAGGAGGTATTAATAGAACGACATGCGACAGTGTTTCTGGGCATCACTTACGGTAACGAAAGTGCGTGACTTTGCTACTAGCAGAATTTCGAAAAGCGGTGCAAATCCACTACAAACCACCTGCCCACCCCGTTCACTAGTAGCGCAGTTTGAATGTATAAACACTTAGATTGTGAGACGGTAGTAAAAACACACAGACAGGCTCGCATTTCCTGTATAGTTGTATTTTCTGATGAAATGCAAACGCGTTGCTTCATTTTGAAAAAGAACGAGAGAGGGAGGGAAAACGGTGGTGGATTTAAAGAAAAGAAAAAAAAAATGAACTTGGAAATTTAAGATACCCCACTAATGATCAGGGCTGGAGATGGCGAAAGTGAAAATAGAAGGATAGATAAAAGGAACATCGATGCAGACAGGACAGTCGACAAAACCAATGATAATACTGTTCATTGGAAGATCATACTACCCATAATGTTATTTTACCTTGTAAAGAGAAAAAAAAAAATATGTTATTTGTATAACTCATTATAAAAAGAAATAAAAATATTAGATAGTAAATATTGTAAAGAAACGACAGAAAGACAGACGCATTGATGTCCTCACTCAACTTTGCCAGTCTTGGGAGAGGGGGGACGTTACATTTTTTTGGAAAGTGTAATTTATTTTGAAAAAGAGGCAAGGGGGCATAACATAATTCGATTGGCTGTGGTAGAATAGACTATGGTAGTAATAAAAACGATTTGAAGCCAGCGTTAGTTGCCACTTGAAGATAAAGATTTCAAAAGTAGTTTTATCATCAGACGCAAGGAATTCATGACCATTGCCTTCTCCGTTCTGCACCAGTGGCGATCTTAGTGTGACAATTGATCGCCGGTTAACCTACAAATTGTGAATTATTTCATTGATGCGGTAAGATAAACATTTATATAAACATTATTATTGAGATGTATCTGTATTATTGAATGTGTATGCAGTATTGATGGGTAGAGGCAAAACCAGAAAGGCGCCAAACTCAACACTTTGTGTTATGCCACAAGTGCTATTAGGGAAGATTACCATTTCTTTTAAAAGCCAGGCAGGCTTACTTAAACTTTGGGAGAGAATGAAAAGACATAGTTGGAAATAAAATAGAACATTATTATGATTGGAAGGCCAGAAAACCACTGGCCGTCTTCAGCAAGTCACAGTGTTTTCACATGACTTTATAAAATTAACTATAATTTTCCTATGAAAGGAATGTATCAAACTGATGATTGAAATTTACCTGAGTATGAAGCTGTCACCTCATCAGATAGGAACGATAGCTATTTATGTAGCCATAGAAACTTATCTTGAAACTGTTGATAATGCTTAGTTGGTTAGGGAAGGAGAGATATGTTTGAAATACTGAGGGGGCCTTAATCCTCTTATTTTCAGGGTTCCGTGTTGAAACATTCAGTGAGCCATACAAGAATTATTGAATCTGCACGTTCGAGGCAATAAGTATCTGATTGCCCAAAACTCTGAAGAGTGCTGTAGCAGTGTCTATACTTTGCAGTCGTGAAGACTATCGTTGTGGAAGAAAGACCACAGTGCTCCAGGACTTGAAGATAAGAACCATCCAAGGGTTCATGATTTTTCACTTGACATAATCTCTCCAGTATTAAATCAACACAGCGTTCTTGAGGTGATGAACACAATCGTTCCTCATAAGAGTGACCCTTTATAGAATTTAGTGCTTTACCAGGACATTCCAAGTCATAGACATTTTCATAATATAACTAGACAAGTTGTCTTTTTTAATTCACATTACTGTAAATACATTTCCATTCTATTTTGAGTTTTAAACATTCCTGTACCCAAGAAATTGAGGTACAGGAAATTAAAATTGTAACAAATTGTTACTCAAACTTTAACCATTGATTTGTTTAATCATTTTCATTGAGTTACATTAGTGGTTGTTGTCATTCTCTCTACATCATATAGCACATTACCCTAGACATCTAGCTAGATAACAACCAGCCACCTTTACATAAAAGTAGGCTCAAAATATATCGCAGATTGAGGTCGTAGGGTGGTAGCAGTCATGTACCCTGAGAACAAGCATCATCAACTATTAGACTCAGGGACTTGCATAGCTGACCTCACTCTGTAGACAAGTAATATTTATCTCAGTAACATCAAAACCCACCACAGTTATGCAACTTATAAACTGCAATTTCCGTGGAAATGCATAACTGGTTCAACAATCCTAAATAAATTGTTATGTGTCAAATCAGTATGAAAGAGTGTCATATTCTGTAACATAAAGTATGGTAACATTATTACCTAACACTCATGTAATCTGCTCTAGATGTGGAAGAAAAAACGTGATGTGTGAAAGTGAATTCATGCTTATAACAGATGTTAGTACTAAACATTTTCAGAAAAGAAATTCTACAACTTTCCGTTTCTTCTGGGGGTGATCTGATCATCAGCGGTTACCTCACTGTGGGAAAACTTGTACCAAGTGGGGCTGTTACATCTCGACCTGGAACTGGATCATCGGGGAACTGTCAACTTCACACAATCTGAAAAGAAATTACGTCCGGGGGGACGTTTTCGGCCCCAAAAAAAAATAGAAATGCTGTAACCGTCCGACGGCCACAATGCGAGAGACGTGTCACAAAAAAAACATAATAAAGGGTGACATTTGTGCACACACAAAAAATTTTGGACGTTCGTTGTTCTGCCAAAAATAAAGTGAAGACGTTGGTAAAAAGAAAAATACACATGTGCGTAGACCCTGCTTGGAGTGGCAAGCAGATAGGACACAACTGGGTGTACTCATAAAAATGTTGCCAGTTCCTTTAGTTTGTCCGCCATTTCCAGCATAGCAATCTCTCGGCTGGATAGTCTGGGATCGTACTGTGTAGTGGGTACAGTATGTGATGTGGCGTTGACTGATTGTCTGCATGGTGGAGTTGACTGCGAGGGGGGCTGAAGGAGGGTTAACTGGCGAGTCATCCTTCTGTTTGTAAATATGCCGACGTTTTGTTCTAATCTTTCTTCTTATATGGTTCTGTGGCAGTTTTACGAACTTATTCGCAGGAGGCGAATCATCCGATGAAGGAAGGTAAGGGCATTTAACTGTTGTGTGGACCTCAATGGGTGGGGCGTTGTCCAAGGATTCTACACTGCTATCTGGGTCCAGTGATGTCTCTTGTTGATATAAGTATGACATCGTGTCGCCGTTAGGTTCGTTTGGGTAACGTTGTGATACTGCATCAGGGTCAAAATACTGTTCTGTATGCTTCGGAGTAGTATAATCAGGATCTGTCTGTTCAGGAGAAACATGTTTTCTTGTCGTATATTAGTGGTTGGTTTTCACTGCTATTCCACTCTGAACTGGGGCTATGGTGATTTGCGGATGAATGTTCGCTACGTGAATAGGTTTGAGTGTGTAAAAAGGCGGACGTAGTATTTCCTTCTTGTGATGTCGGCAGCATGTTTGCCTCATTCTGTATGCGTGAGTCGCGGTACTGAAGACGTTGGTGTAGTTCTGTCTGGGGAATGTCATTTTCACTCTCAGAGGAATCTCTTTCACGTATTAGTTGTTGAGTTGCATCTGTGGGTGGCGCAGGTATATCATCATATTGGTCGAATTCAGAGTCTGTCGTTTCTGAGTCTGACGTTTCTGATGAAGTGGTATTACAGGGTTGGTAATGTAACGTAGCTTTCCTGACTGGTCGAGTAGATGTCGTCATGGGCGTAATGGTTCGGTGGTCATCACGACTGAGTTGTTTCGCATGGGCCTTCGTGGTGATATCTTTCTCCTCGTGCCATATAATAGAATTTAGGGGGGGGGGTGTCTGTGTGGAACAATCAACCTGTTTCTGGTGACGTGGTTTATCTGTTGGTGTTTCGTTCTGTCTGGGTTACACGTTATTCCCGTGGGTGTGATGGGTCTTGTCCATAATAACTAAATTTATTTCTTGGTATTTGTGGTCTTTCTTCTCTCGTTTTGTTTGACCTACGTGTGTCCACCATCCATCTTCCATTGTTATGCGACATCCTCGTCCGTTTTGTAATGCTACGTTTGTAAATTCCCATATTTTTCTGGCTTTTATTTCTGCAATGAAATTTCTTACCGCCATTCTGTTTTCTTTTATTTAGTGTGTCCCAGTGTTTGGTAACTGTGGTCGTGCGCCTTGTTTTGTTGCCATAATACCTGACCGGCGATAGTGTACGTGGAGTGCTTTTTGTTTCCCTGTGGCAATAATGTGTTGTTAAGTTTCTCATCGGAACATATGAGTGGATTCTACAGGGATTCGAACTGGGGACGGTCTGGATTGTGCACTGCCGTCTCTGCCATGCGTTACTTGGTTTGTCGTGTGTCACCCAATCAACAATGCGTCTATCCCTTTCACATGGAGGATGATTGTTACGTTTATAAATGTACTTCCTACTGTCAACATTGTATCTGCGCCTATCCGCATAAGTTACTGTATGGTTATCTGGCAAATAACTGTCATTATATCTTTCTGGGATGTAGGGTTGCCTTCTCCTTCCAAGTGAAGGGTTTTCGTTTCGAATGTGCATTTTCTTAGCAGTGTAGTATCCTCCTATTGTGGAGTTATATAAAAATTCTTCATTTTCGGTGGGACATATATAAGATCTCTGTACTGCATAATAGCCCCCTGTTGTCGAATCATAAATAAAATCATCTTCGGCGGTAAGGCATGCATCAAATTTCTGTAGTGTAGGATATCCTCCTGGTAGGCAAGTTTCATTCTCCTTGTTCACATTAGACGGGTGGTGCGGGGTGTATTTGTTATGCGTTGTCCTGGCAGTGGCATAGCTAAAACTGCGGCTGTATCGTTTGGGCTGCATATATCGTTGTTGCAGGTGCATTGTCCATTTTTCCATATTAGTATGTGGCAGTGGTTCAGTATTTGCTCTCCTTAGAAGGACTGGTCACGGGCATCAATTATCTTACTAGTATGTGGCCGTGTTACCCAGTGTTTCCTTGTGGGACTGGGTACGGTACCAATTAGTGGTGTTTATGGAGAGCCTTATTGGTTATGTTTTAATTGAGAATAGAACAATGCATCCATACATTTTCGACAAGTTTAAATTCTTCAACAGCAGGGTTATTTCCAAAAGAAAGTTTTATTCAACTGCCAATTGGCTCAAAGAGTTCTCAACAAATAATTCATCAATATATCTTGGTACATCAGTCTACAATATTGTGAAACCTGACGTTTCTTTTCTCATGAGTCAAATTATTCAGTTCCATACTATCCAAATATGTCCTGTAATATTTCTTTTAACCATTGTCTCAATAAATCCTCTTTATACATCTGTCTACAGTAATGTGAAACCTGACGTTTCTTTTCTCATGAGTCAAATTATTCAGTTCCATACCATACAAATATGTCCTGTAGCATTTCTTTTAACCATGGTCTCAATAAATTCTTCAATATTCTCCACTTTATATATGGGCGACTTGTAGTGACGATATGATAGGCCTATGTAACATTTCAAATCGAGAGAGTACTTACTTGAATCAAGCACAATAATATACCTGTCCTAATGTGTACAACTACACATTTGAAATATTTGGGCACAAAAATGTCGAAAACTTCTACTAAAGGAGCCTGACAGTGGCGATGTCTTACTACATCGTTTTTCTTTTCAGGACTGCCGTTCTGAATATTTCCTGCCGGCAAACACACTGAGCTGAAGCTGGCTGTGTTTTCCCATTGGTTAAACATCACGTGCTTATAGCGTAATGAACCTGTCTCTATGACAACTGCCGGGTAAGATCAGCGTGCCTAATGTCAAAACGCTGACCTAGTCAAAAACCACCGTTCATTTCCCTCCTCTAGTACTTCGGGTTGATTTTTATTTTAGTTAAGAATTCTACTTGTTATTTATAGGGAAATGGTATATTATATTTTTATATATTTATGACTAGACTCTAGCATGAATAAATGCTCAAGAGGTCGGTCAGACAGTCACAAACATAAGAGCTACCCCTTCACTGTGGTGTGAACTTTCGTATTCATGTCCTGAGGACAGCATCAATTCACATGTGATGAGTTTCTTCCTGTCTACCCCCTTCCACTTTGTTTCACACAGTCCCAGAACTTCAATTTTATATTTCCTCATCTCTGCTGCTACTTGTGCCACTTTCCCTTGTTCGTTTAATGTCCGAACATTCCAGGTGCCAAATCTGGAAGTTCTCATAGAAGAAAGAAGGTTAGTCAGTAACACAGACTCCTTTCGGCTTTCCCTGTGTTACATCATACGCCTCCCTGCAAGAGGACCTTCCCCTGTCTTGGATGGCTGTGTTTTATTTTCTTTAATTGACTTGTCCATGTTTGTTGAAGTTTTTTGTGGTTTAAATTTTTTTACAGGATGGGGTAATCGGCCCATGCCCAACCCTCCTTAGTCGCTTTCTACGACATGATTGGCAGGGAACAGTGTTACTATTCTTTGCTCCCCTTTCGGGCCCCGGTAACACACGGGGGGAGACAAACATGCAGTACGTTTAAAAGGATTAAATCGAAGTTAAATTTGTACAATTACAAATAACAAAATTTAATAATCACTTAAGTTTTAACAGTTTGAAAATAATTGAATAGTTTAGAAGAAGAGTTTCATCATCGATTTATAATACAGTCGATGGAAAAAAGTTCACTTTGGCAGCGGATATTTAGCACTTAGCTGCCAATAATAGTTTCTGCTGCCGCTGATGGGTTCTTTTTACACTGCTCTCGCTCGTCGCTGGTCAAGGTTGTAGGGTGCAGCTAGTTTCCCAGAAATGTCAAGGAGAGTCTACAAAGTTGGTCCTTCGTCTTAAAGCTTAGGCCACTGTTCCCTTCTTGTTCCAGAGATAGTACTTTCTGCTGGTACCACCAATAACTATGATACAGAATAGAAACGAAACGCTCTTCTGAGTATTGCGTTTCCCGACACATACTTATGTGTCTCCTTCCTCTATTCTACCATCCCATTTATCTCAGAAATCCCTCGATGAGAATTAAATTTAATCCCTCGGGATAAAACTATCTTTTACATTTAAACTGGATAGCTTTAGCTTTACATTACATTTAAATAAAAAGATTAATAGTACAGATAGAATATGTTTACATTTCCACCGATTGAAAAGTGTTCATAATATAATTTGAGTATTTTTTCATTTATGTTTACACTGATTTGAAAAATTTGAAACTTCTATTTATTTTAAAGTGTATATGTTAACATTGACTTTTACACTGGTTTGAAACTGTAAGTATTATAATTAGAATGTGCATAATTTCTTTCATCTTTGCCTCACTGCTCTATATGGAACCTGGGACTCTTTATGCAATAAAGCAGTCACCATCCCGTACAGTGGTGGTTCATGATTCTATACGCTGAAGTTGCAGCCTAAAAAAAACTAGGATATCCACTCGCGATTTTCACATATCAATATTCATATTATGATTATATATATATATATATATTATTACATGTTAGTAATATAACATGTAAAATGACAACTTACGCATATCCTGGCACACAGACTGTTTTGCTCAGATGGATAAAAGAGACTTGAATAGGCCTCTTACACGCGTCTGGGGTGTCGTTTCTTTAATAAGATAATTCCCTCTTTGACTCCGTTTGTGTTCCGTTTTCTCAGTCCCGTTTCCTTATTAAAATTATAGATTTCCTGGGCTGTTTTTGTAAATCCGTCAAGATTCTCCCAAAAAAAGGCCCGGCCTTATAAAAGAAATTCTGACTTCTAACTCTGGCAAGGTCTGATGTCTTTGGCAAGCGTGAATCTCACAGTGAACTAGACTGACTGAAGCGCCAGGTTATATTCACTGTCTTACCCTGCTCTCGTTTGTTATGGAGTTCACATGATCAGCCAATCTGATTTGAATATTTTGCATGACTCATCTAGTGCAAAATTTCAAACATTACTTTTCTGAAAATGGGCTGTAAAAACCCGACTGCCCTGTGTACGAACTCACAAACATGTCGTTAAACTCACACAACGACGTGTGTCAGATGTAACACTTATTACTTTCTTACAAAGTAATGTCGTGGACAGGAAATGATTATATCATAGTTTCCGTCCCAAATGTGTCACACAGACGGGTAATCTTGTTATATGTTGCCTGAGCAAACGAAAACCTACTACGGGCGAGTAATTCTATCACCTGGTCCAGCTTGAGCAAACAGAATCATGCGAAACTGAGCAAACCCACATTGGTTTTTCACCTGCTCTAATCTCAGGAAATCTGTGCCGCATCAAGCAACATGTGATTATTATCACCTTCAAGGAGTGACAAATATCTGACCAATTCAAATAACTTCTACTTAGCAGAGAATGAAAGAAAGAAAGTGTGGCAAATAGAAAGCGCGGAATAATATCAGTACTGCAAATGTACCGATTACTGCCGTAGTGAAACCGAGATTAGGAAGAAGAAAGGGTCGCCCCAATCCATTCTGTGACTGGCAGATTGGCTGTCTGCAATAGTTACGATAAGTTGTCAGTCTGGAAAGATATTATCAGTGATAGATCTATGAAGTGGGGAATTGTAAACATGATTAATGTCAATGAAAGAGAAAATACCTTATATGGGAAGTGCTTGTAAAAATCACAATTTACGTGTAATCGGTAATGGGGATATACTTACTGACTTACTTAGTCGTTCCCCTTATACCGTGAGGTGTAGAGGTATGGGGATATACTTCAACCAAAATACGCAAATTGCATGCTATTGGTTTGGCATTTGAGATGTTAAAATACAAAATTTCTGACTGGAGCTTTGTCATATAGTAGCAATATGGATGCGTGGGCCGAATGTTGCTTATAATCTATCACATTCTGAATCTAAAGAACTGATAATTCAACTCGTCAAGAAGACAGTCAGACAAGCCAGAAAAAGAGATAGAACGAGGATTCTACTTTAAAGGACCGTACAGCGTCTTTGAGCATCTTGTGGACTTACACAACAAGAAAACTCTACGTTTATTAATACGGAAAGCCCAGAATCGTAGGAACCTGAACACTAAGTCATAGTGGGATTTTATTGTAAAGTAATATCCCAGATCACGGGGAAAAGGCATCTGATCAAGTTGCCGAAAATATTTCTCTGAGCCAGAAGTCTGTATGCCCAAACATATTTGGGTCGGTGGTACCAACTGGTGGTACTAGTCTGTAGAACAAGTGTGTGGTATAAGTGGTCTTTGTATGCAGCTCTATTTCTTGGTATATTGTAAACTAACACTTTTTGAAAGACCTTGACCCAGCCCATAACTCAACCGTGAAAGAAAGGTGGAAATCACTCCATTACAGTATGAGTTTTAACATAAGGGAAATAATAATATAGACTGTGATTTGTTTTTGAAGGGGCGGGCGTCGGATGGTGGTGGTGAGCCGGTTTATTCAAAGCAGGCACTGCCGTAGGGGAGGGAAATGTTAGAGACCAACAAGCTATTTCCAGCTTTATGAGCAACTGTGCCGTAGAGAGGGAAGTACTCCGAACCGTTTACAGTCTGACACTAGTAGCAACAGCCTAGTCATTAGTAGGATACGGAACTTGCCCTCAATTGCTTACCGTAAGCATGTATTAGCTCTAGAATTGCCACAGTTATCCAAGTAGGATCGTGTCATCTAAGGAACCTCGACTGACTTAATGAGCCATTCGCGGTTTCACCGTGAGACAGTGTGAATTTAGACATGCATGGCTTAATCTTTGAGACAAGCATATGACTACTGGATATATATATATATATATATATATATATATATATATATATATATATATATATATATATATATATATATATATATATATATATATATATATATATATATATATATATGTGTATATATATATATATATATAAGAAATCAAAATTATGCTAATGTAACGAAACATATCATGCCTAATGAATGCGTTAATTATGTGTCACAATTACAATAATGGTATGTATGCTCCAACTCCACTTCAGTCTTGCTTTCTCTAAGTTCGACTTTCTTAAATTATATTCTTCAACTTCTTAATATACCTCTGTATAATTTCATTCATTTTTTTTTCCATATAATCGGGGTATTTAGCGTCCCGTTACAACAAATATTTTTCCATATCATCGGGGTATTTAGCGTCCCGTTACAACAAATATTTATATACCTTAATCCATTATCATCGGGGAAATTGGAGTTCTGGTATAACAAATGTTCATTTTTATTAATCCATTTACCTTCGGGGAATGTGGCGTCCCGGCATAACCAATGTTTATACATATTTCTTAGAACACATTTCTCTTCTCATGGGAATTGTCATCCCGCATTAACTTCATTTTTAATTCTGGCACTGTATGCTGCCTATAATTTAAAGCATTTATTGCTTACCATAATCTCTTGCATATTTCTTTAATAAATACTACAATGGCTGACACACAAGCCACATAGAGAAACACAGCTCGACTCTATGGCGTCACACATTCAACTTCTCTTTTTACGTCATTGCCTAGCTATCCATCACATAGTAACTATATTCTTGTCTCTTGCATTCAGTTGAAGTACGACATGGTGTGACAAAAATCCGGTGTTGTTATTAATAAGTTGCCGCGATAAAAATCACACCAAGGAGTAACCTCAACAATATATATATATATTGCCACGTGAGTATTGATATGTGAAAATTGCTAAATGGATGTCCAAGTCATTTGAGGGCGGCAACCTCATCATATAGAATTATAAATTCATTAACCACCACTGCAAAGGCTGGTGACTGCTTTATTGCTAGTTTCTTAAAGAGAACTAAAAAGCATAAGCAGTCCCAAGTTCCAAATGGAGCAGGAAGGGAAAGATGAAAGAAATGATGTACATTCTAATTTTAATATTTCATTTTCAAACCAGTGTAAATATCTTTAAACATATGCACTTTAAAATTAATGAAAGTTTCAAAGCTTTTCAATCAGTGTAGATGTAAATAAAAGCATATTCAATCTATTTTGTGAACACTTTCCAATCAGGGTAGATGTTAATGTAAACATATTCTATCTATACTATTAACCTTTTCATTTGAATGTAAAGTAAATATAAAGCTATTCAATTTAAACGTAAAGAAAGTTTCCTTCGAGGGATTAAGTTTAATCCAGGGTAAAGTCTGAGGTAGATGGGATGATAAGAAACTACCATTGGCAGCTAAGTGAACCTATAAGCTGCCAAGTGACTTCTTACATAAAATAACCAGTCCATCACAACAGTGATGATATTTTTCCTGATCAGTCATTATTCATTTTTTTTTAACTGTTAAAACTTAGAGGATTATTAAATTTGTTATTTGTAAATATACAAATTTAACTTCAATTTAATCATTTTGAATGTACCGGGTACTGCATATTTGTCTCAGTTAATTTACTAAATACACTCTAAATAGAGCTATACTAGAATAAGAAGAATTCCACTGTGTAAATCAGGGTGTGGGCTTGAACGAGCTGAAATTAATATTTGCTTTATTTTTTATAAAAAGCGGCGGATCTGATAAAAGTTAACAGTTGTCCTGCCCAATGCAGCATTGTTCTTGACTTCTGAAATATCTTATGAAAACTAACTTGAGATAGAAGCATCATTATCCTTCGATCTTCAACTCTGCCAAGAGTAATCTTGTGCGAAGGTAGACACCTTTGAAGGCCCATATTAGATACTCTTGAGTTTTGGCCACTGTTGAACCACTATTGCAAAGCAGGGGAGGCGATTCCGTGACAATACCTCATAGCCGCTACAATTCCGAGTCTGAATGAGCACCTTATATTAATGAATGGAGTTTTTTACATTTGCACTAACTCGTCCGATTTAGTCGCTCAAAGTGATACTGTCTTAAATAGCGCTTCAGAGAAGGGGTAATATAAGTTTTGTCCTTTTATGTAATTTTTAATGTTGTTTTTTTTTTTTTTGTCTCATTTGTTTGTTTTTTTTTAAATATCTACCATGGCATGATTTTAAAAAATATTCGTAAACTTACAAAGCCTGTTGTAATAACAATTTCAGTCCATTTCCCCCTTTTTTTCACTTCTCTATGTGCCATTTTTGACGCGTTGTAGCACAGCTTCATAACCAACGTTGTATCCATATAAATGACCACGGCAAAATTAGTGACGCCATGATGACGTGCGTCAAATTTAAAAAAAAAACAATTTAAAAAAAAATTACAACACAATTATTTACTACCAAGTTTTGGCGGGCGATCTATCCTTCCGAACTAACATAATTACCGATGTCTGTTACGTCGGTCGGTCTGACTTAAAATAGTAAGTCGCGCCAGAAAAACAAAGTGCGCAACGCACGGTGTGCAACTTGCGCGGCGTGGGTGTTATATAAAACAAATATTTTGGTTTTATTTTTTATTCTTTCACGAAATTAGTAGCGCTCGACAAAGAAAAAGTGCGTAAAAATTGGTGTGCATGAGCCCTCACTCGATGTACAAGTCATGAAAACTTGAAAGTTTTTGTTAAAACCACTTATTATCAGGGAACACTCTTTGAAAACAATCCACGCATTTTCACACGAAATGTTGTCATCAAAGAACTTTTAAATTGAATCTAAAATAACATAATTCTCGCCGTGTGCACGTTGGTCACAGCTGAGGAATGCAAACGTGTTGAAAAATTGTATTGTTTCCATTATATATACTCTCCCGAAAATAGTTACAATCAACAAAGAAAAGCGTTCAAATGACGGTGTTCATGAACAGTTTGATTACACTGTATACTGGAAAGAAACCAAAAACACTCTAAGAATGTACTTCTGTCTGCTCATCCGGGAACGGAAACAGCACACTATAATTAAAAACCCGTCAAGTTTGACGGGTTATTGCTAGTTTATAAATAATTGCTGCTGATATTTTCCTGAATTTCGGTGAGACACTTACTCGTTCAGACTCTATAGGGGTGATCAAGTATTCGCTTCCTATATTGACACTGTTACATCATTACTTGTATCTATCTACACGATATACAGGCAATAAAGGTGAACATCAGGAGTAATAAGCGCCATTTAAGAAGTTGTAAAAGTCTTTTTTTCGGAACCAAGATAAAATAAAATCTAAAACAGCCAATGAAGGAACGTTACAACGGACATTTAAAAACCGTGCTGCCCACTATGACGTCATGTTTTGAGCTCACGTCGAGTTTTAATATCAATGTAACATAGCACTTTATATAATAAAAAATGACATTTAATTCTCTTTAGTTTGACGCCTGTTTCATAGAAATTAGTTGGATAGGAGTAAAGAAATCACTACAGCTAAAAGTCAAAAGTGACTGCTCAGTCAGCCTGTATTACGTCATGAAGAAATGTGTAGTACATTATTCTAATCACTTTCTTTTTAATTTTCTGCAGGATACTCAACATTTTCAAGTTTTCCATTACTAAATAAATAATACACACACTTAAAGGAATGTTCCAGGCACTCCTGAGAAATACAGATATCTGGTGTTACATGGAAAACATCGCGCTAATAACCCTTGTCCACGAAGCACGTTTTTGTGTGGTGCCTAGCTGGCAGGGAAGATAGTGCGATTCGCTTCCGTAGTTAGGGGGTGTTGCCGTTCGATCGATACTGGTTCGAGTCTCCGGTAAGCCTATGACTTTTTTTTTTCTGTTATCTAGTTTTCTACTACTGTATTTATCACGAGTGCCTGGAACATACCTTTATGTGTGTATTATTTATTTGCTGTTTACAGGCACCGAGTTCCTCTCTTTATTTATTTATTTAAATGTTTACCATTATTAATAATAATTATTGTTATTGTCCACGCTTTACTTCCCTTATTGGCATAAATGTTCTGGAAGAAAAATGCCCCAACAACTAGATTGGAAGACGTAGTCAAATCACGTGGTCTGCCAGATCTCCTGAGTAACGCCAGCAGGTTATTTTCTATGGGGATAATTAAAGAAAAAGTATAAAGTCCGAAACCTAGAAGCTTAGGATATCTCATAACAGCAGTAACAGTGAAGTTTCAAAGAATGGACCAGGCTTATGTCAGAGAGTGATGAAATTTTCCAAACAGGCTGACTTTATGTATGAACATTTACAATGAAAAATAAGTTTAAAATTATCAGTAAATTATGTTATTGTTCTGTCATTGTTGTGGTGTATTTCATTTACATATAACATTACACATTAAAGCCACATGTTTTAAGCAAAAAGGTGAGAGGCTTATAGCTCAACCTGTAGAAGAGCAGCAGAGAATGCCAATATTAAATTATTTACAAGGGCCTATCATTCACCCAGAACTAGAGAACTGGTATTGAATATAGACAGACCTTGGAGACTGTGCAGTATAATCAAGCAGTATGTAACCACAACAAAAACATCGCTTATATAATAGTTATAAAAGTATAATAACAATGTAAGAGTCTAATAAAGATTTATTAATACACAGTACTAATGTCAACTTAATTAAAGTAATTTACATATTAACCCACGTATCCAATGATATTTCCACGGACAACTGACAGATGGCAAAAGGACAGCTGGGAGACTGAGGTTCAAAGATATGAGCAAGAGAGACATGATGGCATTGGACATAAATCCAGCATCCTGTGACGACAAAGCTGCAGATCGCACCAAGTGGAGACGCTTCCTGTGACGCTGGCCCACATTTGACGAAAAGGCTCTTGTAACGAGTAGAAGATAAAAGAACGCGTCGAAATGAACGCCATGAAAATCATAGCTGAGGATTTTCACTCACGGGCGCATCATCCGCAAAAGGGAGTTATAACTGAAAGAAGCTACTTCTACTACCCCAAGTTTTCACCCCTTTCCTCCACAACACAACAAGTATGAAGAATCTACATTTTCATTTTTTTTATTTTTTTAACAAAGGGAAAAAAATCACAAACACACACACACAGGACATTATCATTGATCACGTGTACAGTAATGAACCCTAACCCTATCCTATCATTGATCATGTGTACAGTAATGAATCCTAACCCTATCCTATCATTGATCATGTGTACAGTAATTAACACTATCATTAATCATGTGTACAGTAATTAACCCTAACCCTATCCTATCATTTATCATGTGTACAGTAATTAACTCTATCCCTATCATTGATCATGTGTACAGTAATTAACCCTATCCTATCATTGATCATGTGTACAGTAATGAACCCTAACCCTATCCTATCATTGATCATGTGTACAGTAATTAACCCTAACCCTATCCCTATCATTGATCGTGTTTGCAGTAATTAACTATGACGGATAATGCTATCAATAAATAACGGCAATTTAATGCCATATCTAGAATTATAGACACTAGAAATTCTAATTAAAACTCATTAGATCGTTAACGGGTTATTTTTCTTAATTAATTTTTTTTTAGTAGGAGGCAAATGAAAAATGCGAACAAGAAGAAAACATAAGGTAAAAGAAGAAGAGAAATTGAAGCAATATGATCAAGAAAGAGAAGATACAAGGCGAATAAGAAAGAAGTGGGTGAAAAGAGTTGAGAGGAAGAAAAATGAGACAAAGAAGGAAAGTTAGATAACATAAAGGAGATAAAATAAATTGAAAGATAAATGAGAGATTTAAATTTGTTTTTTTTTTAAATAAAGAAATGCATGTGTTAGTTAAAGCAAGATTACTTGTAACAAAGCACATAATTCACATACCTTCTAACAGATCCGTAAGAATCAAATATATATAGATCACTAACTAAAATTATGCTCAAAAGTTCGGAACTACGACTCCTTTGCTCCTTGCTTATAGCTTTTCACCAACGCCACTGAATTTTTCATCAGATCCCACGTTTAAATAACAAGCCACGCGCCTCAATCAGAGGGCAGCTCGCCAACAATAATTCTCGGATAATTTAAATCTTACAAATAAAAGAAATAACAAAAATTATGTAATTATTGCCGGGTTTGGTAAATATAAAAGTCACTCATCTACAGACAAATGACGGGTAGGTTAAGGATGTGGATTAGAGGAGGGGGTGTAGCAAGCTTCGGTTGATTAAAGATGAGAAATGAATTAAGGGTGGGAGACAGAAAGGGAGGTATAATGAGTGCGAGCGGAGGACTGTGTGTATTGTTCCGGCAGATATACTGATCGGTGTATATTTTGAATTGCCGTCAACAGTATTTGCATTACTGCGTGTTCCTGTTTATATTTGGGTAATTTTTGGAGAAGCCTCATGTTGACGATCATATTCCGTTAGTTTTCTCTATGGAGCATGGATCCACAATTACAGCTAGCACCTTGCTGGACGCCTGCATCAAGCCATTCATTTCCTCTTGCATCTGTTGTTTCTGCAGCAATTAGTTTTACATCATCAGGTTCCAGCCCCATACAGCTTACACTAGTCGACTGATACGAATACCTGAGGCGACAGGTTAGTTTTACATCATCAGGTTCCAGCCCCATACAGCTTACACTAGTCGACTGATACGAATACCTGAGGCGGCAGGTTAGTTTTACATCATCAGGTTCCAGCCCCATACAGCTTACACTAGTCGACTGATACGAATACCTGAGGCGGCAGGTTAGTTTTACATCATCAGGTTCTAGCCCCATACAGCTTACACTAGTCGACTGATACGAATAACTGAGGCGACAGGTTAGTTTTACATCATCAGGTTCCAGCCCCATACAGCTTACACTAGTCGACTGATACGAATACCTGAGGTGGCAGGAGTCCTATTATTTTTTTGTTTCTTTCTTTATCTCTGCAGAGATCCTTGGAACTACATAGGTGTGACGTAATTGTCTCCCCTTTCCAGCAGTAGTGGTCAAACAATGACCAAACTTAGAGTATAATGATGAGGGTATTCAAAGGTCATCGATCTTCTCTCAAAATTACTCTTGGCAGCCATATAACAAGAAGAATGATGCTTCTTCTTTAGGGAGCCTCACAGAACTTTAAAGGACTTTAAGCATAACAACTGAGATAATCTAAGCTGTCATGAACTTATTATTCTCCCGCCCCTTCTGTGAATTAATATATTTTCTCTCGTATTTCTGAGCAACAATTTGTCCTTTGAATTTTGACATTACTGTTTGTTCCTCCAACTTGGTGTATGTTGTTGTAAAGATAAATGTGAGTCCACATTCTAGGAATGCGCCTCCGTGCAGTCAAGTTGTGGTAAGTTGCATTTCTTCTCCTAACTTGTATCGTTTTTATGCGTATTTTCCAACTATTTTGCTGTGACCTCCCATCAAGTATTCTCATTTGGTCTTGCTTCAGCTTACAGTTATGGGATAGAAGAGCCAGGTCATCGGCTAAATCTAGATCGTCAAGCTGTTTTGACAGATTATTATGAACACCATTTATGTTTGCTGATGCCGTTGCTTTCCTAACTAAGTCTATAGCCAGTAAGAAAAGAGAAAAAACAACAAAAGAGAAATGATGACAAGAGGCATATGTACCGCATATTTCAGTTAATGTCTCAAAGGGTTCAGTAAACTGTCCTTGACGAAGAATTTTGCATCATATCTTGCTCCATACAATGGTTTTATCGGGAAACTCCATAATGCTTCGCAACTCTTTAGTTTCCAGAACTTGGTTTCGAAAGTACGCGTCGTAAAGACAGAAAAATAAAATTCATTCCGAGCGGATCCTGCAGAGCCATCATGTAGCAGCAATCTGTTTACATAAAGGATCTTGTGACTGTAACATTGACAGACGGCGTTGCAGCCTCTCACGTGATCTGCTGTATCAACCAGTCAGAATGCATGGTCCCATCACATGACAACAGACATTAGTAAAAGTAGAGGATTATCGCAGGTACGGAACTGTGGGATTAGTTTAAAGGCGTAAAATGTGCCATGTCAAATCTCTTTGCCCTATTAATGTTCTAACATTCAGTCGTAACTTTATGTCGCAACTTTATGTCGTAACTTTATGTCGCAACTTTGTTTCGTGACTTTGTATCCTTCTGTCGTATGTTTGTGTGGAAAATTTATGTTTTACACTTGCTTTATTTTAAAAAAAACGTTGCAGGTTTGGAATAAAAATTGTATTATTGTGCTTTGCTTACTGTCACAGGGTTATCCCGAAGGGTAACCAAAGATAGTTATCTGTGAGGTACCGGCTTTGTCAATGGCTCAGATTCGCCTGGCACCCGGTTGAAGATGAGCAGCAGGAGTGGAGAAGGTGAATATAAGACTTTGGGATGAGTTCCCAGCATATAGTCCCAGTGATTCTGGATCTCGTGACACTATAACTCCTACCACTCTATCCCCCTCTCTATATTATAATGCTAACGAGCCCCCACTCCCCTATTACACTGAGTGAACAGAAGAGGAAGAAAGGAAGAACAGTATGTCTCTTTCGCACACTTTCTTTCCTTCTCTATATATGTAATAACGTGTGTTGGTAATGTAACCACAACTACAACATTTATTAAATTATTGAAATATAACAACATTCAATTACACTAATACAAATGCAACTAGGAATGACATTAACTATCCCTGTGAAGAAAGATATTAGTTAATGCAAAATACACAAATGAATCTAAAGTCTACACTATGTGATGATGATAAATTTAAGTTATCTTAACTACTACCAAAAAGGATATCTTGTTTCGGGTCTCTGACTGACTGTCAATAAACACTGGGTATTTGTATACACTGGACAAGTCTTTGTCTGCATTCAATAATATTGGACGTCCACTTTATTTCGTCAGGTGTCGATGGCCTGCTCTTTTGTTCTTCACAAAGCGAGTGTTGACATTGCCACGCGCGTCTGAGGTGGCTTGTCTCTAGTTTGTGTTGAAGCGATGTTATGCGGTGGGGACTTCGTCTGATATGCAGATGTCCATGTGTGGTGGAGATATTTTCCTCAGGTGGTGATGATGATGAAATCTGGTCTATAGTTGAATTTGTTTGCGCATCATTTTTACGGGGATAATCTGTCCATTACTGCATGTAATTTAGGATCTCGACAAATTTTGTAGGCACTAGGTTTACACGATCGTCCGTCTTCTCTTGCCACTTCCGATCAAGATTTCTCAAAGGCACTTGTTGTAAAATCGTCCGTTTGCTACTGCAACTTCTGATCATTAAATTCACGTGGACAGATCTTTAGTAATGCCTCCCTTATTCTAGGAAATTGCGGATTACTTTTCTGTGTGGGTGATTGTTTAGTAGAAAGTCCCTTCGCCGCCTGGCAAGTTCTTTTCTAAAATCCCCGTCTTGGTTGGTAGGTTTGTTGCCGTTAAATATCTGTGAGATGCGTGTCGTCGCAGTATCTATGGTCGGCCCTACTCTAAAGCTCTTATCCCGTGATTAACGCCAACAAAGTAGTAGACGAAGGCTGCGTATCTCAAATGGTCCCTGTCTCTACCACTGCGATGGATAAAATAACGAACCCTTTGTAAGTATCCCGTAAACTATGCTACGCCTGTAGTGTGTTCTTGTATGTGAAATCTTATCACTATAATGAATGGCTGCGCGGTGTTTACTGCACGGTTAACATGTAATGTAAGAGGCAAAATAAAAGTGTCTTGTATTTACTTCGTTATAGTTACTGGAAACTGTGCAATATAGTAATTCTCTCATGGTGTTTATTGCAACCTGTACTTATGAGTATAAAATATGATATTATAATAAACGTGACTGGTATTTACAGTGTTATATTTATGGAAAATATGTATATATTATCTGACTGAAGTTAAGATATAATAATGATAAGGTACAAACTATATTACACTAACCTTGGTGTCCATATCAAGAATTTCACTGACTCACGTCTTGATTCTTTCTCGTGAAATCGAGAACCCAAGTTTTTGTTGGCGGACTGCTTCTCTTGCAATGCCAAGCAATAAATTTAGTAGTGTTGTATATCGTTTGAATCGCCTATGGCGATTTTTCGGGTCGCTTCTTGTCATGTGAAATTTCGTTTGTTTTCCTTTAGTCAGACATTCAGTCCTTACAAATTTCTGTAATGTTTTGCTATTATCGTTTTCTTGTTTTTCCTCTACCAGACAATCTGTCTGCGTCGTCTTTTGGGTGTCTTGTGCAGTGTTGTTCCTCTCGTTATAATTTCGTATTCTCACTCCTTTCATGTTGTTATTTATTCTTTCCTATTTACTTTCGCCCCGACTTTGTGTCTCCGTTACTTCAATATTATCCGTGAAGTCCGACTGACCACCATACGCATTGTAAAATTACTTGGCCTTCTGTCGCCGACTGCACATTATGTTCTATCACTAACCAAAATAATACTTGGATATTACTGGCTTTGTGTAAACACAACCGGGACGTCCGTCGCTTTGCTCCTAATAGTCTGTTGATGTAATGTCCGCGTGTTTGTGAAAACATTTCAGGTGAATGTTGTTGCGTTAAAAGGGCTCACGCCGAGCGCTGTCTATTGTTATGTAAACATTCTCTGTAAAATTGGTGGATGTCCCATGACTGTTGACAAACGATGTCTGTGCAGACAATGAGTTTAGAAAGTCGAAATACAAACTCATTCGCTCCTCGTGACACTTACATTAGACGGGCTAGAGCAGGGGTTCCGCAACCGATCGATCGTGATGTACCCGTGGCTCACAGAGGTTGATTTAGTAGATATCTAGGTGTTGGAGACGGAAAAATAAAGAATTTGTAAGTTAGAAAAATTTCGGAATAACCGTCACCCGCTTCGTATTCCCAGGATTGAAGGTAAAGTTAGTCCCATAGCATACTGCCATAGGGGAGTGACATGTTAAAGACTTCACTATACTAGGTGCAACTGTGAGAGGTGGGGTGACCAGTTCATTTCTTCGCTGCCTTTACCTTCCCTAACTTAACAGAAGAGTCAGGTACCCATTTACAGCTGGATAGATTGGAGCGTGACGCCACAGTGTTTCTAACCTTCGAGAGGCCAGCGCTCTGCCGATGAGACGCTCACTCCCAGGGATTAAAGTTCTGTGTTTTGAACCTGTAAGATCTTTTCTTTAAAGTTAACATTGTAAACTCTATGAGATCTTTTCTTTGAAGTTAACATTGTAAACTATGAGATCTTTTCTTTGAAGTTAAAATTGTAAATTATGTGAGATTTTTTCTTTGAAGTTAACATTCGTAAACTATATAAGTTTTTTCTTTGAAGTTAACGTTGTAAACTATATGAGATCTTTTCTTTGAAGTTAACATTCGGTAAAATATCTTTTAATAAGCATTTGTCATCGCTTATAAAATACTGTAGTTATAAAAGTATAATAACAATGTAAGGGTCTAATAAAGATTTATTAATACACAGTACTAATGTCAACTTAATTAAAGTAATTTAAATATTAACCCACGTATCCAACGATATTTCCACGGACAACTGGCAGATGGCAAAAGAACAGCTTGAGATCTTGGATGACAATGAGATCTTTTCTTTGAAGTTAACATTGTAAACTATATGAGATCTTTTCTTTGAAGTTAACATTCGGTTAAATATCATTAAATAAGCATTTGTCATCGCTCTTTCGATGACATTGAGGACACAGGTCGTCTGGCAAAAAGAAAAATGTTACAATAGGCTGTACTTATTTCAAATACTCTAAAACATGATTTAATCAAAGTACATCTTGAGAGAGCTCGGTGTTTCTACAGTAAGCTCCCCACAACTCCTGGGTTGTCTACCGCTGGCCTAGAAGTTCTTTTCTTTCAGGACTTACCTTTTCAAAGATGCATCATTCTAGCTGAAAGACAGTAGTAGTTCTTTTCAGAACCGGCATTTATTGTCGTATATGGTACAGTGTGCGGAGCACCATAGGTCGCAACGTTACAATATGATGAGGATGGCCTATGGAATGTTGTCAAGGAGGTCTCTAGAAATTGGCTCGTTAAGAAAGAAAGAGACCTATATGAGCTAAGTACAAGAAGAAGAGAAGGCGAAAGTTCTTCACTAGATAGTGTTTTCTAACAAATCATGGAAAGTTTTCTGTTTCCCTACGACCTTAGATTCTGACCTCAGATTTCGATAAAGAAAAAGTCCCCAACCTCATAAATGACGGATTTTACCTATTTGTAAATACTTAACGCAGACAAAACGAGTGACACATTAAGTAACTTGGTAACGATCAACGCGGCTGTACAGTTTATTAGTTAAATATAAACACAGGCAGGGTTAGTAGAATGTAAATAATGATGATAGTGAAAGACAATACACAGACACACACACACAATGTAAAAAAAAATTTTGTTAATTAAATATGAGAGTGAAACTAGTGTGGTGGATTTGGTGTTATTATTGTTATTATTTAATGTTATTTGTTTACCATGAGAGGTCAGCTGTGTAGGTCCCTGAGTTTAGTAGTGTATGGTTAAGTATTTCAGAGAACCTATCGGCTACCACCCCTATGATATCACTTGGCTCTATCTTTTTATTTATTAATTATGTGACTACGTCTAAGTGTCTAGGGTAAGGAATATATAATGTAGTGTAAGACAAATCAATACAAATACACTTTAATTCTAATACATAGATAGGACTGGGTCAATACAACAACCACATACAGACTAACACTCTATGATATATTTTATAGAAGTCTGTGGCTGAATATTATGTACTAGGTTATAATACAATTTATTTGCCCTGAGTCAGAATTTTCTGAGTCAGGACCAACAACAAAATGAAATTTATGGTTTTATTTACATACAATTAAATAGCACAATGGATCTTCTGTCCATATAAATACTATTACAATCTAACTATATTGTGATATTTCTATAACTAATTGAACACTGGTAACTACTGGTTGGGGTTGGGTGTTGTCATCATCCCCTTTCTTTCTTTTATTCTCTTGTGGAATGTTTATATATATCAGTCTATTATTTTATGTTCTGTTAGTACAATAGTTGGATGAACTATTGAGTGCTAACACAAGGCACTTATCTTTATGTTGTTAGTAGTACAATGCTGCCACTCTCCTGTATTTCAAGAGTTGATTCGTGATAGACAGCGTGTATCAGCAAAAATTCTCTTTAATGACCAATCTGACACAGTCCCTGGTGTATTGTGATAGACAGCGTGTATCAGCAAAAATTCTCTCTTTCTGTCATGAAGATACAGTCACCAGGGTTCTGGCACTAACTTTAGTACCAGAACAAAAACCCTGAAACAAGGTTATGATTCTTTATAACTGATAAGGGTGGATTTAGGCTGACTACTGGCCACTACGATGATAAGGCCATACTTCTGGCCACTATGGACGTTGTATGTATCAGTCCGAAGTCGTTGATAGTCAGCAGCCCAGTAGAGTACCACCCCTACAGACACCAGGGATATAATAGGTTGCAGTGTGAGGTGTCTGGTCTGTTGTTGGTTGCTGTGAGTGTGGGTGATGTGGTTCACAAGTTCACAACATATGTAGCATGACATGGAAAGTCATATAAAGGTGTAACTGCTATTGACGTTTCCAATGTTTATTATCTGACGCCACAAGACAGGTAACTGTACATCCATTTCACAATAAACCATAGTCATGACAATTCACGAAAATCAGCATAAGTTATGTTCATCAATGCATCTGGCATATACTCAAATGATATGGCGCCAAGGGGATTATACTGTTGGCTCCAATATTACAAAAGTGCATCAATACTCCTCTCACTGATCAGATGTGCTAAATGAGTCTAATCATAAGTCGCACGAGGATGGTGTTCCAGGAGTATAGGTCAAGCTGACCTTTACAGGCATTCCTAAGTCTAACCTCGACGTAGGTGCAATCGCTGACATAGCGACGTTCATAGAACATAGAACTGTCCTTCGGGCTAAGTATGACCCGTGCACATATTAATCTCAGGTATGAAGATACCTGGGGCGTGACTTCTAGTAGAAGAACCTCTATTTCTGTAATTCGTAAGTGAGCAGAGATCGACCATTGTCAAACATAAAGTTAGATTACAGATTTGAAACGTAAATGAGGTATTACCTTGTTTCGAAATCAACACCGCAAAAACACACGCCTCCAGGCGTTTGAATCATCAAGGGAAGGACCTTGTAAGCTAAACTAACTCACAATAGGGCTCCTAATTCCCTATCAAAGAATCACAGAGACGCAAGAAGCGTTCTCTCTGCTTCACAACTTTCCATCGACTCCCAGACAGGAAAGCTTCTCAAGCACACCTAACGTCTATACATGCGCAGAACGCATACACCTGAGTAAGAATCAAACGAGACGATGTAGGGAACATTCCAGATAAAGATTTGTAATAAATCGCGCCTTATATGGACAGGAATAACAACCTCAACACTGGTTTCAATCATTCCAAGAAACAGTTGACCGATACTACCATATAAGGAGAATGACCACACATCGTTCTCAAAAAATGGACCGACGTGTCCCGTCACAAGAGAAGGTAACCATCATTGAAAATGGTAATCACACTCAAACTAGGGTTATCTAGCTTTGGCCGAAAAAAATTAAAGTGCACAATTCAGACAAGCTAATTATACAATGTCTTTAGAAAAATGATTATACAATGTCTTCGGAAAAAATTCTGTGCGTAACAGATTACCGCACCCCCCGGGGAAAAATGAAAATTTTTTTTTTGAATCCTAGAGCCAGAAAAAACAGGCTCCTAACGCACGTATGATGCGCGGATATAATGCCTAATATGAGGCTAGCTCGACGCATGGAGCGAAACTGAGATTATATCTCAGATCCTTAGAGAAAATATTTCCTTAAGTGTACACGTATATTCCAGGGAGGTGCCACCAACATACGCCACAGTGATGTTAACATCATAATGCAAGCCAAATCATACTCATACAAATCTATGAAATTAAATATATTATCATAGTATTGCACAATGAAGTGTTGTGCAAACAGCGGTGTCATATACTAATATACCGCACTATAGAATTACACATATTCAAACAAAAAGTACATTATACAATGCATTATTAATCAATACTAATAAGTCAGCTGTTCCTCGTAGACATGGATATAATCGTTACTAGAAGATGTGGACATAATCCGCTCCAAATTAGGATAGGACTTGATATACTTCATGGTTCCACAATGTACATAATCTCGCAGACGTCAATGATGTGCTGCGAAAATATCAATAACACAAATCTTTAAGACAAATGTTAAATCTCTTAATACAGTCATCAAAATACAATATATAAATGTGGCCATGTGAGCTTTTGGCCCGTATATTGCTAACTAAGCCTTCTTCCGTTATAACAAAATCGGTAACAGAAAAAAGGAAATTATATGGTACAATGTTATAAATTCCCAAAAAGTGAGAAAATATGTGCTGATATGTCATTCTAGTAGTGGACTGTATATCAGGAAATATATATGACAGAAGAATTAAGTGGAATCGTGTGGGCATCTGGATAGAATGTCTGCCATCACATTATCCGAACCATGGATAGCTCGCACCGTGAAATGAAAGGGTTGAAGAGCTATGGCATATCGAGTGGACCTCGAGCTCTTCACATTTTTGCTCTGAATAGCAGTAAGCGCTTTCTGGTCGGTTTCCACAATGAAATGTGCGCCTAAAAGGAATCTTTGCAACTTGAGAATTGACCAAACCATAGCCAATAATTCACGGTCTAAAACCGAGTAATTCCTCTCTGCGGCATTTAATTTCCTAGAGATATACATCACCGGATCCAGAGTATCAGAATACTCCTGCATAAGTGCTGCCCCAATCCCAGTGGACGAGGCGTCACTTAGAAGAACAAAAGTCTTCTCAATAGTAGGTAACCTAAGGATAGGTGGAGTTGAAAATAGAGTTTTAATCTGGTCCAATGAGGATTGACATTCTTGAGACCAGCGGATCAGATTAGGCGATCCTTTCTTCAATAAAGTAGAAAGCGGTGCCATAATGGAGGACAGATTCGGAATGAATCGTCCGTAAAATTGTATCAAACCTAAGAGACTACGCACTTGTTTTTTCGTCTTAGGGACAGAAATGTTAAGTATTTTTGAAACATTGTGGTCCTCTGTCTTTAAAAGACCATGACCAACACGATGACCCAGGAAAGAAATCTCACTAAATCTTATAAAGGCTTTAGAGGGTTTTGCAGTCAAGTTATACTCGCGAAGAGTAGACAGCAATTCGTATAAACCCAAATAGTGATCTTCCCAGGAATCACTGAACAGACAGATATCGTCTAAGTATGCTATGACATCTGTACGATATGCGAGAATTCGACGCATCATGCGTACGAATGTAGCAGGGGCGTTCATAAGACCGAAAGGCATGAAATTCCATTGGAATAAACCCCTAGGTGTAGAAAAAGCAGTAAAATGTTTGGCTCGTTCAGTTAAAGGAATTTGCCAATAACCTTTCGATAAGTCGAGTTTGGTAAAGAATTTAGAATTAGAAAGTTTGTTTAGTAGCTCTTCCAATGAAGGCATAAGTTCAGCATCGAATTTCGTAACTTGGTTCAATTTGCGATAATCCACGCAAATGCGAATGTTATTATCCTTCTTTCGAACAATAACCATAGACGAAGAGTATGCTGACGTGGATGGTTCAATGATTTCCAATCGTATCATTTCATCCAATTCTTTTTCGACTTGTGACTGAAAATGGATAGGTATCGGATAGGGTCTGACTCTGATAGGATTATGGTCAGTTAGTATTATGTCATGTTCAATGACATGTGTGTGTCCCGGGATGTCGGTAAGGACATCCTGAAATGTTTGTAACATCGAAGAAACTTGTCGATGTTCCTCAGCGGAAAGATTAGGAGAAACGGAAACGTTTTTCCAAGATTCCGTTGAATGAAGTGGGATCACAGGAAGTGGAAGATTGACATCAGAAAAAGTAGTTTCCTCATCCTGTATAACTGACATGGATGAGTAATGACCATGAGGTACTGGAGAATTGTCCGTTGCCTGGAAAATAGGCTGCAAATAGTCAGGTCGTTCATGAAATTCCGTGAGCATATTTATGTGGAAAGTTTTATGCTTTCCATCAATATCGACAACATAGACGACATCGGAAATTTTAGAGACTATTGCATACGGACCTTTCCATGCAATAAGAAGTCTGTTCTCCCTTGACGGAAGAAGAACGAGTGCTTTGTCACCTGGACAAAGTTGTCGTAGACATCTATTTTTATTTGCAAACTGCCTTGCCTTTTCTTTAGCAAATTCGGATGAAGAAGTTGCTAGTTTGCATGCCTCGATGATCTTTTGCCTAAGAGCAATGACATACTCGTAAGAAGATTGAGTCTCATCGCTAATATTATCGGCAGTGATAAGATCGTGGAGTAAAGACATAGGGCTGCGCGGTTGCGCGCCAAAGACAAGTTCAAAAGGAGAAAACCCTGTGTGTTCATGTGGGACCTCTCTATAAGCAAAGAGAGCCGCGGGTAAAACCCTGTCCCAATTCTGAGGATGATCCTCAGTTATCTTCCCAAGTAAAGTTTTTAGTGTCCTATTCAAACGCTCAACTAACCCATTAGACATTGGGTGATAGATACTGCTGAGAGACCTTTTAATATGTAGCATAGACATTACCTGTGACATAGTGTCGAATATAAGTTGAGTGCCATGGTCTGACAATATTTCTCCGGGGAATCCCAAGCGAGAAAATATCAGCCAAAGAGCGTCTGCGATATCGGCAGTGGAGATGCTCTTGAGAGGTATAGCCTCTGGCCAACTTGTGCACATATCGACACATGTAAGGATAAATTGATTTCCTCTGGCCGACTTGATCCTAAAAGGACCGATAATATATATTGCCATTTTCTGAAAAGGGCGAATAGGAATGTCAGCAGCCTGGATAGGCGCAGCATGTCGTGGTCTTTTAGATTTGACCTCCTGACATACTTTGCAAGATCGACAGTAAATTCGTATGTCCTTGCTCACAAATGGCCAAAAGAAAGCCGCAAGAACCCTCGACTTTGTACGGAAAAAACCCATGTGTCCAGCACATTGCGAGTCATGAGCATGTTGCAATATTTGCAATCTCATACTCTTAGGCACAAGAATTTGAGAATGAATGGACGTAGTCGAGTCTTGTACCATACGCACAAGTACGCCGTTCTTCATAGAAACCCAAGACTTTCTATTAGTATTCTGATTTGGATCACCTTTTTTTTGCTAGAATGAAGAATTTTTGTAAAGAAGGATCTTCTTCTTGCAATTTTATAAATGAGTCACGTGAAATAATCAAATGACTATTTTGGCTATCTACTTCATTATTATCAGTTAATGAAGTTTGAGGTGGATCCAGAGCATGTGCTCTTGTGACCACCGCATTGGTAGCTTCAATGTTTTGCTCCTCCCAAACAGCAATCTGCTGTGGGGTACATTCCCTAACTCCGTGAATACGACCAATAATAAGGTCCGCAATAGGATTTGGCAGGAGATACGCGTGGACATCCCCCGTAAAGAAGGGAGTAGAAATATGTATTATGGCAGTAGGATACTTTTCCAAAGTGCTACCAAATGTTACACATTTGATGATCTTTCCTGTAGCACAGGATGGATTTACAAGAGATTGCCTAACACCAATAGTAGTACATCCAGAATCAAATAGAACTGAGACTGGATTACTATTTACAAGACCCGTATGTAGTATAAGAGAACCTCTCCCGTCATGCGCAACAGCAGCAGGAAGAGCGGGAAGAGGATGACCACAGCTTAAAGTAGTTACGGTAGTCGGTTCGAACAAAGTACTGCATTGGGGACATTTAATTGCCCTACTAAAGTCAAAGGCAGAACATGTGATAGCACTAGAGTTTTTATCATCATCCCCTTGTTTACATGCTCCCTGAGACTCCTGCTGTACAGAGTTTGCCTGTTGATATCTCTTTCTTTTATGTTGCTATCTACCGCGACCATTATTGCCTCTGCAATTATCATTAAACTCCCTACTGTAATTGTTATCCTGGTTTGAATTCCAGTTTCCATAACTGTCATTACCATTTCTATACTGTTGAGAACCTCTATTATATTGGTTTTGAGGTCTCCGCGAAAAATAGTTTCCTCTATACTGACTACCTTTGCGAAAATGTCTAAAATTATTGGGAGTAGTATACCGTGGAGTATCAGCTTGTCTCCAGTTCTGCGAAGAAGAATCACCCTGAAATTGATTGCTATGATTCTGAGCATAATTACGGTTACTCTTCTTATTTAAATTTTGTTGGCTACCCTGAAACTTACGCATGAAATTTGGGCCATAAGGTGCTGCCGAAGCAACTGGCAGACCTTCTTTTACTTTAGAGTTGCTAATGGTTACGTGAGGATGCGCAGTGACATACTGGCAACAGTATTCTTCCATTTCTTTTATGTTTTTAGGCTTACGCTCATGAAGAAAAGAAAGAAAAGATTCATTGACAGAAGACATAACCTTGTCTGTAAGTAGTAAGTCCATAAGTGCTTCATATGTATGTTCTGTCTTAAACAGCTCAACCCATCGTGAAAAAGTAAGACGTATCTTTGAAATGAATTCAGAGAATTCAATTCCAGTATCTGGCAACATATTTTTAAATTGAAGACGATGGCCGTCTTCGTTAAGTTGGTACTTCTTTAACAAGACTGCCCTGATAACCTCATAATTGTTCTTGTCAGGCTCATCTACCATACTTAACATACTCAAAGTATCACCTCTAAGTAAATTGGACAACTGATAAACATACAGTGATTTATCTATGTTATGTGTTTTACATGCACGTTCGAATCTATCCAGATAAAACGTTATATCGTCACTGGAAGCATTGAATACAGGTCATCATCTCATCTCAGCCCGTAACCCGTCATGGGTCGTAGGGGTGCCATGGTGGAAGCATCAGCAGACAGGGTCCTCCACTGCTCAAATGCTAATGATGCAAATAAGGTGTCAGATAAGTTCAATGCAAGTACTTTTAAGATTAAACTACCTGTATTCTCAGCTTGTACGCATTGCTGAGAATACAGGTAGTTTAATCTTAAAAGTACTTGCATTGAACTTATCTGACACCTTATTTGCATCATTAGCATTACCAGTGTTTAACAATTTCAACTTTTCTAACTCCAAAACTAAGAGTTTTTCTTCATGCTCCATTTCTGCTTTTCTCTCATCAGCCTCTCTTTGTAACTTTTTCTCTTCAGCCTCTCTTTGTAACTTTCTCTCTTCAGCCTCAGCCTCTATCTTTAGTCTTTTATTTTCAGCCTCTTTTTCAAGTCTTTTATTTTCAGCCTCTTTTTCAAGTCTTTTATTTTCAGCCTCTTTTTCAAGTCTTTTATTTTCAGCCTCTTTTTCAAGTCTTTTATTTTCAGCATCCAATTGTAGCTGAATTTTTCTTTCCTCAGCTTCTTTGTCCAATCTTCTCTCCTCAACTTCAGCTTCTCTTTTCTGTTTTTCCATTTCCATTTGGAACCTCCTTTCATCCACTTGCATCTGTAATTTCTTTTGTTCAGCTTCCATTTCCATTTTTTTCTCTTCCACCTTTAATGCTTTATCATATTGAGTAGTCGCATATTCTTCCAATTTATCACCAGTCTTACCAAGGGATTTCCCTTGCTCAATAAAGTACTCAAGTGTAGACATGATGTCTAATATTATGAGTCCAAAACCTGAAATAATTAATTATCTTATTTCAACCTTAATAGTAACAAGACTTAAATAAAGTACTTGTATAATCACAATGTTTATCCCAATCTCTGTGGGAAACAAGTCTTTGACAAAGAACTTGTATTATCAAATGTATAATAATATCACCAGTCACTTCTTAATCATAACTGCACTACACAGTTAATAGTGCATAAGCAAAAACCACCAGTTAGTTATGATAAGTGCACTATACAAACAATAGTGCATGAGCAAATATGTAACAATAGTGAAAGCTAACTATACAAGAACTATGTAAACAATAACAAAGATCGAAGACAATGTAAACAATAACAAAGATCAAAGACAATGTAAACAATAACAAAGATCAAAGATAATGTAAACAATAACAAGGATCAAAGACAATACGAAAACATTCGCAAAAGTCAACTAAATAAACAGCGAAAACTAAAAGAAAATATCACAAAGAATGTGATGACAAATGCAAAAAATGTAAACAAACAAATGACGTCACAATGTATAAACAAAAAATGGTGTAAAGAACTGAATAATAGAAAAGAGGAGACCTACAAATACAAACAAATCAAAACAAAACTAAAGAATGCGAAAAAATACCGAAAACAAAACTGCACATGTCGTCACAACTAACAAAAATAGCAATAAATATTGCTAACAATTTCCAATTAAGGAAATTGCTCCTACCAGAACGCTATCATAAGACCTCTATGACGTGGTATCTCTTATGATAGTCACCTACCCAAATGATCCACTGAAATATAAACATATAAATATACAAATAACATATAACATGTAAACATGTAACATGTAACAAAAAACAGCAAGAATGTGAAGGAATACAGAAGGCTCAGTTAGAACATAAGGGCACAGTTCACAAACAAAACAGGCCACTTAACTTCTATATGTCCAAACGTCAGCACGGTGCAGAACAGGTGATGATCAGCATTCTAAGGATGGTGATCCAACGTTGATCGACCTCTGAACTTGCTTCCATAAACAGTAATGACGCAGGAAAACGAGCCTCCGATTCAGGAAATGTTGTTTCGGCACTTGTCCTTCTTCCTTACAATGCTCGGCACTTGACCCTCTAACTGCAGTATGAGTAAATCGCTTCAATCGGCACTTGACCTTCTGAAAGCTATGAAATCGATAAACTGTCGGGCAGCGCCGGGTACTTTCACAATATAGCGGACATGCTATATGTCATTGTAGAATTTTGAAGGTAGTGCAGTTCAAACTTGATTGATAATAGCTGTATGGGTTTGTTGACCCCCGTGAGTGCTGGTAACAGACGAACCAGTTATTGGCCACCACAATGATAAGGGTGGATTTAGGCTGACTACTGGCCACTACGATGATAAGGCCATACTTCTGGCCACTATGGACGTTATAGGTATCAGTCCGAAGTCGTTGATAGTCAGCAGCCCAGTAGAGTACCACCCCTACAGACACCAGGGATATAATAGGTTGTAGTGTGAGGTGTCTGGTCTGTTGTTGGTTGCTGTGAGTGTGGGTGATGTGGTTCACAAGTTCACAACATATGTAGCATGACATGGAAAGTCATATAAAGGTGTAACTGCTATTGACGTTTCCAATGTTTATTATCTGACGCCACAAGACAGGTAACTGTACATCCATTTCACAATAAACCATAGTCATGACAATTCACGAAAATCAGCATAAGTTATGTTCATCAATGCATCTGGCATATACTCAAATGATATGGCGCCAAGGGGATTATACTGTTGGCTCCAATATTACAAAAGTGCATCAATACTCCTCTCACTGATCAGATGTGCTAAATGAGTCTAATCATAAGTCGCACGAGGATAGTGTTCCAGGAGTATAGGTCAAGCTGACCTTTACAGGCATTCCTAAGTCTAACCTCGACGTAGGTGCAATCGCTGACATAGCGACGTTCATAGAACATAGAACTGTCCTTCGGGCTAAGTATGACCCGTGTACATATTAATCTCAGGTATGAAGAAACCTGGGGCGTGACTTCTAGTAGAAGAACCTCTATTTCTGTAATTCGTAAGTGAGCAGAGATCGACCATTGTCAAACATAAAGTTAGATTACAGATTTGAAACGTAAATGAGGTATTACATTGTTTCGAAATCAACACCACAAAAACACACGCCTCCAGGCGTTTGCATTATCAAGAGAAGGACCTTGTAAGCTAAACTAACTCACAATAGGGCTCCTAATTCCCTATCAAAGAATCACAGAGACGCAAGAAGCGTTCTCTCTGCTTCACAACTTTCCATCGACTCCCAGACAGGAAAGCTTCTCAAGCACACCTAACGTCCGGACATGCGCAGAACGCATACACCTGAGTAAGAATCAAACGAGACGATGTAGAGAACATTCCAGATAAAGATTTGTAATAAATCGCGCCTTATATGGACAGGAATAACAACCTCAACACTGGTTTCAATCATTCCAAGAAACAGTTGACCGATACTACCATATAAGGAGAATGACCACACATCGTTCTCAAAAAATGGACCGACGAGTCCCGTCACAAGAGAAGGTAACCATCATTGAAAATGGTAATCACAGTCAAACTAGGGTTATCTAGCTTTGGCCGAAAAAAATTAAAGTGCACAATTCAGACAAGCTAATTATACAATGTCTTTAGAAAAATGATTATACAATGTCTTCGGAAAAAAATTCTGTGCGTAACAATAACACATCTACAATATCATTCCACAAGTAATACATGATATAATTCAATAAAACGAAAAGGGTCAGATCCCTCTGACCACCCCATTTCAACCATTTTCACCTGAGATAACAACTCATACCAGTGCTCTTATTCTTCTCCCTAATGGCTACAACGCCTCTGACACTGCAACAATGATTCTCTCCCATAGAATAATGTGGGTTAGCCTTCCCACTGGAAACTGTGGAAATCATATTAAGTTATATAATTCATGTCAGTTTTACCACAGGCCCTGCATAAGTCTGCTAGGGGACCCATGTACTTAGTCGCAAAACATTCCCAATAAAGCAGTATCTCATACACCAAATTTTTGTAATAACAAGGTTAATAAATTCGTTCTTACCACAATTCAATGAAAATATCACAAACATACGTTGACTGGCATCAGCATTAATATATCTTTATGTTTAGCTTTGCCCCTGTTCAGACTGCCAAGGTTTTTCCTTCTTAGCACTACTGTTCTCAACGCAGCTTGCAGATTTAACAATTTTGTGTCAAATGGCAACCAGCCTTTGAAAGCTTTTTGCCAATATCACTAGACCGGCCCAATCACAACGAGGGTCTAGCTATTCAGTTCAAATTTAAAAAAACAAAACAAAACTCCAAACATATTAGGAGTGAGTCTGCCAAATATATTTATCTTTTTGCCTCCTTCCTATCCTCCTATACCAACCAATCGGATTTGAATCACTCTAATGCCTCTTTTTTAAACTTGCGTCCCCAAATAATGTTAAAAATAGAATGAGCAAAAACAACAGTCCGTCCGTCTTATCGTTCATAGATATATAGTATTATTTCCATATCTTGGGTAATAATTGGGCTACTGTTTTTATTAAAACATATTATTGCTCAGGAAACACTAAGCTATCCTTACATATGATTTGTATGGCCACATTCATTGTCGTTTAGATTTTCATATTTGTCACTGTTAATCGTCAATTATAACTTTTTCACAAGTCGGCCATCTTCCCCCTCTCCTCTAGCATTTTTATTCAAAATAAAACAACTTGTTTTGGTTACGTCAGAAAAACACTACTAGGCATGAAATGAGAACTGACTGTGTGTGAGTGTATATACCTTCTGGCGTCCCCAACCGCGTGGATATATGCATGGAACGGCGTGTCGAGCGAGGAGGGGTTATGCAAGGCGGCGTTAATCTTTGCGTTAATACTTGCCGCAGTTTCGTGCCGCAGATCGGGAAATTGTTAAAGTTAAAATATTACGTTAATTCGGAGCAGCAGTTTCCGTGCCGCAGATCGGTCAAAACGTTAATTGTTAGTCTCAAGGACGAAACTAGGAAAGCGCGTTAGATTTTTACGGCGGGATCATTTTCTAAGCCTTACCACTGCACAAAATTCAGCGCCCTGCTGGCGTAGAAGACGAAGAGAGGCAAACACAACCGGGCGGGTTTAATTATTATTATAGGAGCAAAATCTTACTGAATTTTGCAATTATCTCACAGATTTCGCTACACACCTCCCCTCCTAAAACATGCATTCATTGCAGGTTATAATCTGGGAGATAACTTAGCGCAAATGAAATCTTAGGCGTTTTTCTGATTTTCATCATAAGGATGTCTACTCAAAAAGTCAGCACCCACGTTCTGAGAGCCGGGAATATATTCAATCGTAAATGAATAAGGCTGTAATAGCAATGACCATCTTAATAACCTGGCATTTTCATGCTTTGCCTGTGACAAAAATACTAGTGGTTGCTGATCTGTTTGGACCACAAATGTCCTACCATACAGATAGATCTGGAATTTTTTTATAGCCCAGATTAACGCCAGACATTCCTTTTCACTTGTTGAATAGTTTTTCTCCGCTGTGTTCAACTTGCGGCTTGCATAAGCGACTGGGTTCAATTCTCCATCGTGTGAGGAGGAGCTTTGCAACAATGTAGCCCCTAAGCCCACATTGCTTGCGTCACTTCTCACGACAAATTCTTGATTCACGTCAGGCAATTTCAATACCGGCCTGCTTGTGAGTTTTTCCTTTAACTCCTGGTATGCCAATTCGCACTGTGCTGACCAATTAATTGTATCAGGTTGTCCCTTACGAGTTAAATCCGTCAGAGGAGCACATATAGAGTTAAAATGTTTAATGTACTTTTGGTAAAAACCACACAACGCCACAAAAGATCTCACATCTTTTTTTGTTTGTGGCCTAGGTGCTTTTTTCAATTTCTCCAGGTTCTTGGGGTCAGGGGTCATGCTACCCTGATGTACAGTATTTTCCAAGAATTCCAAGTCTTTACATCGAGTACAACATTTGGTTGGTCTAGCAGTCAAGTTAGCCTCTCTGAGTCTATCAAACAGCATATTCAAAGAGTTAACGTGTTCCTCAAATGTTTCAGTAGCGATAAGGATATCATCCATGAAATTCGAGATGCATGGATTTTTCAGGGGATCCAATAATTTTCGCATCATCCTAGAAAACACACTCGTGGCATTCTTCAACCCAAACGGCAACATGTTGAACTCATAATGGCCTTCCTAGGTGCTAAAGGCTAAGTAAGGTCGAACCTCAGGCTTTACTGGAATTTGATAATAGCCTTTGCTAAGATCCACCTTAGAAAAATATTTTGCCTTGTCCAACCTGGCAAATAGTTGATTTGTATCAGATAATGGATTCACTTGACCTTCTGTGACAGCATTCAGTTTCCTGTAATCTATGCACAGTCTATGTTCCCCAGATGGTTTTCGCAACAAAACCACACTGGAACTATAAGGAGATTCACTGTGAGAAATAATCCCTTCTTGTAACAAATAATCTATCTCCTCTTTCAAAGCTTTTTCTTTAGCGAAAGGAATAGAATAGGGCCTCATACAGATGGGTGTTCGGTCTAGTAGTTTCATATCATATTCCAACAAATTTGTGTGCCCCGGCTTATCCGTTAACACGTTTGTATGTTTCTCTAGGACCTTTTGAATCTTCTCCCTCTGTCCTTTTGTCAGGTGATTACTGATCTTCACCTGTGCAAACGTTTCACTGGGTTTCAGTGGATATTCAAATGAGGTGAGAGGGTCATTTTTCATTTCGGTTGCGATAGACAAGGCCATTAAGTGTGTTCCTTCCTGGATTTGCCTGTCCAGATATTTCTTCAGAAGGTTCACATGATAGACTTTTTCCTTTCCCTTCTTGTCTATCTTATAGTTTGTTCTGGATATCTTTTCCAAAACTGTATATGGACCTTGCCATCCGATTTGAAGTTTATTGTTACTGCCGGGTAATAAAAGAAGCACCTTCTCCCCTACAGCAAGATCCCTATCCTTCGCTTTCTTATTATAATAAGCAGCATGCTTTTTCCTGGCTAGTCTCAAATTATCATTTGCCAGTTTCCAACTAGTTTTTAAAACGAGTGGTCAGTTCGTTCACATATTGATAGGATGTGGTAACAGTCTCTTCTGCCTTCTCATCGGTCCACGTCCTCAACAAGGCTTCCAATGGACCTTTCATTGGCCTCCCAAATCATAGGGTTTCCTACATATTTTTCATGGCACCGGCAACTTTTATGTAATTGGAAGTGTGGTGGTGGTGACTTTTCTTCCTTTTGTCATCACTCACAAATCGTCCACTACCAATTCGTTTCCTGGGGTTTTCTCCCCACTTTAATTTCCTTGTGAGAGATCGTCTCTCTCTTTTATCTTCCTCCAGTTCACATAATTCCGACCGAGTCAGTGTCGGCTTATTCTGGGGTAGAATCACTCTTTGTACTCGCCGCATAGTGGCCATTCTAACACATTCAAGTGAAGACTGTGTGTGGAAAGGGAGTTCCCATTCCACTTTGTCTACTTTATTATATTTATTTTTCTCCTTATTTTCAGGCCTAAGTTTGCCCCGTGGCGTTTCTAGATCCTGATCAATTTTCCCACTTGTGGGTGTTCCCTCATGAAATATGCCGCAGGCTTCTACAAAATTCTCAATAACTATCTTTACATCTGGCCAATAATAATTTTGAGAAACCTTTTGGCAGATGGTGCCTACTTTCTCATGGTCACCATCTTTTCCAACATGTAAACTCCTTATTACATCTGCCCTATACATTTTATGAAGTACCAGCTGTCCATGACCATTGGATCCAGTTCCAGCCTTCCTATATAACAACTTGTTCTTCATATAAAATTCTCCTTTATTAGGAGGGGTATGGCATTTTGGGAGTTTCTTATAACACGGCTTCAGTGACCTATCTTCAGCCTGTGCCTTCCTCATCTCCTCTGGATGAGTATTTATAGGTTCATCTTCTTCCTTCTTCGACTGTAACCTGGTCTGCACTGTGGCCATCATCACAGGTCTCTTGGGAGTCCCCAAGAAGACATAACGACACCCCAATATCAGAGGGTAGATGGATTCGTTAATCACTGCTGCTTTGATTACTCCTTCCACATAGCGAGTTTTCACAGTTATCCTTGCGATGGGAAGTGTCATGGAGGCTACATCCTTAGTCGCCCCTTGTATCTTCACTGTTTCTGTGGTATACTGATCTGGGTTCACTAGGTGAGAACTCACGACTGAATCAAAATCTAAACCTGTATCATACAGGCACCTAATGGTGACACCGTTACATACAACATCCTCACAAACTGGGGGGGGGGGGAGTGATAAGGTTCCTGCTGTCCAGCGGGTTTGTCCTTTAATCCTTGGTTCCCCGTTTTCATTGCAGCAAAGTTAGAAGGTTTCCTATTACATAATTTGGTGTCATGATTATTCTTCTTGCACCACTTACACCATAACTTTCCTTGATTGAAAGGTTTTCTTTCATCATATCTTCGGTCATTGAACTGTGGGTTTTTTTTCACGATAATCGACTTTTGGCCTATCAAAGTTGGGTTTACCTTTGTTAACTTGATCTATATGGTCAAACTTATTTTGGTTATGAGGGGCCTTATTTTGTTCTACAGGTTTCTTTCTAGTGCCAGCTACCTCTGCCTGGGCCGCCTGATACCTCTCAGCGACATTAAGTAACTCACCCAGCCTCTCTGCACCCTGTTCCATGAGAAACTTTCTCAAGTCTAAAGCCATGGACTCTCTCAAACGCTCAATAAGGATCATTTCTTTAAGATCTTGGGTTTTCCCCAGAGCAGTCCATTTCTCCATGTACGTCTCTAAACGTGCAGAGAACTGGTGATAGGTCTCACCCGACAGTAGCTTGGCATTTCTAAATTTCTTACGGTAAAATTCACCATTCTTTTCGTATCTTAACAAAAGAGCCTGCTTTAACATGTCATAATTGTCTTGGTCATCCCTGCTCATTTTTGAAAAAAACTTCATAAGCTGTTCCCCTAAGACCTTGGGATAATTTCAGGCTCCATCTTTCTTTTTCTAGCCCATAAGTTGTAGCTAATACCTCATACCTTCTTAAATATGATTCAATATCATCATCTCTCTCAACAAAATAATCTAGGTGGAACCCCATGGCTGAGTTGGAGGCCCCCTGACTAGCAGTAGCATCAGAGGTAGAGGGGCTGTGACCATTTTCAGGAGCATGGCCTTGCAACTCTAACTCATTAGTCGCAAATCGTGCTCCCTCTGTAATCTTTTATCTTCTGCTTCTGCTTCCCTCTGCAGTCGTTTTTCTTCTGCCTCAGCCTCCATTTTCTTTTCTTCAAATTGGAGCCTCTTAATTTCAGCCTCTCTATCAGCCTCTAAGACCCTAGCCTCCTCTCAGCCTCGTTTAATTTCTTTATGTACTTCAATTTGTAATCTCTTATCTTCAGCTGTCGGCATCTGTGGCCTAATGGATATGAACGCAGTTTCATAATCCAGATATACCAGGTTCGAAACCCGCTGCAGGCGGTTTGGTAGCAGATCGCTTTGTGTGGATTTTTAACAAGGTATAAGAGCCGTACCGTTCAGAAAGCAATGGCAAACTACTGAATGAAAAAAAATTGCCTAGAAAAATCACAAACAGCCAATACAAGCTGGGGTTAATTGCAACTAACTTTTTTTTAATCTTCAGCTACTCTATCTAACTCTAATTTCTTAATCTCCCTAGCATCTTCAATCTGCATTCTCCTCTCTTCAGCTAACCTATGTTCTTCCCTAGCAATGAACTTATCACATTCTGAGGTGACATAGTCAATCAAGACTTGACCCTCCATGTTCATGTCTCTGGCAGTCTGCACAGCAGCAGATCTGAACTTAGCCAAGTCAGCCATATTATATCAAGCAACGTTAACAATATACTAAGGTAACTTAACAACTCTGACTAAACAACAACTATAAGCACTAACAGTTCATCCATTATTTAAATTCCACAAAAGAATACTTTAAATTTTATTCTATGAGATTCCTATACATGTATTAGGAGAAGTTTAAAATCCCGGAAGCAATCTACCCAATATAGCTGGTGCTATGAGAAATTCAAATACCGGGAGCGAGACCCCAATATATGCAGTGGATTTGGTGTTATTATTGTTATTATTTAATGTTATTTGTTTACCAAGTGAGGTCAGCTGTGTAGGTCCCTGAGTTTAGTAGTTGATGGTTAAGTATTTCAGAGAACCTATCGGCTACCACCCCTATGATCTCACTTGGCTCTATCTTTTTATTTATTAATTATGTGACTACATCTAAGGGTCTAGGGTAATGAATATATAATGTAGTGTAAGACAAATCAATACAAATACACTTTAATTCTAATACATAGATAGGACTGGGTCAATACAACAACCACATATAGACTAACACTCTATGATATATCTTATAGAAGTCTGTGGCTGAATATTATGTACTAGGTTATAATACAATTTATTTGCCCTGAGTCAGAATTTTCTGAGTCAGGACCAACAACAAAATGAAATTTATGGTTTTATTTACATACAATTAAATAGCACAATGGATCTTCTGTCCATATAAATACTATTACAATCTAACTATATTGTGATATTTCTATAACTAATTGAACACTGGTAACTACTGGTTGGGGTTGGGTGTTGTCATCATCCCCTTTCTTTCTTATATTCTCTTGTGGAATGTTTATATATATCAGTCTATTATTTTATGTTCTGTTAGTACAATAGTTGGATGAACTATTGAGTGCCAACACAAGGCACTTATCTTTATGTTGTTAGTAGTACAATGCTGCCACTCTCCTGTATTTCAAGAGTTGATTCGTGATAGACAGCGTGTATCAGCAAAAATTCTCTTTAATGACCAATCTGACACAGTCCCTGGTGTATTGTGATAGACAGCGTGCATTAGCAAAAATTCTCTCTTTCTCTCATGAAGATACAGTCACCAGGATTCTGGCACTAACTTTAGTACCAGAACAAAAACCCCGAAACAAGGTTATGATTCTTTATAACACATCTACAATATCATTCCACAAGTAATACATGATATAATTCAATAAAAAGAAAAGGGTCAGATCCCTCTGACCACCCCATTTCAACCATTTTCACCTGAGATAACAACTCATACCAGTGCTCTTATTCTTCCCCCTAATGGCTACAACGCCTCTGACACTGCAACAATGATTCTCTCCCATAGAATAATGTGGGTTAGCCTTCCCACTGGAAACTGTGGAAATCTTACTTACTTACTTACTTAGTCGTTCCCCTTCTACCGTGAGGTGTAGAGGTTTGGAAGAGAGAGCGCCAGACTATTCTATCGGCTGTCTTCCTCCTGGCCTGGTTCCATTCTAGTCCTCGGTCCTTCAAAGATTGTCTAATGTTGTCCTCCCAGCGGACTCTGGGTCGTCCTCGGGGTCTGGATCCTTGGCTCTTTGTTTCCCATGCTTGTCGTGGTAGCCGATCTTCTCCCATTCTGCAGACATGGCCAAACCATCTTAGTTGGGACTGTTCTACTTGGGTCTGTAGGGGGTGGCATTTTAGGCCTTGACGTATCGTCTGGTTGCGTACCATGTCTCTTCTTGTTACTTCAACCACCTTCCTCAGATACCTCATTTCTGAGGTTTGGATCTGGCTTTTATGGGTTGTAGTCATTGCCCATGACTCGCATCCATATGTCAAGACTGGGACATAGGTGGAGCGGTATACAGCCATTTTCGTTTTCTTACCAACCTCTCTCTGGCTGAGGAATCCTCTATTTATGGCCTGAAAAAGTCTCCCAGCTGCTGCTTTTCGAGTGGCCAACTCTTCTTTGATGCCTCCCTTTCGGTCTATAATAGCTCCGAGGTATTTAAAGTGGTCGACCTGCTCCAGGACCTGTTCTCCCAGCTTAATCTGATGTCTTCTTTCTCCTCGTGATATCACCATGGATTTTGTTTTAGAGCTGCTTATGACCATCCCTCTCTTCTCCAGCTCTTCCTTCCAGACTTGCAGGTTGGATTGGAGATGTGCCTCTGATTTAGCAATCAGGGCAACATCATCAGCAAATGCCAGCTCTGAAATATAGACCTGTCTCATCTTCCAGTACCCCACTGAATACTTTCTTGTTCTCTCGTTACATGCCTTGATGACATCGTCCATAAGGAGTATGAAGAGGTAAGGTGATAGGATATCACCTTGTCTTACACCAGTGGTGGTCCTGAACTCTTCTGACTTAGGGTTTGCTGTCCTCACATAATTTCTGCAAGACTTGTAGAAGCTCTGTATAGCATGAATCAGAAGTGCTGGAATATTCTTCCTTGCCAAACAGTCCCAAAGTTTGCTCCAAGGGACCCTGTCAAACGCCTTTTCCAGATCTATGAAACAAAGATGGATCTCACTCTTATACTCAAGGGCCTTTTCACTCAGCTGTCTGAGTGTGAAGATTAGGTCTTGAGTACTTCGGTTTGCTCGGAATCCGCACTGGACCTCATCCAATTGTGGCTCAGTTAGGCGTCGGAGTCTCTGCTCTAGGATTCTAGAGTAGAATTTTCCAGGGACACTGAGAAGGGATATGCCTCTATGGTTTCCACACTGTCGATTGTCACCCTTTTTGAAAATTGGACTGTGGAAATCATATTAAGTTATATAATTCATGTCAGTTTTACTGCGTGTAAGCAACACCACAGGCCCTGCATAAGTCTGCTAGGGGACCCATGTACTTAGTCGCAAAACATTCCCAATAAAGCAGTATCTCATACAGCAAATTTTTGTAATAACAAGGTTAATAAATTCGTTCTTACCACAATTCAATGAAAATATCACAAACATACGTTGACTGGCATCAGCATTAATATCTCTTTATGTTTAGCTTTGCCCCTGTTCAGACTGCCAAGGTTTTTCCTTCTTAGCACTACTGTTCTCAACGCAGCTTGCAGATTTAACAATTTTGTGTCAAATGGCAACCAGCCTTTGAAAGCTTTTTGCCAATATCACTAGACCGGCCCAATCACAGCAAGGGTCTAGCTATTCAATTCAAATTTAAAAAAACAAAACAAAACTCCAAACATATTAGGAGTGAGTCTGCCAAATATATTTATCGTTTTGCCTAACCAATAACCTCCTTCCTTTCCTCCTATACCAACCAATCGGATTTGAATCACTCTAATGCCTCTTTTTCAAACTTGCGTCCCCAAATAATGTTAAAAATAGAATGAGCAAAAACAACAGTCATCGTTCATAGATATGTAGTATTATTTCCATATCTTGGGTAATAATTGGGCTACTGTTTTTATTAAAACATATTATTGCTCAGGAGACACTAAGCTATCCTTACATATGATTTGTATGGCCATATTCATTGTCGTTTAGGTTTTCATATTTGTCACTGTTAATCGTCAATTATAACTTTTTCACAAATCGGCCATCTTCCCCCTCTCCTCTAGCATTTCTATTCAAAATAAAACAACTTGTTTTGGTTACGTCAGAAATACACCACTAGGCATGAAATGAGAACTGACTGTGTGTGTGTATATACCTTCTGGCGTCCCCAACCGCGTGGATATATGCATGGAACGGCGTGTCGAGCGAGGAGGGGTTATGCAAGGTGGCGTTAATCTTTGCGTTAATACTTGCCGAAGTTTCGTGCCGCAGATCGGGAAATTGTCCGGATTGCTACAATTAGTGGCGTTAAAGTTAAAATATTACGTTAATTCGGAGCAGCAGTTTCCGTGCCGCAGATCGGTCAAAATGTTAATTGTTAGTCTCAAGGACGAAACTAGGAAAGCTCGTTAGATTTTTACGGTGGGATCATTTTCTAAGCCTTACCACTGCACCAAATTCAGCGCCCTGCTGGCGTAGAAGACGAAGAGAGGCAAACACAACCGGGCGGGTTTTATTATTATTATAGGAGCAAAATCTTACTGAATTTAGCAATTATCTCACAGATTTCGCTACAACTAGGAAAATAGAGAAATGATGATGCGATATATTAAGCGTTACCAACTATGTCAAATCTGTACTATCCATAAGTGTCGTACCGATAGGTTTGGAAGTTATGTATGGTCCCGTCTGAGTAGAGTGAATGTTGATAAGTACGTGAGAAGAAGGTGTGAGAAATATATTTCACGGGTGAATTGTTTAAGGAGAAGATATGTCTCTGAAATGAGTAAGTTTCTCTAGTCCAGCCTATCTATAAGACTATAATTTAGTACAAGACAATCTGTCCCTCCTCACACATGTAAATATAAGTTTAACTACACACACTAACACAGCTATGTGACAACAAGACACACAAATGTGAAAAACTATGGTTAATTGGGTATGGGTCCGACCAACACACAAAGTTAAGTTTCTTTTGTTGTTTATTATCATTAAACTTGACAACATCAAACATCTAAAGAAAGATCAAACAAAATCAGAATTACATACATATGAAATAGCAAAATAAGTGTGCCCTCCCCCTCTTGAGAAAAGAGCCCAAAAATATTAATAACCCAAAGGTCAAAAGTTAGCACTATGTTACAGAATAGACAGTAAAGAAAACCAAAGTTCCTACTAAATGCTACTCAGTACAGTAAACAATTTTAAGCAAAATCCAGGGTTGGTACAATTCCTGTAACGAAGAAAAATATTCCCTCTCTCTCTGACATACAGTTGCCACTCAATCACGCTTACCTATGCTTGGTGATATCCCTTGGAATTACAATGGTTCCTGAATATACAAAATGTCATGTGTATTTCCCAAATTGGCCCCAGTCCATCCCCTAACAAATAAGATTAACGAGGTGGACGCCAAATTTGGGGATTTATTCCTGGATGAACAAATGTCACTTCGAATAGTTAGTGTAGAAACCGAGATTTTGAGGTTCACAGTAAACAGAGGAAAATACTTCCAGTATTGGGAAACCTCTGGTTCCTAAAAAGTGTTACAATTGATAAATGATGGTAATCCTATCGGCTGGCTCTATGGTGAGTGCCAATTCTGAAACAGCGTAAATTCTGGATGATACAATTGAATAAGACTGTCAGTCGTCAGATAATGTTATTTTTCTGCACAACCTCAGTGGGCTGATAACATTGAAAAAAATATTGCTGGGTTTTATAAGTCCAGTTAAATTTACAAGTTAAAATGGTTCTCGTATATCTTTGGCCAATCCTGTTCACAAATGAACTTGAGGACGCACAAGCCAAGAAAAAGACAACATTAACCATTCAGTAAATGAAGAAAAGACCACTGGCCGCTCTTGTGATCAGGTCTGCTAGGAATAAAGAAACATTATGGAAAAATGCTACTATCCTATATAGCTACCTATATGCACACGGACAGGGACAAGACGATCTCTTATCCACTCCGTCAGTCCTGATTAAAGTTAAACGGCACACGTTGACTTTCTTTACACCTACACGGTCAGCTTTTCGCCAGCGTGGCGATTTCAGGTCGGATGAATGTATGCAACGTCCCCGCCCCTTACGCGCGCATTAACGATTAGTGTACAAGGTTAATTATTATTTAATTGTCCATACGCGTACTTGCATAAATATCGCCTGTCGTTAATAGCTATTAAATTGTCGGCGTCTGTTGGTCATCGTATGTTATTAAACAATAGTCACTTACTATAAATACTTAAAATGAAATATAACGGGAATTCTATTCTGCCACTATCAGTCGCGCCTAGCATATAATATCAGTCAACTAAACTGTCTCTTCTTGTGTGAGAAAGCGGTTGGTTAAAATTAACAATACAAATGAAACATCTGGTATAAAACAGCTACGCGTTATTTTATGAAAGATGTAATGTCCCTAAACGCTTGGAATTCTATCTAGCGTCGGCAAACCGTTAACGTTTGTCTCAGCAAAATGTCAGCTGTTTGATCTTGAAAAGGCGCTGACTATATATATATATATATATATATATATATATATATATATATATATATATATATATATAGTATATATATATATATATATATATATATATATCTGCCATCAATGGTACCTATACCTTGTAGCGGTATGGCAGCTTGCGTACCCTGACAATCCCCAGAGCTATGCCAGTGGGAGTTTTACTCCTGGTAGGTTCAACCAAGCTGGACTGGTCTGTGTGCGTAGGGGTCAGACAAAAGCTGGTACCCTGGTCCTCCAGGTTGGGGGTTTTAGCATAGGGCTGACACCCCTGTCTATGTAAAAAAATAATGAAGTTACGGAAACAACATCAAATGAACAAACTTTGCTGCGGGATGGACATTCGGAGTCTGTGGCTCGTATGACTGTCAGTGGTGAAAGCCGAAAGGAAGCCACTGACATGAAAACGGATGTCCTGACCGCAAAACAGGATACAAGAATAGGATTTTGGAATGTCAGGACAATGTTCGAGACAGGTAAACTAAGACAGGTCACGGCAGAAATGAGAAACTATAGGTTACACATCATGGGGATAAGTGAGAGCAGATGGACAGGGGCAGGAGAAGTTAAAACAGCAACAGGAGAAACAGTACTTTACTCTGGAAGAGAGGATGGACAGCACAGTGAAGGCGTAGCCATTATTCTACAGAAAGGGATAGAAAGGACATTACTGGAATGGAAACCCATCAACAACAGACTGATACGATTGAGATTGAGAGGGAGATTCACCAACACTATAATAATACAATGCTACGCACCAACGAATGATAGCGATGAGGAGGTCAAGGATGAATTCTATCAACAACTGCAGAAAGAAATGGAAGACACACCTAGATATGATCGTGTTATAGTAATGGGAGACCTCAATGCGAAAGTTGGTACACACAATACATATAATGAAAGAACAATGGGGAAATGCGGCAGCGGAACAGCAAACGAAAATGGGGATAAGCTAATAAGTTTCTGTAGCATTAACAACCTGGTCATTGGAGGAACACTTTTCCCACATAAGGAAATTCACAAGTTAACATGGGAATCACCAAATGGTCGGGACAGAAACCAGATAGACCACATCATGGTTAACGGTAGATGGAGACATGCATTACAAGATGTGAAGGTAAGAAGAGGTGCAGATGTGGGAAGTGATCACCATTTAGTAGTAGCAAAACTGAAAGTGAAACTAAGAAGGGCTGGACCAACTGTAACTAAACAGAAAAGGTTTGACATCAGCAAATTGAAGGACCCCCTTACCAGAAAAGCTTTTGCGGCCGACATTAAGAAACGATATCAATTTGCCAAAAGCCAGGAAAAGACATTGACTGATGATATAGACCAGAATTTCAACACCATTTCAACAGTATATAAGGAAAGTAGCAAATCATGCTTAGGATTCAAGGAAAGGAAGAAGCAAGACTGGATAACACCAGAAACACTAAACACCATAAAGATGAGAAAGGAAATGAAAAGAAAGAAAACAGAAGCGAAGTCCCCCAGGTTAAAGCAACTATATAGGGAACAGTACAGCCAGCTGGACAGGGAAGTTAAACGCCAAACCCGAGCCAACAAAAGGAATTTCCTAGACGATCTTGCAAAACAGGCAGAAGAGGCAGCACTGAGAAATGAACAAAGCACAGTATACAAAATAACTAAATTCATCAGTGGAAAACAAGGTGCAAACAATATTACATTAGTAAGAGATAAGCAAGGAAATCTCATCAAGACAGCAGAGGGACAGGAAACAAGATGGGCAGAGCACTTCAGAGAAACTCTGAACAAGGAAATACCAGAGACACAATTGAATGTTCCTGAGGCTGAAAATGATCTAGATGTAAATACAGACATTCCACGAAAAGAAGAAATCATCACAGCAATCAAAGGGTTAAAGAACGGTAAAGCTCCGGGCCATGATAACTTAAATGCAGAGCTATTTAAGACAGACCCTGAGCTAGCAGCAGAACTATTAGAACCACTATTTGCACAAGTGTGGAAAACGGGGACAACACCATCAGAGTGGAACAAAGGAATAATTGTCAAATTGCCCAAAAAGGGAGATCTTGCAGACTGCAATAATTGGAGAGGAATCACTCTTCTCTCAGTTCCCAGCAAAATACTAGGCAGGATAATTATACAGAGAATTTCAAAGGCAGTAGACTACAAACTGAGGAAAGAACAAGCAGGATTTAGAAAGAACAGAAGATGTGTAGACCATATATTCACTCTCAGGAACATTATAGAGCAGTGCTCAGAATGGCAAAGACAGCTTTACATAAATTTTGTTGATTTTGAAAAGGCTTTTGACAGCATACATAGGGACAGTTTATGGAAAATACTGAGGGCTTATGGAATTCCAAGCTGCATAGTGGCAATCATAAAAAGCCTCTATGCCAACTTTACGTGTAGTGTTGGGCAGAGCAACCTAACCTTTGAGGTGAAGACAGGAGTACGACAGGGATGCCCCTTATCAACCACTCTTTTTTTAACAGTCATAGACTGGGTGATGCGCCAGACAACAGAGGGCAGTCCAAGAGGAATAAGATGGACTACATTTTCTACATTGGAAGATCTGGAATATGCAGATGACATTGCACTGCTGGCACATTCACATCAACACATCCAGGAAAAAACGGATAGACTTAATAAATTTAGCCAGCAGGTGGGCTTGAACATCAATTTAAAGAAGTCTGAGGTCATGACGCTCAATGTGAGCAACCCTGAGCCCATATCAGTAAGGAATCAGCAATTGGTACAGACAGATACCTTCACATACCTAGGAAGCATAGTAACACCAGACGGTGGGGCAGGCAAAGACATCAACATCAGAATGAATAAGGCAAGAACAGCCTTCTTTAGCCTAAATAACATCTGGAAGTCCTCCCAATACAGCACAAGCACAAAATTAAGATTATACCAGAGCTGCGTGCTTTCTGTGCTTCTCTATGGTGCGGAATGCTGGAGAGTCACAGAGAAGGAAATGTCAAAATTGTCCTCTTTTCACACAACATGCCTAAGAAAAATTCACCGCATTTTTTGGCCGAATACCATCACCAACCAAGATCTGCTTACTCGTAGCAAGCAAGAGGACATGCACACCATCATAGCTGGCAGACGCTGGAGCTGGGTTGGTCATGTCCTCAGAAGAGACCCCGATGCCATCACAAGAACAGCTATGCTTTGGACCCCCGAAGGAAAGCGAAAGAGAGGCCGACCAAAAACAACTTGGCGGAGGACTGTGGAGGCTGAGATGCAGGGAATGAGCCAGAGTTGGGGCACTGTACGAAGGATGGCCACCGACCGTGCAAAGTGGAATCAATTTGTTGTTGCCCTACAGGACGCCACTAGGCGTGATGGCCACTGACTGCTTTGGTGGTCGGTGGTTAAGGATCGAAGAGATATATATATATATATATATATATATATATATATATATATATATATATATATATATATATATATATATATATATATATATATATATATATACGAATCAGCTGGTGAGCACTTGGTAAACAGGTGGATAAAATGCTGTGCAATCGGCGTATGCAAACGCTGGTGTGGTGAGCTTCCTAGTAACTCAGGAATGTAGTAAAATCTGCGAGAATAATCGCTCATTTCAGTAAGATTTTAGTCATAAAATGATAATAAATAAATCCGCCCTATTGTGTCTGACGGTGATGCTCTCACACGCCAGCAACGCTGCCTTTTGTGCAGTGCTAAAGCCTATAGAACGATTCCACGGTAAAGATCTAACACGCGTTTTAGTGTCGGTTTCGAAAACGTACTACCAACATTTAACATTTTGCCAGATCTGCTGCATACATTTTGCAGCCTAGACTTATAATTAACGATTTTGCGGAAGTGTGCCGCAAAATAACTATCTGAATTAACGTATTCTGTCAACTTTAACGCTGGTAATAAGTAGTAATCCTTACATTTTTTGGTAGTGTTACACGATACAATACAAATTATTAACGCCAATTCTTAACCCGCCATGCACAACCCCGCTTCGACTGACACATTCTGCCATGCATATATACACGTTGCGACAAAGCCAACAGAAGCTAAACACGCAGACAATTTTATTGCCTCCTCGCGGTAATGTTTCTGACGTCACAAAAACAAGTTAGTTATTTGAAAAATACATGCTAGCGAGAGGGGAATATGGCCGTCTTGTGTAAAATATTTATTTGACGATGACCGGTGAAAAAATTGAAAATTTAAAACCATAATGAAACTGAACATAAAAAATATATGGTAGTATAGCTTAGAATTCACTGAGCAAGAATGTGTTTTAAATAATATGATAGTCCCAGTATTAGACAAGTTATTGAGGAAATACTAAATGTCTACGAACGCACGACCAGACAGACTGTTGTTCCTGCTTGTTTTTTTTTCCTTAACGTTAATGGGGACACCGGCTTAGAAGAGAGGCATTGAGGTAAATTCAAAATTCGATTGGGTAACAAGAGTATAGGAGGAGAGGGGAGCGGTAGGAAAATTGTTACCAAAAACTAACATCGTTTTGCATTGGCATAACTAAAGCGGACTGGCCAATCGACTACCAGACGCAGAGTATGTTTGAAATTATTTTTGTTTTTCAAAAACTGCATTTGAATTCTGGTAGTCGCAAGCTTTCGATTGGCCAGTGCTACTAAATATTAGCAAAAAGCTTTCACTATTCATTGCCAGTTGAACTGTATTTTTTATTCAGATACGCTGAGAACAGCTGTGATAAATTTTAAAAGTAAATTAAATAACTATATGAGTATTTCACAGTCTGGACGGAGCAGAAGAAACTGAGGCCATTTCTTTGCAAAGTCAGCGTCATTTGTTTATATTTCTTGATTTGTGAGGTTTCGTTTCCTGTTGCCAGCTGGTGACAGGAAACCTGAGGAGTGACGATAACGCCAAGAGGTCTCCTACGCTTTATGTATGCTGTCAAGAGATAACAGCAGGAGCTTGGGTGTGTGACGTGATATCGATATTTCTGCAACTACACAATATCTTATCTTTCAACAGGAAACCCCAGGTGATATGTTAAGGACCTGGGTACATCTGACAGTTTCGGTTTAAATAAACCTTGGTAATTCAAGTCATACTCAGGACTTTTGTGGGGTATGATGACATTACAGCCCCTCATACACAGTGACTCTCCCTCTTAGAAGAATAAATTTAAGCTGTGAACATTCCAACAGGAAAGACATATATTAACATTGTAGTTATTTGGGCATATTGTCCACACAATTTTAGTTAATCTTTTATGTAAACTATCTTTTCCTCATTTTCAAAGACCTGTCCAAACGATATGACTGGACAGGCAAAATAAATTGTACAAACAAATTACTTTAAAGAAAAACTTAACCACAGGTTTTATTCACTTCCTCATAGAAACTTAAAGTGTTTTTGTGTTGTGTACCATCATTTCATTTCTCCCCTAGACACTAGGTACATCATACACCAGACACTAGAGCCAACATAGTGACCGTGTGAGATCTAGGGAGGTAGCGTTAGGTTCCCTGCACACAATTCATCATCATCATTTATAGAGTCAGGGGCCTACATGTGCTTGACCTCACACGGTTCATACATACACGGATTTCATTCTTTTTAGGATACCATCATAACCTCCCCAGCAAAATCTAACTTTGCTACATAAATTGGTAGGCTTGTTCGGGTATTTGAATTTCTCCTAGTACTACATACATTGGGGTCTGGGTCTTAGCATAAACAACATTCTATTGTCCCAGGGAATCCCCATAATCATTATTGCCCAAGATTTGGGAAGTCAAGAAACTGTCAGAACCCAGAGTTAATTAGATAAAATTTATACTTATTTAGAAACTTTGATAGAACATTTTGCATTTATCAGAATGGCAGATCTGGCCAAGTTTCGATCTGCGGTTGTTCAGACTGCAAAAGAAATGAACATGGAGGGTCAAATCTTAATTGACTACGTCCCTGATGAGTGTACTTTTGATGAAAGGGAAATGATCTTGAAAAATACTTGTTGAGTAGAGTAAATTTTGGGTTAGAGTATTTGCTTGCAGATTGGTAATGGATTTGTTTAACAATATCTCCTCTTAGTTTCGTTGAAACAGTATGTCGAATAGCGGGTGAACTCTGGTCATAATGTACTGTTTTTGAACTGTTTTTGAGTGATGTGTGAATAGCTCTCGCGGCTAGTGTCCGCAGGGATTTTTGAGAGCGGTGTTAAGAGAACAGGAGATTCTCGTGACGGTGTGAACGGGGTGTGTTCCCGTGGGATCAGTCTATGCGGGGTTTTTGACTGAGGTGGTCAGCCCTGAGGTGTTTTTTGGATAATGTATGCCTGCGCAGGGCTGTAGAGATTTTGTGAAGAGTAGAGATTTTGTGGGCCTTGATTATTATATAACTGCCGTAGATGCAGTCTTTGTGCACTGATGTGAAGTATAGAGATTTTGTAGGCCATGATTATTATATAACTGCCGTAGATGCAGTCTTTGTGCACTGATGTGAAGTATAGAGATTTTGTAGGCCATGATTATTATATAACTGCCGTAGATGCAGTCTTTGTGCACTGATGTGAAGAGTAGAGATTTTGTAGGCCTTGATTATTATATAACTGCCGTAGATGCAGTCTTTGTGCACTGATGTGAAGTGTAGAGATTTTGTAGGCCTTGATTATTATATAACTGCCGTAGATGCAGTCTTTGTGCACTGATGTGAGGAGTAGAGATTTTGTAGGCCAGGATATGTATGGGCCGTATGGTGTGTTAACTGCATTATGAAGATTCATGTTTCGATGTAACTGTATTCGTCCAGATCTACGTGATGTTATAATTGTAATAAACCATCGTTAAAAAACATCAGACGTTACATCATTCCATGACTCGGTGTGTACGCTACTGTGAGTGACTGTCCCAAAACACACTCACCTTCTTCACCATAAATACATCCAACTGCAAACGATACCCAGTGTATCAAACGATTATTATTGTATCAGTGGTTCCAATCAACAAACTGACAATAGCTTATCAAAGTAGCGCTTGCAGTGATAGTAGTCTGTATTTCGTGGAGTATCAGTACTGGCAAGTAGCATACTAGGAGTATCAGTGGTGGTTTACAGATTTAGCGGGATTTAATACCTGCGACACCTATTCGCGTTGATGAACTGTGTGGTATTGATGACAGCATATCCTAAGGACCACAGTGTTGGCTTCTCGAGTTTATGTATAGCCTGTGTGGCGCAATTGAGGAAATATACCACTAACATATTTGAACCTGAAAGTAACATCGAGAAAACATTACGGTAGCATCTCACGGCATTCTCGTGATGAACATTGACAGTAGGGCAAAAGGTCAACATTTGGATCGAATACCTGCTAAATGCTCGTTATAGGGCCTACAGCATGATTAGCTCGAGGAATTACAGATGTGCAGCGCTTCCAGCCTAATTTTTTGTATCAAAAGTTGCAAGTAGACTTTGGCAGTATTTGTTTTGGATTGTGAAAAGAGGACTACAGGAGTCCATGATATTAAACATTTGAGCGATACCAGCGTCATTCATGCCATAAAAGTTACAGTGCCTGTTCCGGTCCATATACAAGTTCAACTATATGTGCAGTGTTTTGAGAGTTCGCCTGCACGTATACCTCAAGTGACGAGTTGCGAAGTTGCTGTGTTCAGTTCCTGTCGTCTTATGCATTGTTGAGCACATACTGTACAGTGGCAGGGATCTGAAGACAAGAGAGCCTAGTCCCTGTACCTTTCTGCGGTGGAGTGTTTTTATCGCCATAACTTTGTGATATCCAGTGTGTTAGCGGAAGGGACGGGATTATCTTCAGATAAGTGGTTTTTGTTGTGTGTAAATGTTGCCACTTCTGTACATGTCAACAAGCCTCAATCTGCACTATCCTATTCTATTAATAACTATTTTTGTTGTTGTCGATAATTATATCGATTAATTATAGAATATGTTGATGCATGAGTAATTTATGCCTATATAAAGGAATTGATGACACCGTATTTGAGATCTAATAGCAATTTCTTGAAAAGATAATTGGTTTAGTGAGGTAGAAAGTTGATTTATACATATATGGTTGACTGAGTAAGCAAGTCACAATGGATTGTGATACAGATCCGGAGGATATGAGGCCTGTATTAGAATATTTATTTCAGAAAGGTAGAGATGATGATGGATTGGAAGGTGGAGCACTTGAAGCAGATGTAATGGATGAATTTTTGATTAATGCTTCAAGAGCCCTAAGGTATTTTGCTCAGGAGAGTTTTCATTCTGTTCCTCATCTAAGGATAGCCAAGGATTTAGCAGACTTACTAAGTTACCTTCGGTCATTTGTGTACAACTATACTGATGTTAAGCATGATCATATAGTGAGGAATATACACAAGATAATTTTCTACGGTATTCCTGATGATCAGGGAAAAGAGTTAGAGGATAAAGGGCAAACAAGGAAGAACAAGCGGAGTGCATTACATGAGAGAAAGAAGTGTTCACAGAGTATTTCTGAAGAAAGGGTACTACACGAGACAGTATCTAGATTTAAAGGTGAACTACATGAAGCTAACTTGGAACTTTCTAGTTCACAAACAGCATTGAATTCTGCTTTAAGCAAAATTGAAGAGTTAGAGACTCAAATGAAAGATAAGCATGTTGAGTTGGAAAAACTTACACAGGAGACTCAACGAAAGAAAGAGATGTATCAGAAATTAAATGCTGAAACAAATGAACGGGAGAAGTTATACATAGAAATGCTTCATGATGTATGTTTTGGTAAACTTGAAGACAAGAACACTGTATGCCCGGAGAAGATTGATGAGCTGGTAGATAGCCATTATAGTGACACCGAGGAACGTCAAATTGAATTAACACGGTTGAGGATAAATAAAGAACAGAATGGAAAAGAGACATTAATAGGGACTGAAAAAGTAAAGGTTGCTAAGATTAAGAATTCGCTAGCAGAGGAAAGCTGCAAAGTTTTAAGAGTTAAGGATTTAAATAAAAGACTAAGTGAGCAGATTGCACTTAGAGATATTGAGATTTCAGAGGCCAGGAAACGAGTGGATGGCCTGCTTGACATTGTTTTGAAGAACAAGATGTGGTCTTCCGTCAGTGTTGACGATGATAGACAGAAAGTTTCTTATCATCAGACCACTAAAGCAAAAAGTCAGCCTCAGACACTTTTTGCGCATTCTAATGTCAAGAATATTGAACATAAATCCTTTCGTGGGAAATATAACTTTCAACGCACTACCAATGCTATGTTCAATAATATTGTTTCTTGGCGACAGTCCAACAAAGAGAATTCTACAGTAATAGCCAGTCCTGTAGATAAGGAAAGAAACAGTACTAAATCTCAAGTCAGGGTGTTGAAAACCAACCGCGTATTTATTGACAGATCTGATAAATTGGTAACAAGTAACAAACATACCACTGCTTGTTCCATGAAGGAAACAAATGTTGTGCAAAAAAATAAAGAGACTATCAAGCCTTTTACTAGTCATACCCAGTCCAAACAGTATGACCCAGCTGTTAAATACATTGCCATAAGCAAAGATAAAAGCAGTTTTGATAGTAGACATAACCCTGAGGTTAGAGGGAGTTTATTATATGATAACGTTTCTTCTCCTAAAACCAAGAAGCAATTAGACAGATTTCAACATTTTGATCCTAAGAATTGTAGAAATGATGGTAGAAATAACTGTGTGCAAGACTATCAACCTAGTAATAATTTTTCTGGAAAAAAACAAGTTCTATCTAGTGGACATTCTTATCTAAGAAAAGATGTTACCGTAACTATGCAAACTGGGATTTAAATCAGTGCGACTATTTCAATAGAGCAAATAACAACGCTCTCAATAGCAAAAAAAGAGATCGCAACCAGGTTAAATGTGCTCCACATAAGAGCAAGATTATTAGCAATCAGAGTAATAGGAACGGTAATGAGTTCTTAAATGCTTTTTCTTGTCATGCTTGTAAGAGAGCATCTTGGTATTGTGAAGGTAGTAATTTATTTTCAGCCTACCGCACTGACGACCGTGAATAGGTCAAGTTGTCCCTAAGACTTCTATGTTGTCTGCTATGTGACGAGAGTTGTTGACATCGCAGAAGGGCCACAACCTTACACAACCACAGAGTTTGGGTAATTGTGTAGTGAACTTTTCCGTGTTCCCTCATAATCTTACCATGGATTAAAATAGATATTTTCATTTGTATTGTCTCACAGCGAGCGACTTTGTGAGGGGAGTCACCTTCTTATATTTGACATTACCTGGGAGAGATGTAGATCACTATGTGCCATTTGTCCATTCAAGCGAGCCTAGCCAGTACATTAACCCACCGTGTCATGATGTCACCTCGCGTGTTGATGAGATGTTCGCAAGACCTCGAAGGAATTTTTTTTTTAAAAGGTCCTGTTTATTTTTTGTTTTGTTTACAAACAGTGAATGTTATTGTATTCTTTAGTATAGAACTTTATATGTTGTTAATGGAATATTATGTAATCTCTTTGTAACATTTGATTGCCATAATTATTTTTGGTTGTTACTTATATGACTGTATTTTAATTATGCATTAGTTCATTTCTATGCACAAACTTATTTACTGAGACGATGTAATAGTCATTTTCATAGATAGTCCTGAGTGTTTTTATTCACTACTTAAAATTTTGCTTTGTTTTTTCATCATGGGTTTGATACCATGTTTAGTTAACATATTTATAGACAGATTATTTGAATTAATTGTTTAGTGAAAGATAATTTTAAACGTAACTTGTATGTATTAATAATGATTTTGCGTTGAAGTTAAGGACGTATTCTGAAACTTGGTTTCCATTTTTTCTAAATTATGACATTTGATAATTTAAACAATTCGATTTTTTGTCAGCTAGAATTAACTTAAATTTCATATTAAATTAAGTGGGTAGAATTAACAGCGACGGCTGATACTCTTGTTCATTTAAAGAATTTAGATATCTGATTATAATACATAGTTTAGATAAATAATATTACACTTATATATATTTATAACATCGTTTGTAGTTAACAGTTTATTACCCAATGTGACGTTTCTTTGATGTAATTTTTTTTTGTTTTTAAAGAAGAGAAAAAAACTTACACGTTTTTGATGTGTGTCTGTTTAAAGATAAGATTATTTTTTAAATTATGTTACACAGCTAAGATTATTTAATTGTTAGTTGTGAATTATAGCTACATATTACTTAGAAATAAAAATACTATTTTTATTTAACCTAACGTTAAGAAACATTTTTTGTATTGTAATTTTTTGAAAAATGTGTTTTGGACATTGTGATATTTATTTTTTTCTGCGCCAGCGCTAGATTGTATGTTAAGGTTACTATTATGTAGTGACATTAATTCTTTGAAAATGTTTTGATGTTTTGATGTATTTTTTAGTATTTAGCGCTTGACTATGCGTCAATGCGAAACTTGTGTTAGCGTTAATATTTTTTGTTTGGGTGATATTTGATGTAATATATTTTTAGTTATGTATAAGTTTATAATTTAGTTAAATTACTTATTATGCTGTGCTTGTCTTAAGCTTTCTTTTTTGTGTTAGTATATAAATATACTTTAGCATTTTTGTATTTTACAATACGTTGTTACATTTGGATAGTTATTGTTAGGTGTTGTTACCAACTTTCTTTACATTTGCATCTTTACTTTCATCTCTCTTTGTTGACTATTCGTCATTTCTTTACATCTTGTCTGTTGTCTTTTCAGTATTGTCTGATATTTTGTTTATGCTTCCGTATTTCATCTTTGATGTAATTCATACTTCTTGTATACTTTTTTCGTGTTACGCTATTTATACTTTCATTCTGTGTATTGTTAAGTTAATTATGTGACTTTAGATAATGTAATTGGTTCTTATAGTTCTATTTGTTTTACATGTATGGAATTGTTGTCTTCATTGTCATCTTATGATTCTATTTGATTCTTATCATATTCCCATTTCATATTTTGTCTTTTCTCTTACGATAGTTTATTTTCTGTTTAGTTTGTACTATGTATACTTAACTTGGGTTTTGTATTAGATTAATTTTTTTGGTATGCTTGAATGATTATGTTGGATGATTTAGTCGTTATCTTACATTTATTGATGATATTTTTGTAGATGTACTATGTTGTCTTGTCATAGGTACATTTTTGTAGGTATTTGATAATGTCATTAACCTTTAAATTTTTGGAAATTAATTTAAGAGATATTTGATATAACTTCATTGACCGTTAAATTTTTAGGAATTAATTTAAGAGATATTTGATATAACTTCATTAACCGTTAAATTTTTGGGAGTTGATTTTCAAAAAAATGATATAATCATTTTTTTCCCTGGGGGTGTGGCAAACTGATGAGTGTACTTTTGATGAAAGGGAAATGATCTTGAAAAATACTTGTTGAGTAGAGTAAATTTTGGGTTAGAGTACTTGCTTGCAGATTGGTAATGGATTTGTTTAAAAATATCTCCTCTTAGTTTCGTGGAAACAGTATGTCAAATAGCGGGTGAACTCTGATCATAATGTACTGTTTTTGAACTGTTTTTGAGTGATGTGTGAATAGCTCTCGCGGCTAGTGTCCGCAGGGATTTTTGAGAGCGGTGTTAAGAGAACAGGAGATTCTCGTGACGGTGTGAACGGGGTGTGTTCCCGTGGGATCAGTCTATGCGGGGTTTTTGACCGAGGTGGTCAGCCCTGAGGTGTTTTTTGGATAATGTATGCCTGCGCAGGGCTGTAGAGATTTTGTGAAGAGTAGAGATTTTGTAGGCCGTGATTATTATATAACTGCCGTAGATGCAGTCTTTGTGCACTGATGTGAAGTATAGAGATTTTGTAGGCCATTATTATTATATAAATGCCGTAGATGCAGTCTTTGTGCACTGATGTGAAGTATAGAGATTTTGTAGGCCATGATTATTATATAACTGCCGTAGATGCAGTCTTTGTGCACTGATGTGAAGAGTAGAGATTTTGTAGGCCTTGATTATTATATAACTGCCGTAGATGCAGTCTTTGTGCACTGATGTGAAGTGTAGAGATTTTGTAGGCCTTGATTATTATATAACTGCCGTAGATGCAGTCTTTGTGCACTGATGTGAGGAGTAGAGATTTTGTAGGCCAGGATATGTATGGGCCGTATGGTGTGTTAACTGCATTATGAAGATTCATGTTTCGATGTAACTGTATTCGTCCAGATCTACGTGATGTTATAATTGTAATAAACCATCGTTAAAAAACATCAGACGTTACATCATTCCATGACTCGGTGTGTACGCTACTGTGAGTGACTGTCCCAAAACACACTCACCTTCTTCACCATAAATACATCCAACTGCAAACGATACCCAGTGTATCAAACGATTATTATTGTATCAGTGGTTCCAATCAACAAACTGACAATAGCTTATCAAAGTAGCGCTTGCAGTGATAGTAGTCTGTATTTCGTGGAGTATCAGTTCTGGCAAGTAGCATACTAGGAGTATCAGTCACCTCAGAATGTGATAAATTTATTACTAGGGAAGAACATAGGTTAGCTGAGGAAAGAAAAATGCAATTAGAAGATGCCAGGGAGACTAAGAAATTAGAGGCTGATAGGGAGGCTGAGATTAGGAGGCTGCAGTTGGAGGAGAAGAAACTTGAGGCTGAGAAAGAAGAAAGGAGATTGGAGGCGGAACGAGAGAAAGAAGAAAGGAGATTGGAGGCGGAAAGGGAAGATAAAAGATTACAAAGAGAACATGAGATACGACTAAGGGAGTTAGAGCTGCAAGGCCATGCTCCAGAAAATGGAACTAACCCCTCCACTTCCGACTCAGCTGCAAGCCAGGGGGCCTCCTCATCAGCCATGGGATTCCATTTAGATTACTTTGTGGAAAAGGATGATGACATTGAGTCGTATTTAAGCAGATACGAAATATTAGCCACTAATTATGGGTTAGAAAGAGAAAAATGGGGTGTAAAGTTATCTCAGGGTCTTCGGGGAACAGCTTATGAATTTTTTTTCAAAATGAGCAGGGATGACCAAGACAACTATGACATGTTGAAGCAGGCTCTTCTGTTAAGATACGAAAAGAACGGAGAGTTTTATAGAAAGAAATTTAGGAATGCCAGGCTACTGTCGGGTGAGACCTATCACCAGTTCTCCGCCCGGTTGGAGACGTATATGGAGAAATGGGCTTCTTTGGGGAAAACCCAAGATCTCAAAGAGATGATACTCATTGCACAGATGAGAGAGTCCATGGCTCCAGACATGAGAAAATTTCTCATGGAACAGGGCGCGGAGAGGCTGGGTGAGATCATAAATGTCGCTGAGAGGTATCAGGCAGCCCAGGCAGAGGTAGCTGGTATCAAGAAAAAACTAGTAGATCAGTATAAGGCTCCTCAAAATTATAATAAATTTGATAACAGAAATAAGCAGAACTTTGATAGGCCTCGGAATGATTTTAAAAATAAAACCTCACATTTCAATGACAGAAAGAATGATGAAAGAAAACCTTTTAACCAACGAAAGAGGTGGTGTAGTTGGTGTAGGATGGACAACCATAACACCGATGTGTGTAAAAAGAGACATGTGATCATGGTCACGATTCAGACCCGATCACAATCCAGAAAGGAAGAAGATGAACCTATAAATACTCATCCAGAGAAAATGAGGAAGGCGCAGGCTCAAGATAGGTCACTGAAGCCGTGCTTTCAAAAATTGCGTAACTGCCATACACATCCCAGAAAAGGAGAATTTTACATAAAGATTAAATTGTTATATAGGAAGGCCGGAACTGGTTCAGCTGGTCATGGGCAGCTGGTTCTTCCTAAAATGTATAGGGCAGACGTAATACGGAGTTTACATGTTGGAAGAGATGGGGACCACGAGAAAGTAGGTACCATCTGCCAAAAAGTAGCTCACAAATATTATTGGCCAGATATGATGGTCATCGTTGAGAATTTTGTAGAAGCATGTGGCGTATTTCATGAGGGAACACCCACAAGTGGGAAAATTGATCAGGACCTAGACATGCCACGGGGCAAACTTAGGCCTGGAAATAAAAATAATTGTAATGAAGTAGACAACGTGGAATGGGAGCCCCCTTTTCACACGCAGTCTTCACTTGGATGTTTTAAAATGGCCACTATGCAGCGAGTACAAAGAATTGTTTTACCCCAGAATAAGCCGACAATCCCTCGGTCGGAATTATGTGAACTGGGTGCAGATAAAAGAGAGAGAAGATCTCTCACCAGGAATTTAAAGTGGGGAGAAAACCCCACGAAAAGAATTGGTAGTGGACGATTTGTGAGTGATGATTCTAGGAAGAAAAGTCCTCAAAACAAAGCTTCTAATGTAAAGGACCTGACGGGTGCCATGAAAAATAAGTATGAAAAATTAAAAGTCCACATGTAATTTGTTAAGGACCTGGACAGATGAGAAGGCAGAGGAGACTGTTACCTCATCTTATCAATATGTGAACGAACTGACCACTCGTTTAAAAACTAGTTGGAAACTGGCAAATGATAATTTGAGACAAGCCAGGAAAAAGCATGCTTCTTATTATAATAAAAAAGCTAAGGATAGGGAACTTGCTGTAGGGGAGAAGGTACTTCTTCTCTTGACAGGCAGCAACAATAAACTTCAGATCGGATGGCAATGGCCATACACAGTTTTAGAAAAGGTATCCAGAACAATTTATAAGATAGACAAAAAGGGAAAGGAAAAAGTCTATCATGTGAACCTTTTGAAGAAATATCTGGACAGACAAATCCAGGAAGGAACACACCTATTGGCCTTGTCTATTGCAACCGAAATGAAAAATGACCCCCTCTCCTCATTCGAATATCCACTGAAACCCAGTGAAACGTTTGCACAGGTGAAGATCAGTAATCACCAGACAAAAGGACAGAAGGAGAAGGTTCAACAGGTCCTTGAGAAACATACAGATGTGTTAACCGATAAACCGGGGCACACCAATTTGTTGGAATATGATATGAAACTACTAGACCCAGCACCTATCTGTATGAGGCCCTATTCTATTCCTTTCGCTAAGGAAAAAGCTTTGAAAGAGGAGATTGATTATTTGTTACAAGAAGGGATTATTTCTCACAGTGAGTCTCCTTATAGTTCCTGTGTGGTTTTGTTGCGGAAACCATCGGGAGAACATAGACTGTGCATAGATTACAGGAAACTGAATGCTGTCACAGAAGATCAGGTGGATCCATTACCTGATACTACTCAACTATTTGCCAGGCTGAACAAGGCAAAATATTTTTCTAAGGTGGATCTTAGCAAAGGCTATTACCAAATTCCCGTAAAGCCTGAGTTTCGTCCTTATTTAGCCTTTAGCACCTCGGAAGATCATTATGAGTTCAACATGTTACCGTTTGGGTTAAAAAATGCCCCGAGTGTGTTTTCAAGGATGATGCGAAAATTATTGGATCCCCTGAAAAATCCATGTATTTCGAATTTTATGGACGATATCCTCATTGCTACGGAAACATTGGAGGAACACGTTACCTCTTTGAATATGCTGTTTGATAGACTCAGAGAGGCTAACTTAACCGCTAGGCCAACAAAATGTTGTATTGGTTGCAAAGAGTTGGAATTCTTGGGACATACTGTACATCAGGGTAGCATGACCCCTGATCCCAAGAATCTGGAAAAATTGAAAAGAGCACCTAGACCACAAACAAAGAAAGATGTGCGATCTTTCGTGTCCTTGTGTGGTTTCTACCAAAAGTACATCAAAAATTTTAACTCTATATGTGCTCATCTGACGGATTTAACTCGCAAAGGTCAACCTGATACAATAAATTATTCAGCACAGTGTGAATTGGCTTACCAGGAGTTAAAAGAGAAACTTACAAGCAGGCCAGTATTGCAATTGCCTGACTTGAATCAAGAATTTATCGTGAGAAGTGACGCAAGCAATGTGGGCCTAGGCGCTACATTGTTGCAAAGGTCCTCCTCACAGGATGGGGAATTGAACCCAGTCGCTTATGCAAGCCGCAAGTTGAACAAGGCGGAAAAAATTATTCAACAAGTGAAAAAGAATGTCTAGCTTTGATATGGGCTATAAAAAAATTCCAGATCTATTTATATGGCAGGACATTTGTGGTCCAAACGGATCATTCACCACTCATATTCCTGTCACAGGCCAAGCATGAAAATTCCAGATTATTGAGATGGTCCTTGTTATTGCAGCCATACTCATTTTTGATAGAATATATTCCCGGCCCTCGGAACGTAGGTGCAGACTTTTTAAGTAGACATCCTTATGATGAAGATCAGAAAAACGCGTAAGACTTCATGGAGCTAAGTTATCTCGCAGATTATAACCTGCTAATGATTGCATGTTTTAGGATGGGAGGTGTGTAGTAAAATCTGCGAGAATAATCGCTCATTTCAGTAAGATTTTAGTCATAAAATGATAATAAATAAATCCGCCCTATTGTGTCTGACGGTGATGCTCTCACACGCCAGCAACGCTGCCTTTTGTGCAGTGCTAAAGCCTATAGAACGATTCACCGGTAAAGATCTAACACGCGTTTTAGTGTCGGTTTCGAAAACGTACTACCAACATTTAACATTTTGCCAGATCTGCTGCATACATTTTGCAGCCTAGACTTATAATTAACGATTTTGCGGAAGTGTGCCGCAAAATAACTATCTGAATTAACGTATTCTGTCAACTTTAACGCTGGTAATAAGTAGTAATCCTTACATTTTTTGGTAGTGTTACACGATACAATACAAATTATTAACGCCAATTCTTAACCTGCCATGCACAACCCCGCTTCGCCTGACACATTCTGCCATGCATATATACACGTTGCGACAAAGCCAACAGAAGCTAAACACGCAGACAATTTTATTGCCTCCTCGCGGTAATGTTTCTGACGTCACAAAAACAAGTTAGTTATTTGAAAAAATACATGCTAGCGAGAGGGGAAGATGGCCGTCTTGTGTAAAATATTTATTTGATGATGACCGGTGAAAAAATTGAAAATCTAAAACCATAATGAAACTGAACATAAAAAATATATGGTAGTATAGCTTAGAATTCACTGAGCAAGAATGTGTTTTAAATAATATGATAGTCCCAGTATTAGACAAGTTATTGAGGAAATACTAAATGTCTACGAACGCACGACCAGACAGACTGTTGTTCCTGCTTAGTTTTTTTTTTCCTTAACGTTAGTGGGGACACCGGCTTAGAAGAGAGGCATTGAGGTAAATTCAAAATTCGCTTGGGTAACAAGAGTATAGGAGGAGAGGGGAGCGGTAGGAAAATTTTTACCAAAAACTAACATCGTTTTGCATTGGCATAACTAAAGCGGACTGGCCAATCGACTACCAGACGCAGAGTATGTTCGAAATTATTTGAATATCGTCGCAATAAATGTGAAGAACCGTTAGCCAGTTGTTTCAGACTTCTCATTAAGGTTGAATCGAGTTAACACGTTAAAGTTGTGTTTACAACCAAGTTCTCGTTATCAGATCAAGTCGATTGACATAAGATGTAGAAGCAGTTAAACAATAATCGTATTAGAAACGTTCGCAGCAATGAAAGCATGAACCCGGAGAGAGCTCAAAGATTACATCAAATTTCTACAACATCTACACCCAGAGTAGGAGCTCTCAGCAATGGGGGCCAAAAGCCGGTCGTAAAAATTCTGAAACTTTAACGACTTCATTTGACAGTCCATACTTGCCATTTTCGTGAATGAATTTTTATATGACCGTCAACTAAGCCTAATTTACATATTTTGACGTCACTGCGCAAGGTCAATGCAGTCGTTTCTTTGCAGAAGACAAACGGACGAAACTTATAACTTTTCACGTTTCCATCAAAGCGATATTACTTCAAGTCACTGAAGATGTCCTTTACTCAGCGTCTCATCAGAATATTCTTATATCGATCGTTACTCAAGATTGATGACTAAAATCGAGCTTTTAGGAGCTTTCAACACTGAAATCGAGCGTTGAGGAACCGTGAAGTAACGGCCTGTTGTGTTTTCAATATGTCTAGTCTACTGGTGTTTGTAGACGCTGTGTTTTTCTCGTGAACATTGAGGCAGCCATGCATCGAACCCTGTCTGTGCACACGTTGGAACTAGAAGATGAGTTGTGATCTCTTTGTTGGGCACATAATTGTTCTCCTATTGTGTGAAGACTTCCTTTCTTACATGAGTTTTCGTACAGTTTTTCTTTGTTTAATTGTGGGTGGTGGTCGGGTGTGACTCGTAAGATTTTTCTTCGGAAGAATGTTACGATTCATCGTCCTTTAGGCATTTGTGGAACTTGGTCATTTGGAAAGATAGCTTTCTTTTAAGCTGGTATAGATTCAGTGTGTATTTGACTTTTTTCCACCTATTTGTGTATAGCAGTCCTGTCATGTGAAATTTGTGGTTTTCATATTCGATTTCGTTTAGTGACCCCGTGTTGTTCGTATTATGTCATCCCTTCTTGTCCTATATCTTTTTATAAATATGTAGTATTTTGACGGTTCTTTGTTTTCGTTTGTGATTTTGCGTCTTGTGTTGTGCTTCTTTATTATTTTATTTATATATTTATATATTCATATACTGTTTGTCTATACTCTTCAGTTACGTTTGTTATCAATACGTCGTGTTATTTGAGATATTACGAGCGTACTTCACTACCATTTGTCATCATCGTTGTTTCTTTGCCTTCCTCTATCATTAGGCAAAGGCGATACCCATTGACACGTACTTTATTTTAATAATTGTAGATTTTTTATGAGATTTGTTGAAAAACCTCATCAGACTACTTCAGTAACGTGTGAGTTAGTCTTCAGACTAAGGTTTGTTGGCTAGTCATCCACAATGTCGTCCCTTAAAGATTTTATTGAGGCAGGGGAACGCATCGGTAAGAAAGGCAGTCAGCTGGAGGCTTATGTTGAAAAAGCACAAAAGAAAGAAGATGAGAGATGAGAAAAGGAACAGGAAAAGGAAGATGCAAGAAGAGAACAAGATAGATTTTATGTTCTTGGGTTAGAAAAGATTAGGTTGGCTGCTGCAGCCGAACAAGAGACACTAAGATTAAGTATGGAAAATGAGAAGGCCATGCAAACTGCTAAAGTTCGGGCCATGAATTAATTAGAGGTTAAAAGATTAGAGATTGACAATTCCAATACTACCTCAAGTGTGAGTACTAACCACAATAGGAAAAGACTGTCTAATTTTATCCAAGATAAAAACGATATTGACCCATTTTTATCACGTTATGAAGAATAGGCAAAGGCAGTAAATCTGCCCAGAGCTTTGTTGTGCAGTACATTGTGTGATTTTTTTAACAGCGGTTACTTTGAAAATTTTTTACTCATTGGACACTGATAGTCGTGCCGACTATGACAAGGTTAAATAGGCACTGTTGCAAAAATGTTGTATGTCTGAATCAGGTTCAGATCCAGGTTTCATCAGGCAGTTCCAGACAGGAAAAAGGACTTTGAACAGTTTATTTCCTCAATTAAATTGTATTTTAACTGTTGGATGGACCTGTCTGACATTCCTCAAACATATGAAGGAATGCGGGATCTGATGCTCCAAGACAAGCCTGTCAGCCTGTAGTGATGACCTTAAAGCATCTTTTGGGGAGAGAAAGTCTGGACAGGTTGACCAGATGGAAATTTTAGGACGTCAGTACATGACGACTCATACAGACAGAGAAGTAGCAAAAAGGGTGATGATTGATGCATTTCCTGTTTGTGTAGCACAAAAGGATAACAGAAGGGACTTTCGGGGTAGAAGATTCAGCAGTGGGGACAGAGGAAATGTTCAACAATGTAGATCATTTTATCCTGGTCATTATAATGTCCCCCGACATCTGTCATCATCTCGTGCGTACAAACACAATGACTCTGGTTGTTCTAATTGTGGGTCATGGAGCCATGGCTCGTGGATGTGTGACGACCTTCATCGTGGACATACACATAGTGGGTTGCCACAGGAAAGGTCTCATCCTAGGTTTAATAAAGATAACACATGATGTTTTTTGTGTGGTAAATTTGGTCATTTCAGAAAAAAATGTACAAGTACTAAGAATCAGGACCACCACAAAGACATAAGAACTTTTGAGCATGCGAATGCATGCGTGACAACTACAGTACATAATAGCACGGCTACTGATTGTGCTAATGCAGGTGTGACACCTACATAGAATGATGATCGGGTTTTTCACCATGCTAACATTAGTGTTACTGGTTCGTTAAATGATAAAAATTGTCCCTGGTATATACCATTGTTTGAGCCTGACAGTCAGCCCATTCTGAGTTGCGGCCATGCTTTGCCTACTTTATTATCGGTTCCAGTGACCGATTATCTTAGGGTTCACCATTGCTTTGTGTCCGGTCAGCCAATTTCTGTCTTACGAGACAATGGTTGTACCACATTTAGAATTAGTCGGTCGTTAATTGGCGAATCAGCTCTTCTTAGGCAGTATGAAAAGTGTATCACTTTTGGCGGTAACATGTAAATATATCCTGTGTCCGAAATAGACATATGCACCACATTTTAATCGGATATTGTTCGTGACTGCGCGTTGCAAACCCCCCCCCCCCCCCCCCCCCCCCCCCCCCCCCCCCCCCACCCCAGTCGACTTAATTTTCGGTAATGTGCCTAATGCACAGTTGTGTTACCAGGCGGAGATTGATCAATGGGCCAGACAGCACCCATTACCTTGAAACACGAGTGTCTCTCGGGTGCATCAGGACACCGTTTTGTTTGATCCATCCGTGAAGCCCAATACTTATAGTGATGAATGCACGGTGGTAATTCACAAAGTGCCTTCTGACGCCCCATGGTGGTCAGTCAGAAATGATTTTCGCCATGTAGGACATGTTAGATATGTACAAATATCTCAACGTAGACGGTCTCTTACAAAAGTGGCACTTGTCAGATTTGCTTCTCCTTACTATGCAAGAAGAGCTGTCAGACTCAAGTATATGGCATACTAAAATAATCATTTTTTGAAAGTCTTTGCGGATAGTTCTAAAGCATGCAGAACAAAAAAAACGGAGCAACAAGCAACAAGTTGCAGACTTTCATAAGTGGGTGCTTGTGTAAAATAGAACGACAGACATGGTGTGACAAGATCACTAATTGTCACGACATTGGACTGTTCAATTTTTCTTCCATTTTTCTCTCTCTCCTCCTTTATATTATTTCTCATTTTCACAGCACAGAACTCCGTACTATAGTCATTATTTCCATTTGTTATACTTCATTTCGTATGTCCAGACAAGTGTATCGCCAATCCCAGAGAGATTAATTGAATCACTAAACGTGTTAATACCACATTGACTTCAGGTAAATGCGAGCATGAAATGTTTGCTTAAGATTGCATAATCACTTCCGACTCGACTGTTTGGGACAGATGATTATTCGAGGGACGGTCAAAAAGTAATGCCTCGTAATTTTTAATTTCATTCAATAAGCAAGAAAACAGATAAAATTCACATTGAAATGTAGCCCCAAGTCTGAACTTCAAAAATTTATTTCTCAATGTAGTCTCCGTTATTTGTTACAGTTTTTGTCCATCTTCTCATAAGGGCATGTATACCCGCTCGTAAAAATGTGTGTCCTTTTTCCTAAACCACTGGCATACGGCGCGTTTAAGGGTCTCGGTGTCCTCAAAGTGATGTCTGCGAAGATCTTCTTTCAGTGGTCCAAACAGATGGAAGTCAGAAGGTGCAAGATCGGGACTGTAAGGGGGATGTGGTAATAATGTCCAGCCAAATTCTGCAATTGCATCAATGGTGCGTTTAGCGGTGTGTGGCGTGGCATTATCGTGCAGCAGTAGTGCAGTTCTCTGATCTTTTAATGGGTAAAGTCGCTGTGATGATGTCACCATGATACAACGTTAAAATATCTCCAAAATTAACGATGAAATGTAGGGTTAAAAATAATGCGTCAGATACTAGGAGACATGCTCGCCCATGCCAGCCTTTCCCACCGCCATTTAAAACTAACGAGTTAGAAGTGCAGACGAAACGTTTACCCTTTGTAGACGGGAGAGAACGGAGGACACAAAAAAGGAAAAATATGACTGAACACGTGTTTGAAGTTCGAACGGCAAAAAGACGCAAGTGGGGGGAAAGGAAAAAAATTCACGTCCCCTAGCTGACATAAAGTAAGGAAATGGACAAGAAACGGACATTAGCTCTTGATCGAGACAGTCATTTCTTGGACGTGTTTCGATACTTGGTCTTTATTTGAATGCCGCGGCAAAACACATGAGGGAAGGTTCTCGAACAAATTTCAAAAATTAAACTTGAGAAAAAATATGTTTTTTCTTAATAATAGAGTTATGAAAATAAAACCTAGCTAGTTTGATAGCCCATCTTGAGCAGAGAAATAATATGCTTTCATTTATACAGACGGATAGATAATAAAGAAGATATTGACAAAAGACTGTATTGTTCATATCATACAAGCGAATGCACTGTTAACCCATGTCACCAAAAGTTACCAAAATCTTGGCCTTGAGTCTGCAAACGTAAAAATCGAGCTGTAATTAAAGAGAGGGAATGTGGTGGAGAATTGTAGCTAAAAATAATTTAGGCAGCAGATTCGTGTAGGAAATGCATGTAAAACCAAGTGTGTTTTTATGAAAAAAACAAGTAGAGACAGACGGACTAACAGACCGTAATACATACTTGACTGAGATTTGACTGAAGTGACTTTTGGTTGAAGATTTGAAAGCAAGGGGGGAAGTCGGCGATTGGCCAGCGCATTTTATAGTAGCGGGATAGAGAGGTGAAAGTTTGCCATTCGACATAAGTCTGTTCAGAGACGCAGTTTGAATCTATGGTGGTGTTGATTCCATAAGAATATAACTATATAGTGGGACGCCATCATACAGCCAGCAGCTCAGCTGAGTTTTGCTAGTAAATTTAACTGTGTTCTCAATTCTGAATTCTGGTAAGAATGAACAATATTTATTCTGTATATTTTAATAATTCGAGTGATTGATACTGCCATATCATAAAAATGATTACGACAAGTAAGTGTTCGCTCTAGATCCCCAGCCCTAGATCAGGGTCTAGAGACATACATACAAAGAAAATATATAGGCACGCCTAATTGAAACTATAAAAAAGGATCTAGTGTTGAGATCAGTGGAAGATATCACCTATCTTATTTAATAGCAGGAAGCTATTGAACATATCTCAGATGTAATGTAGTCTTGGGGGACTGATACTATGTGAAACCAATTTGGTAAGATGTGCTGTGTGGTCAGAGAGATCTGACCCAGTCTATGTGGTGTTGTTGTTGTGTAGTGTTGTGTGCAGAAGTGGTTCAGGAAGTAGAGTTCTGACACATGACCAATATTTTGTTTCAGAACTGTGAGTTTCTATTTGGCACCAAAGCGGTGTCAAATGCTGTAGTAATATATACAAGTGTGGACCAGAGCAGTCTATCATTGTGTCAGAGCAGCCGTATATTGCCCCCAGCACGGAGAGGTGGGGCCACAAGACTTTTGTACAGGATCGACGCAGGCGAGATAAGTTTTATCTGGCCTGCTGGACTTTCACCAACGACATTTTCAACTAAATTATCCCTAATTTACCAGTAAATAAAGCCATGACATTGGGGAAATTAAACTATATATATTTATTCCTTAAGTCAACGGACAATGTTTGGCAGTCCTAGACTGGGAGTGATTACACCATCCCAACAGCATATCTAGTAATAAGTTCTCCTGTGACTATCTTAATATAATTACTAGTAACCAGTCATTTGAAATAATTAAGTACACATTTTCCATTTTATTATGTCATATGATTTTGCATTCCATTTATGACTCCATAATATTTCTTATGTTCTGACCAATTAAACATTTGGTTCAGAACAAAATAAATTTATCAAAAGATTTAACTTTAAAAAACTAAAATAGCCTGAGTTAGTTCAGTGTGTTATAAATTTTATTAATATTATTAGACTTCTTAAATATCTCTCTGTGTGTGTGTGTGTGTGTGTGTGTGTGTGTGTGTGTGTGTGTGTGTGTGTGTGTGTGTGTGTGTGTGTGTGTGTGTGTGTGTGTGTGTGTGTGTGTGTGTGTGTGTGTGTGTGTGTGTGTGTGTGTGTGTGTGTGTGTGTGTGTGTGTGTGTGTGTGTGTGTGTGTGTGTGTGTGTGTGTGTGTGTGTGTGTGTGTGTGTGTGTGTGTGTGTGTGTGTGTGTGTGTTTGTGTGTGTGTGTGTGTGTGTGTGTAATTTACCACAACACATTACATATCAGTACCCTAGATTTTTAATGTAGCCACATTCATTAGTAAAAAAGATATGTGTGAGGTCGTAAGTGGTAGCAAGAAGGGCCTTCTGTAATTCACATCTACATTTATCTCAGGAGCCTTCACAGCTGACCTCATACATCACACTAGGTGACATCAACCATACAATACCATCAAAATCCACTACAGTCGCCGAAGACGACCTCTAAGCTTCTTCAAAGCTTCAATGTAACGGTCTGCATTCACCACGTTTCCCTGTTCCAACAAGTCGAGAAGAATCACACCCTTCTCATCCCAAAACACGGAGGCCATAACTTTCCCCAAAAAAATGGTGAACTTTTGAACTTCTTTCTTGTCGGCGATGTTGTGTGATGCCATTCCATTGACTGCCTCTTGGATTCTGGTTTAAAAAAATGAACCCAAGTCTCATCATCTGTCACAATATTTGATAAAAACTCTTCTCCTTCAGTTTCGTAACGGTGCAGGAGGTTGATGGCTATGGTTTTCCTTGTTTCTTTATGTCTGTCTGTCAACATTCTGGGTACCCACCGTGCACAAACTTTTGAATAACCCAGGTCTTTAATGATGTTCTGGACACTGCCTTTACTAATGGACAACATGGAAGAAAGTTCATCCAGTGTTACCCGATGGTCACCACGAATGATGCCATCAACTCAATGAATGTTGTGTGGAGTCACTGCGGTAGACGGACGGCCAGTCCGCTTTGCGTCAGCCATTGAGGATTGACCTACTTCAGCTTCATCACAACGATGTACCCAATGTCGGAACGTATTTGGCAGCCATTTTTAAACTGTTACAGTGGTGCCACCTGTTACTGAAACAGGTTGGTAATGCTATACAGTGCAGAAGAGTGTTTGAGGAATCCTGCTAAGTTTACAAATTGCACACCGATGCAGTATTTACATACATAAAAAATAGGAGGCATTACTTTTTTACCTTCCCTCGTAGATAAATGCAATCTTAGAAAACATTTGGAAGAGTGAGAGAAAATGTGATATGTCAACTTTGACAACATTTTACGGATATCACAACTCCATATATGGACGATGACTGTTTGAATTTTTCAAACGCATTAGTCATGGAAAATATTACATGAGGAAAAGTTATCATAACATGTATTTTTAATGTATTGGCTGGCATTTGAGGCGCGAATAAACTATCGCTATGATTGGTAGTTTGTCAAAAAACGCCAGGTGGAAGCGTGGACCGGGAACCTACGATATAACATAGATAAAATTTGATATACAGCACTATATTCCAGAAATCTTCAACGAAGACAGCTTGGACCTTGCTACAGAAAAGAATAGAGTTGGATTCTGAAATTATAGGACTGGACACGCAAAAACATATTAAGAGCATCTCTGTATATCAGTAGATAACTCGCCAATATTAATACGGAACCCGGAATTCTACAGGACCACTCACAAGTCCCAGAGGGATTCTGAAATAGAAATAATACCCCAGACGTGTGTTCGGAGCATCTGTGTTAAGTTGCCAAGACTATTCTACTAAGATTTCTCAATTATTGAGGTGAGTGTAACATATTTTTTATGCTGTGAATTTGACATGTTAGTGGTGTTAAACATTCATACTAGGCTGGTAACCTTAGCATGTGAAAAGGATACATTCATGAACCATCACAGCAAGCGATGGTGATTGTTTCATGCTAGTTCTCACGGAAGACCCAAAAGCAGAGGCAACCCCAGACTCCGAATGGAGCAGGGAATGAGTGATGATTACATCAACTTGTGCATAGATGTAAATTATCATTTTGTGAATGTATGCAAACTTAATATGTTCCTTCAGGCACAAGCCACTGCCGCTGTCCAATCACAAATTTTTCCTTAAATTAAGTGACATACTGGTGATTTTTTGTCACGTGCCCTGAGTGATACGATACATGCTCAGGAAGAGTAAAAAATCTGAGAAAACAAACGGCTGACGGACAGCGGGAAAAGGTGTCTGATTAATATCAGGCAAACAGATATTTAGCAGCGGAATTGTTCTTGTATTCCCTCTAAAGCTTGTGGTACCAGTACGAGGTGACCCGACTAATTGTGCTACGACTCAGAGAGACCATTTGATGTACTACTAGACTGTGGTTCGAAGCTTGAGATCGACACGTGAAGATTCGTGCCTTGACCCGAAGAGGTTACTTTCTAAGCTGATCTGGAAACGTGCCCCTCACCACAGAGACGAATCTACGAAAACGCAGTATCGGCACTTCAACATTTTGGCAAATCCCATTTTAACAGGCCAAAACCAAAGAACTGTATTCCAGTCCTGAAACTCAGTTTCAATGACGAAATTTATTTTTTCATAATCACCAGTTATATTTATTTACATTTGTTTCACAGTAATTGATCATTAAATTTGTATATGTTGATTTTGACAAATTCATAGCAATCATTTCATAGGAAAGAAAGTGAAGGCTAGATAGGACACATAAGAACCTAAATAAGTATAAAAATTAAACCTAGGTACTTCCCTGAAGGCATCGAAGTCCTACCACTTTTGCTGAAAGCCTTCACTTTCTTTCCTTTCCCTGACGAAGGCCTTGTGGCCGTAACGTTGGCTATGTTCTTTGTCTTTTGTCCTCATAACACGAATCACCTTTTTTCGATTTTTTTTCACACCCATCCATTGACATATATAAAGTACACCGGACAGTTGAACTATACCCCATAAAAACAGACAACAGCAGAACTGATAAAGAACACAACTGAACAGAAACAGTGGAAAGACAAGTCCATCTTTGCCAGACTGTAGACCACTTGAGAAGAAAATGCACAAAATACGCTACATTTTACTATTGGTATTCTAATCATCCAACAAAAAATTCCTGTCTAAGTTAACTACATTACCCAAAACCAATTTTCCTGCACGAGCATTCACTCAAAACAAATTTGATTAACTTCAAACCCTCTGTCATTTTTTGAAGATCCGAGCAACGCCGGGTACAACTTATCTGCTGGCGGTCTGCAAGTTTTACTAAACATTGACAAAGAAATCTCTGGGATACATTTTTCTTAATTTTATGGGAGTCTGAAGATTAATTTTCTTTTAAATTTCCTTACACTCTTTTCGTTTCACAGTGTGTTTTTTTTCTGTGTTCTTTGAACAAGAAAAGACAGTGTCACTTTTAGTACTGTACTTATGTGACACATAATTAACGCATTCATTAGGCATAATATGTTTCCTTACATTAGCATAATTTGGATTTCTTATATATATATATATATATATATATATATATATATATATATATATATATATATATATATATATATATATATATCTATATATATATATATATATATATATATATATATATATATATATGAGCATCACATTGGCTAAACGGTTAGAGTACTTCCCTCTCACGGCACAGCTATCGTGTTTCGGGACAGAAACCAGGTAGCGTCATGCTCCAGTCTACCTAGTTGTAAATGGATACCTGACTCTGAGTTAGAGAAGGCAAAGGCAATGAGGAATTGAAATATTCATCTCAGCTCATAAAGCTGGAAATAGCTTGTTGGTCTCTAACATTTCCCTCCCCTACGGCAGTGCCTGCTTTGAATAAACCGGCTCACCACCACCATCCGACGCCCGCCCCTTCAAAAACAAATCACAGTCTATATTATTATTTCCCTTATGTTAAAACTCATACTGTAATGGAGTGATGTCCACCTTTCTTTCACGGTTGAGTTATGGGCTGGGTCAAGGTCTTTCAAAAATTGTTAGTTTACAATATATCAAGAAATAGAGCTGCATGCAAAGTTTTAGCTCTTTACTATGAGTGGAACATATAGCTTTGGAGCACCAAATATTGTTAACCCGACACATACAGTACGGCATCGCTGTACGGCATCGCTTTTCGTCGTTCCGCTAATACGGTGGTTTTCAATAATATATATGTTCATTATTTTCGGCGCTTGTTCTGTTCTTTCGGCGTTTTTCAGCATGATGATGAGTCCGAGAATGGGTTCGCGTGCCATTTTTTTGTGTCGGTTATTCAGTCTGTTTACAGTATTTGTGCGCTAAGCGTCTCTCGGTTTTCTGGCAATTTTCCAAACTTTTGAAAATGTCAATCATGAAGGATGATAACGGAGCACAGAGCCAAAACTAGAAGAAGGCAAAGACATAGAAAAATATGAACACCCAAATTTTTAATATTTTATAAATATTCAGAAGTGAGAGAGTATGTGACAGAACGTCATATTCACTGATTCCCTCTATTTTTGCCCCATATTTTTGCAATCTTCCTCGCCTTCCTTTACCGATAATTAATTTTTCGTCGGGGTACGGTCCCCTTAGATAACCACCATATTTCAGGGCTTGGCTATCTCTCTTATATTTATCTCTTAATTTTGAAAGTCAACGCTCAAGCGAATCGGTAATACAGTAGGGATTACACTGGCTAACAAAAAAAAATTTTTTTCTTTCTCTAACATTTCTATGTTTTTCTGGTCAATTTTAATGCGCTGTTTTTAAATCTGCAAACCGTTTTTCTCTATCAGATCGGGATCTCTAGAAATACGCAATTGAAGTTTTTTTAACAACGCATACAGTATTACAACATCATTCGTACAAGAAGTATAACAGTTATGTAGTCTTGAATTTCTTTGCAGTCGACTTTCGTCGGTGAATGGCATGTGGTACATCGCGATGAAGCATCCAACAATAATCGGCAAGCATGGTCACACTCCACCGTCCTTGATAACGTGACTCCATTACGGCGATATCTTGATGGAATCGTTCTCCATGTTTATCGCTGACTTCGCCAAGGTTGTCAGGGGAAAAGTCAAGATGCGAATCGAGCAAATGAATTTTGAGGGACATGTTACAGCCCATAATTCTGTATGCATCTATGCACTGCTTAACAATATGCACATAGTCGACAGATTTGTGATTTCCCAGAAAGTTATCGACGATCGATTTGAATGCCATCCATGCGCGAAGTTCACTACCATGTAACAAGTTCTCGAATTGTTTGTCTGCAATAACTTTCCTAATCTGAGGTCCTACAAAGATACCTTCCTTTATCTTTGCATCGCTAACTCGCGGAAACTTTTCTCGAAGATAAGTGAAAGCTTTGCTCGTTTTATCTAACGCTTTTACGAAATTCTTCATGAGCCCCAATGTTGGAGTCCGTTTATGGTAATGGTATTGATTTTATCACGCGAATGGTTGAATACGAACAAAATGTCAATAAACTTCTTCAAACGAACATTCCAACAGGTATCGTTGCATTGGGTGAACTGGGTAAGTGTTGGCAGCACACAAGTCGGTGTTTACTGTACATGTATTTTATTGACGTGACACCAACGAAGTGGAACAAGACAATCATAGTTACAGATGTGAAGATCATACGTTAAAATGTTAATATCACTGTTAAAAGTTGTTGTAGAATCTCTAACAGTTAAGTTCTCTTATTCCAGTGACTAAGGATCACTTCCATTTCATATAACAGACATGGTAATTAACGTCCATTGACCTTCTCCCAAGGACGTTTATTAAGGCAAACGGATTCATTCTCACGGAGCAATAATTTATATCATACTTGTAAGCATCCCAGACTTTGTTGTAAAATTCTTGGATAGCATATCCAATCCAAACAAAAGGCAGATATAACAATACAACCAAGTTAGTGTTTCATCTTGGCTAACCTCTCGGTATCCATACCACGACTTTGGCATAGGTAAAACGGCATATTAAACATGTGAAGCATATATCTATATTCATAAACTTGATTCCACATATGGATTCTCCCTCTACAAAAGATTCCAAAGGCTATCGACTCCGTGTGTCCAATTCTAGGAATGTCATCTCCGATGAATTCCCGCTAGACCATTAATAGGAGCGGCCTGATACTTAAATTTACATAATTAAACTTGCCATACGAAATGGGGCGACACTTACTTCAGACATCCACTATTGGCTTCGCCATGAAGACCAATAGGTACGAATACAACTGCTGGCTTCTTCAAATCTGCCAGGAATCAAATAATAACACTGCGGACATAAAATGTCGTCCGAGCTGCCCCTATCATGACGTCACAAACTACTCAACTAGGTTACACGTGCGTCCAAAGCAACTCACCCAGCATTGTGCACGTCAGTGCGTGAATCAATCGAACGCACAAACAATATAACTACATAAAACTGGTGCGTACATTTGGCAGGACCGAAGACTACCCCCTTAGGTAATAAATGTACGTAACAGCTCCCTTATTACCTCCCCTTAAAAAAATTAATCCCATTAATTTTTTTCGAACTAATTACTCGAGAGAGGTGAGTCAAAACTACAACAAGATTTATGACATGCATAAAATTATATCATATTAAGAAAAGAATATTGACTTGAAATTAATAGAACTAAATGACAGTATGCATTAAAGCACACATCCACCATCGACCTACTTTGGAACGATGTGGTAATATTCGAAGTAAAAAGAAGTTGAAAAAATGAAAATGAAAATGAAAAATCAACAAAAAAGATGATAATAAAATTGAACTAAGTTTTCAACAAAATTTGAAACATATGATTTCAAAAAATGAAAATGAACAGCAACACTGATGATAATCAATGATAAAAGAATCAGTGAAACAGAAAATTTTGAAATACAATGTGCAAAAATGAAGCAAAGCAAAATTAAACACTTTAAGAAGCAACGCACTTACTGATATCTAGCACTAGTAAGTTTGACTAGTTATCTAAAAGTAAAATCTCATGTAGTGGGATACGTGACTACACGTATTGCGAGACACTAATAAAGTTAGTAGATGTGTGATTTATAAACAATCAAATTTGATTAAATTGAATTAATCTAATTCTAGTACTTAATTACACATAAATACATAACTAGTAATTTATTCTAAGTAATTCTAATTTCAGTCATTGTGAATATTCGTTCAGAACTATTTAGAGTCAACAAGAATAGGTTCCTAATGTTCCATGCACGAAATAAGTTAACGAACACGATATGTAGTGTAATATGTTCCATAACACTAATGAATGTCTATTTGTCGTTTTTACCAATGTTTCCATACTAAAAAAAATGTTACTTTAATATCACTGTTCCCGTTCTAATAAAACGTTACTTCACAAGAAATAATGTTATAATCCATACGTAAGTATTTTCTGAAAGTTATATATATACGAATACTGTAGAGCTACACATAGTATTCACAGATGTACAATTAACGACACTGTACAAAGTTATTCATGTTTCGGTGAGGACGTGTCTCGATCCAAAAGTAGTTTAGTTTCACCAAGTTCACTAGGGCATCTTGAAAGACAGTCTGCAAATACATTCTGCACTCCAGGAATAGCACGTATCTCAAAGTGGAATGGCTGGAGAGCTATAGTGTAACGCGCTGACTTTGATGACTTAACGTTTCCAGTATTCAATGCCGTAAGAGCTTTCTGGTCAGACTCCACCACAAAGTGTGAGCCGAGCAGGTAACGTTCCAGTTTTGTGATTGACCATACAAGAGCAAGGAGCTCTTTATCGAGAACGGAGTATTTCATCTCGCTCGTTGTAAGCTTTCTGGATACGTAAATAATTGGAAACAAGGTGCCTCCGTATTCTTGCATCAAAACTGCCGCGATAGCGTAGGAAGAAGCATCACTGCGAAGAACAAAGGTGAGATCTTTGTTAGGCAACCTTAAAAAAGGCTTATTTGAAAAAATGTGTTTTATATAGTCTAACGCCGTTTGGTGATCCTGCGACCACTTTATTACATTAGTGATAAAGTTGATATTTAGTTGGATATAATATATGTTGATAAAGTACACCAGAACACTCCTAGGCGGGAAGACAGGCGTCTATCATCATCAGTTGACAAGATCCCTATGGTGTTGCCTGCCCCACTGTAGTGTATGGAATGTCAACTTGACCTACGCAGTGTTGTGTAGACATGGATGGAGTGTATAATGTGCGAATGATGATAAGGGTTCGTGTTGTTGACAAATGTTCTCTTCTCACACTCATGTATGACCGGAAGTCATCGACACCAACGACTGTGTACCTTTTCTAAAGTTTAATTGGACGTACACACTCGACAGCACAGATAGTGACAAATCACAGGTTGCCATAATACATCATAGTACAGTGGACAAATGGTCTTGCAATGTTACATGGGCACTCATGTAGAATAATGGTATAATGGACTGTCAATAGCCAAGCACTCAGTATCGCCCATACATATATCATCTGACGTCACTGACTGAGCACGTCAGCTTGTAAACAATATTTCAGATGACTTCTAAACCTAATCTCGTTTAGCAACGATTCTTCAACATAATGTTCAGCACATATTTTTCCATATAATAATATTGAACCACTAACAATGGGTTCTCATGTGTAGCAGTGATCTCTGGACTGATCAAGCGATAATACGGGCATCCCTTTTCTCTTCTTGAAAGTCCTACATGTTTTGGTTCCAAGATGGCTCCACTCGTGAACTGTCACTCACGTTTGAATACAGATAATGAATCTGTTCTAAAGTTAGTCATTCATACAACATTTCGTTGCTCTGTAGATTTGGTCATGAACAATAGACTGCATTCTACAGAATATAGTGCTGCTAGGAATCGAAGTCGTTTTCATCGAGTCAAATATATTCTCTTAAACATTCAAATCGTAATTATCGACAATGGTGGCTTCGATCGAGAGTTCATAAGAGTATCTTTGATTACCTTGGTAGAGGGAATATGAAACTGCCATTCCTTGGCAAGATGAATAAACACTGGGGTAAAGCATACACGATAGGTCTAGACGACTATCACTTTCCCCAAAACCACTGAGATCACTTTTTCAAGGCATCAAGCCGACATAGCAAAACACACACAGTCCCTATCAGGACGAAGCCAAATCACCCCACTCAAGCGACACATCCGCCGAATAGCCTTTGACCTCTCTAGAGACAACAGAACATATAGTTCGACTTAGATATGTAAAGATATACAGATATAAGACAGACTTGTCCTACTCAGACAAACAATACACATAAATTCAGGCCATAGATATTCTGAAGCAAGAACAATCTATTATTACCCAAACAACGAATAAATCGCAGTAAAAATGTATTTATCCGCGGAGTTCAAGGGAAGTAACTCAATAATGACTTTCCCTTAAGCACTAAAAAATTACCTATGTATAATATTGTAAGATATCAAAGACTGCACGTAACAGTCTTACCACACCTCCCGGGAAAAAAAAAAAAATGGAACATTTTTTTTTTTTTTTGAAATACATCTAGGAGCAACGTACAATAGGCTCACAACGCATGAATAATGCGCAGATGAAAATATCAGGAATACCTATAACGCCTAATATGAGGCTAAGTCGACTTATGGAGCGACTGGTGAGAATGTGTCTCATAAACTGAGAGAAATTATTTCTCTACAAGTATATTTTTCCAGGAAGGTGTCATCAAAGTATAATACAATTCTGGCAATTACACAATGCCTAAAAAATTCATATCATCACTACGTATTAGATATCTTAAATTTATGATTTATGAAGTAAAAATCATCAAAGCACAGCGGTGAATAAACATACATGAACCGCTATGTAGTGATACAATCATTATATTATTAAATTACAAATGTGTATCTATCATGATATAGAAAAGGAACTACTATAGAACTAGACATATCAAGAAGTCTAAGCCCTAATAGTTATGTGGAATCATGTGGGCATCTTGACAGAATGTCTGCCATCACATTATCTGATCCCCGAATAGCTCGCACAGAGAAATGAAAAGGTTGAAGAGCAATTGCATATCGAGTAGACCTCGAGCTCTTCAAATTCTTACTCTGTATAGCAGTAAGAGCTTTTTGGTCTGTTTCTACTATGAAATGTGCGCCTAGTAGGAATCTCTGTAGTTTGAGGATCGACCAAACCATAGCTAATAGCTCACGGTCTAAAACCGAATAATTCCTTTCTGCCGCATTAAGTTTTCTGGAAATATACATTACAGGATGCAGAGTTCCAGAGTACTCTTGCATTAGTGCCGCTCCAATCCCAGTGGATGAAGCGTCACTACGAAGAACGAATGTCTTATCTTTAGTGGGTAGCACTAAAATAGGTGGTGTTGAAAACAGTGTTTTAATCTTATCCAGAGAGCATTGGCATTCCTGAGACCAGTGGACCACATTAGGCGAACCTTTCTTTAGAAGTGTTGAGAGAGGTGCCATGATAGAGGATAGATTCTGAATGAATCTGCCATAAAATTGAATAAGACCTAACAGACTTCTCACCTGTTTTTTAGTCTTAGGGATTGAGATGTTAAGTATCTTACTAGTATTATGGTCCTCTGTCTTTAGGAAACCATGACCAACTCGGTGGCCTAGGAAAGAAATTTCGCTAAAACCAATATAGGCTTTAGAGGGTTTCGCTGTCAGGTTGTGCTCACGCAAAGTAGACAGCAATTCATCTAACCCTGAATAGTGATCTTCCCAAGTATCGCTGAAAAGACAGATGTCGTCTAGATATGCAATGACATCTGACCGATAAGATAGGATTCGGCGCATCATGCGTACGAACGTAGCTGGTGCGTTCATAAGACCGAAAGGCATAAAATTCCATTGGAACAAACCTCTAGGTGTTGAAAAAGCCGTGAGAGGTTTGGCGCGTTCAGATAAAGGAACTTGCCAATATCCCTTAGACAAATCAAGTTTAGTGAAAAAATGAGATTTGGAGAGTCGAGTAAGTAGCTCTTCCAGTAAAGGCATAGGTTCGGCATCGAACTTCGTTACTTGATTCAATTTTCGATAGTCAACGCAAAGACGTATGTTATTGTCTTTTTTACGCACAATAACCATCGGCGAAGAATACGCAGAGGTGGATGGTTCGATTATTTTCAAATCTATCATCACATCCAACTCTTTCTCGACCTGTGCTTGGAAATGTATAGGTATAGGATAAGGTCTAACCCTAATAGGAGTATGGTCAGTTAGCACAATGTCATGTTGAATGACATTAGTTTGTCCAGGGATGTCAGTGAGTACATCCTGAAATGTTTGCAACATAGTTGAAACTTGTCGCTGTTCTCCTAGAGACAAATCAGGAGAGACAGTAACGTTCTTCCATGATTCACTGGAATGAAGTGGGATCATTGGAAGAGGAAGATTTACATCTGAAAAACTTGTTTCCTCATCCTGTATCACGGACAGTGATGAGTAATGACCATGTGGTACTGGAGAATTGTCCGTTGCTTGGAAAATGGGTTGCAAATAATCCGGACGTTCATGGAATTCAGTAAGCATATTGATGTGGAAGGTTTTATGCTTCCCATCAATATCGACAATATAGTCGACATCGGAAATTTTCGATATTATATCGTACGGACCTTTCCAAGAAATAAGTAATCTGTTTTCCCTACAAGGTAGTAATACAAATGCTTTGTCACCAGGACAAAGTTGTCGTAAGCATCTCTTCTTATTGGCAAATTGCCTTGCCTTCTGTTTCGCAAATTCAGAAGAAGAAGTTGCTAATTTGCATGCTTCGATAATCTTTTGTCTCAACGCGATGACATATTCGTAGGATGACTTTGTGTCATCGTCAATATTGTCAGATGTTATGAGATCGTGAAGCAACGACATAGGGCCACGCGGACGCGCGCCAAAGACGAGTTCAAAGGGAGAAAATCCCGTATGTTCATTGGGTACCTCTCTGTAAGCGAAGAGGGCCGCAGGTAAAACTCTGTCCCAGTCTTGAGGATGATCCTCAGTTATCTTCCCCAGTAAGTTTTTAAGTGTTCTATTAAGGCGTTCGACCATACCATTAGACATTGGATGGTAGATACTACTTAAAGATCTATCTATCTGCAGGGTAGACATTACTTGAGACATGGTATCTGATATTAGTTGGGTGCCATGGTCTGACAATATCTCTCCGGGGAACCCCAGACGAGAAAATATAAGCCAAAGAGCATCTGCAATATCAGCAGTAGTAATGCTCTTCAGAGGAATAGCCTCTGGCCAACGTGTGCACATATCAACACACGTCAAGATAAACTGATGTCCTCTGGCAGACTTGATCTTAAATGGACCAATAATGTCTATGGCCATTTTTTGAAACGGCCGAATAGGAATGTCCGCCGCCTGAATGGGTGCAGCATGCCGTGGACCTTTGGATTTAACTTCCTGACATACTTTACAAGATCGACAATAAATCCGTATGTCCTTGTTTACCAATGGCCAAAAGAAAGCCGCAAGGACTCTTGACTTAGTACGGGAAAAACCCATGTGTCCAGCACACTGAGAGTCGTGAGCGTGCTGCAAAATTTTAACTCTCAAATTCTTGGGAACCAGGATTTGAGAATGACTTGACGTAATGGAGTCTTGAACCATACGTACAAGTACGCCATTCTTCTTTGTAATCCACGATTTACGACTTGTGTCCTTATTCGGATCACCTTTAGTTGCAAGAATGAAGAATTTCTTCAGAGTGGGATCATCTTCTTGCTGTTTTATAAACGAGTCACGAGAAATTACCAAGGGATTATCTTGGTTATGCACTTCATTATCTTCAGTAGATGAAGTTTGAGGCACATTAAGAGCCTGAGCTCTAGTGACTACAGCGTTAGCAATCTGCATGTTTTGCCTTTCCCAAGTGGAAATTTGTTGCGGAGTGCATTCCTTGACTCCATGAATGCGACCGATGATGAGGTCAGCGATCGGATTCGGAAGAAGACATGCGTGTACATCTCCTGTAAAGAAAGGAGTAGCAATCCTAATGATAGCGGTAGAGTATTTCTCTACTGTGCCGCCAAATGTTACACATTTGACTACTTGTCCAGTGGCACGGGAAGGATCTACGAGTGACTGCCTAACACCAATTGTGGTGCATCCAGAATCAAATAGCACAGAGACTGGATTGTTATTCACTAAACCCTTATGTAAGACAAGAGACCCTCTTCCATCATGCGCGACTGATGCTGGAAGAGCAGGAAGAGGATGGCCACAGCTTAAAGTAGTCACTGTGGTTGGCTCAAATAACGTTTTGCATTGGGGGCACTGAGATGCTCTCCCAAAATCAAAAGCGGCACATGCCATATTACTAGCATCATTATTATCTTTACTCTGTTTATAGGCTTCATGGGACTCTTGTTGTGCAGAGTTTGCCTGAAAATGTGGTTTATGTCTTTTGTATTGAGATCTACCTCGGTTATTATCACCTCTGTAGTTATTGTTACCTCTATTGTAACCCCTATTTGGGTTTGAGTCATAGTACCCTTGGTTACCATTATCATATTCATTATAATGAGTATCTCTGTAATTATGATCTTGTTGACTCCAAGACGGATAACCCTGATAGTTTCTATAATTACTTCCTCTACGGAAATTCCTATAATTATGACCACCCCTGTGTCGAGAGCTATCAGGTCGTCTCCAGTTCTTTGAAGAAGAACCCTGAAATGATTGGTTACCTTGGTTTTGATAACTATTATGGTTACCTTTTTTATCAAATCTGTTTTGAGGTCCCTGAAATCTGTGTGAATAATTGGGATTGTATGGTGTTGCTGAAGCAACTGGCATACTCTCCTTAATCTTAGTGTTGCCAAAAGTCACGTCGGGGTGTGCAGTGACATATTGGGAACAATATTCTTCCATTTCTTTTAGAGATTTAGGTTTACGCTCATGTATAAATTCAAGGAAAGGTTTGTTCACACATGACATAATCTTATCTCTGAGCAACAAATCCATAAGTCCTTCATACGTTTTTTCCGTTTTGGAAAGCTCAATCCAACGATCAACTGTGAGACGTGCCTTTGCAGTGAATTCTGAGAATTCTACCCCCGTCTCAGGTACCATCGTCTTAAATAAAAGGCGATAGCCTTCCTCACTTAGCTGATATTTTTTTATCAAAGCCGCCCTAATGACATCATAATTATCCTTATCTGCTTCTCCTACAAGGCATAATCTAGTCAAAGATTCACCTTTCAAGTTTTCTGATAATTGATTAGCGTATTGTGATTTATCCACATTATGTGTACGACAAGAACGTTCAAATCTATCCAGCCAGAATGTAATATCGTCACTGGACTGATTGAACGGTGGAACCTTAACCTTGTAAGTAGAAGGTTTACCATTACCACTAGATGCCTGATTAACATTACTCATACTTGTCAATCTCAATTTCTCCAACTCAAATTCATGTTCTCTTATTGCTTTTTTCTCTTCAGCATCTAATCTTTTTTGTTCAGCCTCCCTGTCTAATCTTTTTTGTTCAGCCGCAGCTTCTCTTTCCAATTTTTTTTGTTCAGCTTCACTGTCTAATCTTTTTTGTTCAGCCGCAGCTTCTCTTTCCAATTTTTTTTGTTCAGCTTCCCTGTCTAATCTTTTTTGTTCAGCTTCACTGTCTAATCTTTTTTGTTCAGCTTCACTGTCTAATCTTTTTTGTTCAGCCGCAGCTTCTCTTTCCAATTTTTTTTGTTCAGCTTCAAATCTCCTTTCCTCTACCTGCATCTGCAATTTCTTTTGTTCAGCAGCAGCCTCAGCTTCTTTTTCTAATCTTTTCTCTTCCGCCATAGCTTTTCTTTCTTCTGCAGCTAATCTTTTCTCTTCTGCAGCTAATGCTTTGTCATATTGAGCAACTGCCCATTGTTCTAATTGTTGACCAGTCTTATCAAGAGCTTTCCCTTGAGTAATGAAATAATCTAGAGTAGACATGATGCCTAACAATAATACTAATCACCTGAATCAATAATAATACCCCAAGTTCTCAATGACCTGATTAATCAGTATACTATCCCAATATCTGTGGGTCACAAGCCTTTAATAAGGTCTTGTATAATAGTAATAATAATCAGGTACTGGTCTATACCATAATCCAAGTGCAGTGCACAGGCAATTGTGTCTTATGAAATATACCCATATAAAACATATGTCAACCAACAGAATACATAAAGTACAAATAGGACTGACAATACAAGAACGTTTGCAGAAATCAAAATAAATCAAATAGGGAAATCAATGAAGATAATCACTGAATCTGCAAAGAATAACAACACAAATGACGTCACAATATATGAATATAAATTATGAATAGAACTGAAAGATAGAAAAGGTTAGACCAACAAATTACAAACAAATCAAAACAAAACTAAAGAACAAAGAAATATTACAAAAATAACAATAATTACAGACTTCACAGCTAACACAAAAGCAACAGTTGTCGCAGCAAATTTTCAATCAAGAAAATTGCACCTATAGAAAACGCCCACAACGGACCCTCTATGACGTGGGATACTCTGTTGTGAGGACGCCGCCCAACCTTAAACACAACCCGCTGACATAGAAACTAACATACTATACAAACAAATAACATGTAAACATAAATATATATAAATTATGTGTATGATAGTATGTGTTGCAAAATAGGCTCAGTCTTACAGTAATGGCAAAGTTATTTTTCATGAAAACAAACAAACTGCCACTTTATTCAATTAAACATTCTGGCCTTAAATATTAAAGTTCATATATGGCAAACAAGAAGATCCATCGATGAAACCAGGACTTCTTAGTTCACAAATACTGTCTTTCTGTTAACACTGACAAGAATTGATCCAACTGTTCTGTGAAACTCTATAATGTCTAATGTAAAAAATGTCAACAACGCTGACCTACATACTGCATTCACTTGACAGGTCACGTGACGAAGCGTTGACAAAGAGCAAACCAATACTGCAAGTGTGTCGTATCAGCCACAGGAAACGGTCTGGTATCGGTAATCTGTTGACTTCTGAATTTCTGCGAGGTCAAACCCAGAAAGCTGGTCCACCAGTTGATAAAGTTGATATTTAATATATGTTGATAAAGTACACCAGAACACTCCTAGGCGGGAAGACAGGCGTCTATCATCATCAGTTGACAAGATCCCTATGGTGTTGCCTGCCCCACTGTAGTGTATGGAATGTCAACTTGACCTACGCAGTGTTGTGTAGACATGGATGGAGTGTATAATGTGCGAATGATGATAAGGGTTCGTGTTGTTGACAAATGTTCTCTTCTCACACTCATGTATGACCGGAAGTCATCGACACCAACGACTGTGTACCTTTTCTAAAGTTTAATTGGACGTACACACTCGACAGCACAGATAGTGACAAATCACAGGTTGCCATAATACATCATAGTACAGTGGACAAATGGTCTTGCAATGTTACATGGGCACTCATGTAGAATAATGGTATAATGGACTGTCAATAGCCAAGCACTCAGTATCGCCCATACATATATCATCTGACGTCACTGACTGAGCACGTCAGCTTGTAAACAATATTTCAGATGACTTCTAAACCTAATCTCGTTTAGCAACGATTCTTCAACATAATGTTCAGCACATATTTTTCCATATAATAATATTGAACCGCTAACAATGGGTTCTCATGTGTAGCAGTGATCTCTGGACTGATCAAGCGATAATACGGGCATCCCTTTTCTCTTCTTGAAAGTCCTACATGTTTTGGTTCCAAGATGGCTCCACTCGTGAACTGTCACTCACGTTTGAATACAGATAATGAATCTGTTCTAAAGTTAGTCATTCATACAACATTTCGTTGCTCTGTAGATTTGGTCATGAACAATAGACTGCATTCTACAGAATATAGTGCTGCTAGGAATCGAAGTCGTTTTTCATCGAGTCAAATATATTCTCTTAAACATTCAAATCGTAATTATCGACAATGGTGGCTTCGATCGAGAGTTCATAAGAGTATCTTTGATTACCTTGGTAGAGGGAATATGAAACTGCCATTCCTTGGCAAGATGAATAAACACTGGGGTAAAGCATACACGATAGGTCTAGACGACTATCACTTTCCCCAAAAACCACTGAGATCACTTTTTCAAGGCATCAAGCCGACATAGCAAAACACACACAGTCCCTATCAGGACGAAGCCAAATCACCCCCTCAAGCCACACATCCGCCGAATAGCCTTTGACCTCTCTAGAGACAACAGAACATATAGTTCGACTTAGATATGTAAAGATATACAGATATAAGACAGACTTGTCCTACTCAGACAAACAATACACATAAATTCAGGCCATAGATATTCTGAAGCAAGAACAATCTATTATTACCCAAACAACGAATAAATCGCAGTAAAATGTATTTATCCGCGGAGTTCAAGGGAAGTAACTCAATAATGACTCATCCCAAGAGTCACTGAAAAGACAGATGTCATCTATATAAGTAATGACATCGGGACGATGAGACAATATGCGACGCATCATGCGTACAAAGGTAGCTGGCGCATTCATTAACCCGAATGGCATAAAATTATATTGAAAAAAAGTTCATGAGAACTAGAAAAAGAACAAATGACTATTACAAGAAAGAAATGATGACTGCATAGGCTGAGTCATCAAAGAATGTGATATCAAAATTCAATATAGTAGGTTACTATCTGCGTGACGCAGAATCAGGTATTAATCGTAACCTGAGGGAATGGTGGTGAAAATACACACCATTGTCCCGCTCGATAGCCATGCGAGCATCTCTATTGGTCCTAAAAGTTACCACGGCGTCACCATACCTGTTAGTGATATGAGGTAACAGACGCACGAACCTAACGTCCGCCGTGTGGTTGAGAAAATCTCCTAGTGCCTGCCAAGTAGTTCGTTGTGGCAGATTTTGCACAAGGATGGTGCGAGAAGATGCACCTCTACCAATATAAGTGGTACCATTATCACAAGAGTGGGAGTAAGGTTGATGAGTAACCTTAGTCCTTTGAGGTAAATTACAATATTTATTATTTCTACATGTAGAATTATTGTTCTTAAATGTACCATACCCCTGTAATTGAGTATTATTACTTATGCCAGACAAAGGTGTAGGTGTACGGCATGTCGTAGACACCTGCTTGCTAGGCAAAGTTAAAACCTTATTGACAACCTTATTGGTTTTAGTTTTCTCACCTGAGTTACAACTATTATTTTTATTAGGAACATCCTTTCCTTTTTTTACAAACTTAACCTTTTTCTTACGATCAGTTGACTGCTGATCAATTCGAGGGAAGGTATATGACTTACTAGTCTTTACAGGTTGCGTTAAAACCTTAATATCATTCTTAAGAATGGAAGCATGTCGTAAAGGTTGTAATCCATTAGCCACAGTGGCGTAATGAACCATGGAATCATTTTCACTACTAGATTCCGGTACATTAGCATTACCCAACATGTTAATAGCATGTGCATGTGACACAACTCTAGGTATAGACTTAAATGCATAGGCATCCTGTATATGCTGCTTTTCCCATTCAGCAATTTGCTGTGGGGTACATTCCTTTATATCATGTATGCGACCAAGTATTACATCACAGATTGGGTTTGGAAGAAGACATGCTTGGATCTGTCCTGAAAAAAATGGAGTATGAAGTGTTATAATGGCTGTGGGGAATGTTTCCACAGTTCCGCCAAACGTGACACATTTCACAACCCTGCCCGTCGCACAACTAGGGTCGATCAGCGAAGTCCGGACGCCAACAGTACTGGAGCCTGAATCGAATAAAAGAGAGCATGGAATGCCATTTAAAAAACCCTTATTTAATTTAAGGCTTCCTGTTCCATAGTCAGTAGCTGACGTGGCCGTACAAGCCGCTGGTAGGCTTGGTATACTTTGCCCGCGTCGCAGCGTCGTGATCGCCTTGGGCTGGAATGGGGTATTACTCTCATCACAAGACTTGACCTGTTTGAAATCCAGAGAACATGACATAGCACTATGTGCATTAACATTATTATCCTGTTCTTTGTTTGAATGTGTATCACTCAAAGCAACATTAGAGTGTTGTCGTGGCTGGTTCGAAGATCTATATCTTCGTAGCGATCGATTTTGGTTATTATCCCCAAAATTGCTAGTATTTGCATTTTTGTTTACGTTAAAATCACGGTTAGTATGACCATTACCATTGTGCCATTGACCATACTGTCTATTTTGATAACCTTGTCTGTTTTTGAAAGATTGTGATTTAAATTTCCCATTATGATAATAATTATTGCTTTGATTATTTCCAAAATTATTCTGATGAAAATCTCGTGATCTGTGAGATTGGCTAGAAGATACATTATACTGAGAAGTTTGACAAAATTGTTTCCCTTTAAAAGAATGGCAATTCTTGTTATTTCCCTTTCTGACTTTTCTATCTCTAAGATTCATTATCAATTTTTTTTGTTTTTCCGCTTCTATTTTCTGTTGAATTTTATTATCTTCAGATTCTAGTTTCAAATCTACATAATCTGACATTAACTTCTCATAATTCCTTTTGACTTGTTCTAGCTCTCTAGCAATCCCATTCATAATATTTAAATCTTTAACTTCGAGTTCTGCAGCAGCAGTTTGAGTTAGATGTTCAACATCGATAGTGTGTTTCCTGACATGTTCTTTATTAATGGCCTTTTCTTTTTCAAGTGCCTCAATGGCATTTTGATGGCTAATCGTAAGTTCCTCAACCCTTAATTTCAAAAGAGGAATCTCAGATGTCAGTTCTTGAATCTGAGCCAAATGAGCATGACAGTCTGTCTTTATAGTCACATTTAACTTATCAAATTCTCCAATGACCTTATTCTGCTTGTCAAGTAATATTTTAACTGAGCGTACTTCATTCTCTAACTCATTTTTCTCCATGAGTAATTTTTCAATATTTATCTGTTTTTCCTGAGACACTTTCTCCTGTTGACATAGAAGATTCCTGAGCTCTTGATCAGTCAAATCAAGATTTGCTACTTTTTTTTTTCAAAAATTTTATGTTCTGTTCATTTAATAAATCCTTGATCCTTTCTGCTTCATTAAATGTGTAGTCTGTCTCAACAGCAATAGCCAACATGCGCTTGAACCCGTTGACTAGTGAGTGTGTGACAGAGACAACTGTTGGGTAGCCAACACCCTTTTCCTGGAGTAGCTTCTTAATTTTTTCTTCTTCTATGAATTCTCTGAGCTTCTCTTTATACAAACCACGGGATTTCCCTAGATTAATGAGGTACTGTACATGAGATACCATAAACATCTGAGCCGTGGCATGTTCAACAACTGCAAAAGCTGTTGCCTCATCAGGAGTCATACCAAGGGATTTAGCTTGGGACATAAAATATTCCCAGGTAGACATTATGTAATAATACTACTTAAAAGTGTTACTACAACTAGTGGTCCTCGTTCCTGTCCTTAGAACGGTATAATGTTATCATATAATTATTAAATATGTTATTAATCAATAAATTTATGTAATCAAATGTCATGAAATGAACAACGAGAAAGACAATAGAAACATAACCGACAAGACATGATAAAATGGACGGGTGAACACAATCGTAGAAATCAAAAAAAAATAAAATGTATAACTAAAATAGAATATCGTAAAAATATACGACGATAACTACGATCAGATAGTTAACAAGACAATAGACAACACAGTGTAAAAACAATGGTTTTGTAAAAAACTAAACGACAGGAAAGGTGAGATGGACAATAATCACAAACAAAATACATCATGAAAATAAGGTACGATTAAAAAGAACTATGAGAACAACAAGTAAAACTTGACGAAACAGCTAGAACAGATAGGTGTTACAGACCACCAAACACAGTGGACCTAGAATCCTTCTACGCTCACGCGTAGGAACATTCCACTGCGGGAAGTCTGCAAAATAATGTCCTACAGAACGTCTGACGAAGAGCCCGAATTGACTTCGAGATGGATCTCGTTCGTCAGATCTACCTCCCAACCTCCCGCAAAGAATACACAACACATAACAAATAATATAGAAAATATAGATATGAACATTAAAGGCACAGCTAAATGTAATAAAGTGTATAACGACAACACGCTATACTCATCTCGCGTGCCGGAAAGAACAACCAATGTGCCTCGTCCCCGTGTATGTACTGGAGGAATAAAATGCTTCGTTCTGCTTTTTCAACACAAGCTCGCACGTAATGAGGAATAGGTGATCCCAAGTGCAGTTAGTCACCGTACAACTGGACCTGGAGGTTGATTGATGACCTTGAGGTAACGGTTAGTTGATTCTGATTCATTTTTACAATGTTCCAAATTTAAGATGATTTCACCTTGAAAGAACAAATCCCATCTTCAAACGATTCCTTGGCTTGCGTTCGTTCCTTTGAAATAATTATTTTCAAACCACGCTGGCACACCATTTTCTGTTGGAGTCCGTTTATGGTAATGGTATTGATTTTATCACGCGAATGGTTGAATACGAACAAAATGTCAATAAACTTCTTCAAACGAACATTCCAACAGGTATCGTTGCATTGGGTGAACTGGGTAAGTGTTGGCAGCACACAAGTCGGTGTTTACTGTACATGTATTTTATTGACGTGACACCAACGAAGTGGAACAAGACAATCATAGTTACAGATGTGAAGATCATACGTTAAAATGTTAATATCACTGTTAAAAGTTGTTGTAGATTCTCTAACAGTTAAGTTCTCTTATTCCAGTGACTAAGGATCACTTCCATTTCATATAACAGACCTGGTAATTAACGTCCATTGACCTTCTCCCAAGGACGTTTATTAAGGCAAACGGATTCATTCTCACGGAGCAATAATTTATATCATACTTGTAAGCATCCCAGACTTTGTTGTAAAATTCTTGGATAGCATATCCAATCCAAACAAAAGGCAGATATAACAATACAACCAAGTTAGTGTTTCATCTTGGCTAACCTCTCGGTATCCATACCACGACTTTGGCATAGGTAAAACGGCATATTAAACATGTGAAGCATATATCTATATTCATAAACTTGATTCCACATATGGATTCTCCCTCTACAAAAGATTCCAAAGGCTATCGACTCCGTGTGTCCAATTCTAGGAATGTCATCTCCGATGAATTCCCGCTAGACCATTAATAGGAGCGGCCTGATAAATTAATTTACATAATTAAACTTGCCATACGAAATGGGGCGACACTTACTTCAGACATCCACTATTGGCTTCGCCATGAAGACCAATAGATACGAATACAACTGCTGGCTTCTTCAAATCTGCCAGGAATCAAATAATAACACTGCGGACATAAAATGTCGTCCGAGCTGCCCCTATCATGACGTCACAATATACTCAACTAGGTTACACGTGCGTCCAAAGCAACTCACACAGCATTGTGCACGTCAGTGCGTGAATCAATCGAACGCACAAACAATATAACTACATAAAACTGGTGCGTACATTTGGCAGGACCGAAGACTACCCCCTTAGGTAATAAATGTACGTAACACCCAACTTTATATTTTAACGGTGGTAAAATGATGCTGTCTTTGTTAACTAATGGCTCGTGTATTACATTTTTATGCCCGAGCTGCATACGATGCCTGATAGGCAACACCTTTCTTGCATAATGTTCCTGTCTGTTGCGGCTGTCCCATTCACATAGGAAGCAACAAAATTTAATATACCCAGTCTGCATGCCCGTGAGAATTGCAATGACCTTTAGGTCTCCACAAATCCGCCATTGGTAGTCATTGTACTTTATTTTTGCCAAAAGTATAGCCATATTGTCATAAGTTTCTTTCATATGAACAGAGTAGGCGACTGGAATTGATGAAAATAAATTTCCGTTATGCAATAACACGGCTTTTAGACTAGTCTTGGAAGAGTCGATGAGAAGTCGCCATATGTTGACTATGTGCTCATGACCGAGGTGCACCATTAGACCGTTTACATCTTTGCAATAGCAAATGTCATCATCCATCTCAAAGTATTGAACAAGTTCTCTGTGTCTAGGACGAAATTTAGATATCGGAGTATTGGGCGCTAAAAGATTCCATTCTTTGAGTCGCGAACCGAGTAATTCCGCTTGTCCTTTGGTAAGAGCGAGATCACGTATTAGATCTGAAAGTTCTGAATGATTAATTAAGTGAACACCATCATTCACCGGTATATAATCCGAGTCAGAATTAGTTTCTAAAGCAGGTAAACTATCACTTTCTGATGGTTCATTCACGTCCAACGGATGTTGTTCTGGTGGAACTGGGATCGGACACGTGATTGGATCATGAGGCACTGGTTTCGAAACCGATTCAATATTTGGATAAACCACAGACTTTCTAGTTTTAAAAGTGAAACCATGGATATTTGTCAAGCAGAAGTAACAATCAGTAGCGTGATTTGTCGGTTCAAGCCATATTAGTGGCAGTCCAAAAGGCATCGACTTATGCTTCGGCGATTTTCGTAACCAACCTGCCAATGTATTTGCACAAGTCGAACAAACTGCATTTGGCTTCCAAGATTTATTTGCATCATCAACTTTCGAATCGAAATAAAGTTCATATGCTTTCTTTAATAATGGTGTAAAGTTTGTCTGGTGAACACGATCGGTAAAATATTCGCACATGTAACAGAACAGATCAGCCGAATTTCTACAACTTCTAGAAGCCATATTTCGCTCAGAATTATTTCAAAATACAGTAACTATTTGAAAAATAGCGTAACATATATGATGCATCTTTTAGCAGTATAAAAAGTAGAATTATTTTGCATTTTATTAATTTGTAATAAGTTATATAGTAAAAATGAAACGGAGCAAATAACGGTTTCCCAAAAATATATTTATTGACAAATATCTTAAGAACCCGATGTGATAGAGATAAACGGATTTCAAATTTGAAATCAGCGCAAGAAACTAACCTAAGAACACTTATTCTTATATAAGAAAGAAAAATGTTGTTTGTCAGTGTTATTAAAACACATACAACCGCCTGGCCTCTTATCTTAAACAGCTTGTTTTGTCAGATAATGAAGTAATCGGTTTGGCAAGACCTACATAGAACAATCTATTTGTTTTCGTCGAGGTGGAAAGAAGAGATAGGAAATAGTGTAGAATTAAGAAATGTATAGTCGCTCACATGATAACTTGTTCGTTTATCTTCATAGGCTGGCCTGAGAGATTGCTATCTTTCCTTATTTCAATGTTGACCAGAACATGTGACGCAATAATTTCCGGCGAAACAGATCATTAGCGAAACTATCTGTCCATTTCAAATAACAACCCATCCCGAAATAATAAAAGATGCATACGTGAGTGATACAAATCAAGATACCTCTATAGTGGGAATTAGTTTAATAAATAAACTAAACCCCGAAATTGAATTTCGCGTGGGCGAAATTGTCGGCTATAAAGATTATAAAGACACGAGGCTTATTCCACTTCGTCACACAGAAGAGACGAAATAGAGTAAATAGAGAGAGTTAATGTAAGACGTGATAAACATTGGACGTAGATTTTGAAATTGTATACAAATGTAAAACTTCAGTTACAAAAAATTATTTATAATGGTGATTCCAAGGAATCTTGCCCAAGTGGTAAAGCTTGGATTTGCAGATTAGCAAATATAAGTAGCGACACATTGGGAAGACTCTGCATCTCCACTTTTGCCGTAAGTACTATCGACCACGGGATCCTTTACCTACTATCGACCACACTGTGAAAAAGTATCTGGACAGCCCTTCATAGAGAAAGGGGTAAGTCTTAGATGTATATTTTGTTCATTGTTTATATGTACTATATAGAGCGTCCGATTGACAGAATGGATAGAGCGCTGGTCTCTCGCGGCAAAAGTGCCGGGTTTGAATCACGGTACCAACACGCTCCAGTCTACGCAGCTGTAAATGGGCACCTGACTCTGCTCTTTGAGTAAGGAAGGAAAAGGTAGCTAGGAAGGGAACTGGTCACCCTCACCTCTCGATGCTGGACGTAGTATTGTCTCTAACACTTCATTCCCCTACGGCAGTATCTACTATGGGACTAACTTGACCTTTCATGTTTAACATATATAAATATGCTTATTTATGTCAAGTTGTGTCTGAGGCCGACAACCTCATCATATAAAATAACTTGCCACATAAACCAACACTGCAAGAGATGGTGACTGATTTGTGTGGGGTTCTGTGACGTAGAGATATGAAAATTAAAGTCCCTGAATTGATGGATGATAAAGGACACTAGCCTCGAATAGCTTCGCAGCCCCTGGATTAGTGTGCAACACAACAGTCAATGTGGATTCCACGCGGGCTCATTAGCATGCACAATAGCAACGTGGAATTCTACAACGTGGGCTAATTAATATGATAAACAGTTTTCATGCGTGCATCCAGGACATCGCTTTGTCTTAAAGGGGAGGTTAAGCCACGCCTTCTGCCTTACCTTAGAGCGATCTAAATCAACTACCTCCTTCACCTTTCTTTTTCCTGCCTAGTAGGGCGTTGCCAAAGTCCAACGAGGAAAGCGGTTAACGATCAAAAAGGCAGTGGTGGTCCCAGAACGGACGAAGCAGTTTCACGCCGTCGTTTAACACCTCAGTGTGAACCAGAGAATCACTCGCAGACTGAGACGAACGGGGAATAGTCTAGCGGTAAGATAGTTGGGTAATAGAGCGGGGACTGGCGGCGCAGAATCAGAAAGGTTCCCTGATTTCAAAAACGTTGTGAACTTTCGCGTGTCCCCTTGATCCTTCAATTCTTTAATTATATATTGAGACCACTGAAGAATGCGTTTATCATTTGCGCCAGAGAGTTTGATGAAAGTACTAGCTATATAGAACAAGATTTCCTGTGCATATCTTCTATATTGGAGTCTAAAATTCATTCTGTTTGGCCAGTGGTAATATATTAGTTTCAAGTGATCAGTGGTCTAGTTCTTTCATTTTATTTCACTGGATTTTGTGTAAATTTAAACCTATTAAGTAAACCCATCTCAAAAGTTTCCAGTTGTAAATTAAATGATATATCTATACGTTATTTCCCAAGATAATAGATGCTTAAATTTATTTTGAAGCCGCTAAGGGATTTATAACAAACTAATACAGTTTAGTTCTGTATATACGTGTTTTTTTAACTATTAGACTCGCGGAGTTTTTCTTAAATATATATAACTGAATTCGCTAGTGTTTAAAAATAGTCTTAACTGTAAACTTAGCGCGCGTCAGAATATGATTAGTATTGAGTGTATGATTTCATGTTTTCTTTTTTTTCACATAGGATGATCATAAACCTTTGCGTCCCAGCAATTATAGAGTCCTCCAGACTCGGTTCTTCTAACATCCAGACTTTTTATGAACCTTTTTAAATATAATCTTCTTGTGGCGGCCCTGTACGGTCTTGCTCTCTAAAGTTACATGAGATCAAAGCAACCCAAGAACATTTAAAACTCATAAAGCAATAAATTATGTAAATTAACTGGAGAAGAACAATAGCCAGAAGCGATATATATATATATATATATATATATATATATATATATATATATATATATATATATATATATATATATATATATATATATATATAATTTTTACTGCTCTACTGTGGAAAAGAGTATATTCTTGTACACTGACAGTCCTGTTGTTTTCCACTGGATTTAAACCCCCGAAGAAAACATAACTCACTGTTCAGTCTTTGTCATCACGCCATAGAAGTTGCCCCCCACCAGCGGTGAAATCCAGGAGACCACTACCTTCTCATAACTATACCGGTGACAGTGCCATCCCATATAAACTTTTTAGATAATAAATCAAAAAGGAACACTAATGCTTCACCTTCCAGCGATTACGGGAAAATTTGCTAAACGCCAAACCCGCTTGTCTGGGGCTGGAAAACGAAGGAAAAGACTCATACATTTAGTTGAGCAATTACTTGCCTGTGTGTGTTATTCTATGGAGTGCCAGATTCAACGATCGGTAAGTAAGAATGTGTGTGTGACTGATGTGATGGCCATCGCTAGCGTGCATGAATGAATGAGATATATTAGCAAAACTTATAATTCTCTTTACTTGGTAAATATCCTTATACGGTATTCCTTGTATTGTTCTCTTTAAGTGGGATTGCTTACCTTTGCTTATTTCCCCTCCCTTAATCTGCTTAGTCAAGGGATAACTTGGAGAATACTAGGACTCTGTTCCTACACCCCATACTAAATACTGTAAACCCCCCTATCAGAATAAATTAATCTATTTTTGGGTTAAAGTATCTCTTTCTGATAACCACTTGTCTGTGGACTGGGTTTTTTGTTTGTCTATACAAGCGGGAAGGGCATATTGGGATACTACTCTTCAACCCCCCCCCCCCTCCCCTTGTTATTTGTATTTTTTCTGTAACTATGATCTTTGTACCATGCAAAATGTTGTGATTATGGTTTAAATGATAATAAACACCATAAACCTTAAATTACTGTGTTGGCCGACCCATTACCCATATCTGTTATATGTAGTTTGTATTCACGTTTGTGTGTTTGAAGCACCAAATTGGTGTGTGTACATGAGTGTTGAGTAACTGGCAAAAATTGTTTAGACAGGAGAGGTTTAGGAGTCTACAGATAAATAAAATTGTCGTAAGATAGGCAGATCGGAGAAATTACCCGATTTCAGAGACTGTCCTTACTCTTTTCAGCACCCTTGTGAATCAACTATCTATTTCTTAACCCTTACTATCATAGAGCCTTCACCGTCATTCTTCACTCGAACGGGACCACTATTTCTAAGACCTATCTCAAATAAAATTACGACAGGTTCCTAGCAAGGAAACAATAGCAGAGTGTTTCCCATGCTCCATAGGGAACAGAAAGAGGATGATGATGATGATATCATGCTGTATATATTTTATATGTCAACAGTGCTTTACAGATTGATAGACTGTTGTATATTGTACTTTGATTTATTTGCACTCTAATGCTATCCTAATCTGTCTCTGTGGCCTGAGATTTCATGCTCATGGGCATCAGAACAATTCAGAGGAAGATGAAATGGTGGAGATAAGCTAAAGTCTCTGGATGCCTAGATCAGAACACAACTGATTTACGGGAGAGGCTATTTTGTATAACTCCTTAATTCCTGGTACTACTTCCTGGTACTCAGTTCTAGACACCAACCATAAGAGACGGGCATAGAGGACAATGGAAGCGGCAAACTTGTGAAATTTACTCGTACAGCTAACGTTTTCCAAACGTCATTCGACTCGTAACGTGAGAAGGAAAAGTAAAGTTTTTGTTAAGACCCAACGTCAATCAAATAAGTTTCCAGTGACAACACATTGTCGCCAACTGACTAGCTAAATTAACATAACTAGCTCAGTGTATGGACTCTGAAACTCCACTAAGATTCATATCACCCTATGACGAAAATTACTATTTCTACAATAAGATAACTTCCTAACGAACTGTTTTTTGGGAGTTTTTTTAAAGTGAACTGTTTTCATTGTATTCTTGTTTTCAAAAATATTTCGTAAATAAATATACTTGTGAATATATATATATATATATATATATATATATATATATATATATATATATATATATATATATATATATATATATATATATACTTGTGAATATATATATATATATATATATATATATATATATATATATATATATATATATATATATATATATAGTAGAACTCCATTTATCCGAACCCCAATTATCCGAACATCCAATTATCCGAACACTTTTTCGAGAAAAAAAAATCAGGCGCCACCAGTCATGTTAGACTTTATTTTTGAATCTTTTGATGCTACAAGCTTCAAATGTGTGCGAACAATTTGTAGAGGATGGAATGTGCTAATGATCGGTCGCTTACGTACAGGAAGTCAGTTAGATCATAAAGTCAGTTAATATCTGGTTTACCAATCTAGTGTACGTGTAAGTTCTAGGCAGAACACTGGCTAAACAGACAGTTCAACTTAAAATAATTGTGTCTGCTACTACAGCAGAATAATTTTGGTGTGCAAGTATTTCTCTGTGCGATATGGCATCTTCCAGAAGGCCTAAAGCATATAAAAGGAACCGCAATGTTTTGTCAATTGAAACGAAAACAGAAATTATCAAGAGACTAGGAAAAGGTGAAACTGTGTGTTCACTTGCGAGGATTTTCAATGTTGGGAAAGCTACCGTCTCTGACATCAAAAGTAACAAGGATAAAATTATGAGTTTTGCATCGAAATTGGATAGTGAAAATGGGTCGAAGAAACGTAAACCATGAGACATGCGAAAGATTTGAAATTGGAAGAGGCTTTGTATATATGGTTTGTGCAAAGAAGAAGCAAAGGGGAAACTATCTCTGGTTCTCTATTGTGTGAAAAGGCACTTCAGTTCAACAGTCAACTTGACTGTCCTCCTGACTTTAAGGCTAGCCAGGGATGGTTAAGAAACTTTAAATCTCGTCATGGCATACGAGAATTGGAGATCCAAGGGGAATCCTTATCTAGCGATGCAACTGCCGCTGAAAATTTTAAAGAAACATTCTTGGCTTTTTTGGAAGAAGAAAGTTATTCACTCGATGTGTATAATGCCGATGAGACTGGCTTATGCTGGAAATCATTGCCTCAAAAATCACTTGCACCTCAGCGCGAAGCAGCTTCCCCTGTGTTTAAAAAGTGCAAAGAGAGAGTAACAATTTTGGTAGCCGCGAATGCCAGTGGAAGTCATCGTTTACCGGTGCTAATGATCGGTAAAGCCAAAAAACCACGTTATTTAAAGAATGTGACATGTCTCCCATTGTGCTACAAAGTACATAAG